>SNQJ01S0000722.1:488004-502022 GCA_010110895.2 Picea sitchensis | reverse complement strand
GATAACATAAGGAGCAATGATTTGGACCATTCCAACCCCTTTTTCACAAAACATCCCTTTTTAATATTTTATGCTCCATAGCTAACCAAAACATAATTTTCATCTTTTCTAGCACTTTCCATTTCTAGGTATATCTCCACCACAATTTAGTATCTTCTTCATATGACTCTTCTTCCAAAGTGGATATCCCAATTTCAATATGTAACACCTAGATTTTGTGTTCTTTTCCCAACAAATGGAATCCAACTGATCCTTGTCTAGGTAAATAAAACATTGATTCAGAGAGGATGAAAATCCTGACCATTCAACTACCATATCACCTTCTAAATTGGTTTTCATAAGCGCAAATTGGTTTCAAAGAAGCCCCATTGTTGCAAAACCACCATTTTCTACTAATTGTCAGCAAATGCATTGTTGAAGATTGGATTTTATTGCAACGTGTGTGTGTGTGTGTAAGTATGTTCTTGATACATTCTTCCATGACTGTAACATATTAACTTAACTACTAAACTTCATTTTCTACTAGTTGCCAACAAATGCTTTGTTGAAGATTAGATTTTATTGGAACGTGTGGGTGTAACTGTGTTCTTGATACATTGTTCCATGACTGCAACATATTAACTCAAGTATTAAACTTCTTTCATTATGGCTTGTTAGCATTAAAACTTAATAACGATTTTGCTGCAACATTGTACACTGGTATTGCTATGTTCTATCTGCATTATGAATAGAATTGAATGTTGGTTTGAAACTGTGTAATCCATTTTTTGTTTGCATAAAAGGCTTGTGGATTGACACAGTACATTGTCATATAATTGTTAGATGTTCCATCTTAGAATAAATAACCTAATTAAACACAATATTGAATAAGTACGAGAGCACCTAACCATGCCAATGAGAACATGTGTTAAATCCAGAAAAGAAGCAGCAACGAAGAGTCGAAGACAAATTTTTTAATAGAAAATCCATGTAAAAAAATAACAAAAACACCCAGTATTGTACATCTATCCTTAGAAATTGGACCCAGTTCTTCGGGCCAAAACATTGAACATATTTGAGACAAACACAGGCACGGGATCCGCAATATGCAAGATCCTCACAATTTTCTCCTCGATGAATCATCCTGTGCTGAAATTGATAGTTTTCATAAGCTTCCCATGAGGAAGAACAGGAAAAACGTTGCAGGGAAAATGGAACAGAACTTAGCTGAAACCGCCTCTTCATAGTCCAAAAAAATTTAGGAGCACAGGTTGTGCGTGCAATTCCAGAGGCCCAAATTAGTCCATTCTGGGTGGAAGGAGATGACTAGTAGAAAAATGCCTTGCAGCAGTGAGAGTTTTGGACCTGATTCCCGAAGATGTTAATCAATAATTTTTTGGCTTGAAATATATCTTTGGGAGCATCAACATATCATTTCTTTACAGTGAAACTCTTCCACCCATAACGCACTAATTTGGAACTCTGGAATTCCTACTTCTGCAAAGTGGATATTGTGTTTACCGTCAGTTTCTTTTCTGAAACTCCTTTTGGTGTTGTCAGGACCGCCATCACTGAGCCGACAAGTTCCGTCCGTTATGGTTGATTTCAATTTGGGCGTAGGAGTGGGAAGATTCTTTGCATTGCCATATCATCAGCCATCAAATCATCTTCTTTCATCTTAGAATATATGACATCAACTTGTGCACCAGCCATGAATGCAACTGGGCAGGTTCTCTAAGCAGGCAGGGTTGCCTTGGAATTCTTTGGCTTGAAATATATCTCTTGGTGTATCGAGGGACCATCTCTTTTTTTTCTCTTGGGCAGAGGGAGATGAGTAGTAGGACCATGCCCTGGAATAATGGAACCTCTAGGCATTATTCCCCAATGTGTTTATTGTGGTTGGACATAACTACTCCCACAAGTTATTAAGAATTTTCGTTTGCTCGAGACGATGTTTGAAATGAAAATCGGGGAGGGATAATATAACCCTACGCAAATTATGGTTTAATGTGTATCATTGGAATATCTTCTCGAGTATTTCGTTGATCAATGAAAATCTCTAGTGTTCATGTGGAATGAGCTGTCACCATCACAACTCACTAATTGCACAATTAGAAAAAAGTGCGAAGGTCGCGGTGACGATGAAGAGAGATTAAGAATTAGAAATTTCTTAAAAGCGCCAACCCGCTTGAAATGAATACTTGGAAAGGATAACATACTTGTGCACAAATCTTAGTTTAATTCGTAGTAATGACAAATATTCTCCGGACTTCCGGACATTAATGACAATCTTAACGGTTTCTGCAGGATGAACTACTAGCATTAAAGCTTAATTATTGCATATCTAGAAACAAGTACGAAGGCAGCGGTGATGGCGAATTGCGGTGAAGCACCGGCCAACCCGGGAAACTGATTCCAAGAAATACCTAAGTATGGAAAGTGGTCAGGCGAGTTACAAAAGAAAAACGCCAGAATATATACCCAGGAGACGTGAAGGGTTGATGGTCATATTTCATCTCAGTGACAGATATCGACCGTCAATCTGTATGTCGTGGAATTTCAACTGCTATTTGTGCACAGGGGAACAACAGAAGCACAATGACAAGAGCGTAATTTTTATACTGTTGAACCTAGGGTTTTGTATATAAAAGAATGAGACATTGGGAAAAAGGACCAAGCTAACAGAAAGAGAAAGTATACGAGATGAAAGGGGGATTTTTTGCAATTTTGTAAGTCGCGGAAGTCTGGGTGCTAGTCGCAGGCGACAGAACAATGGAAATGCAATGTTAAAGCCGCCTATGCAGGAACCCACGTTTCAAAAAATAAAAGCATAGAGAAAAGAGAAACTAGAAAATTTCGAAAAAACGAGTAATACAGACTAAATATGTACTTAGCCACTTTTTGGATCGCAAGTTCTCGGACGGGCGAGCTCTAAACTAGGAATCCATTGTTCCCTGGCCTACAAACAACATTCAAAATTCCGCAATATACAAATTGGCCAGCGGACCTGCGGGGTGTCTCATTCAAAATTACACTCCTTTTGTTTCTTTTCATACAAACAGTACTCGGAGTTCCGCAATATACAAATTGACAGACGGACTCCAGGGCTGGAGGCCTTGAGTGCACGATTTTCTACGGATGCTAATCCCTAATAACTTTTGGACATTATCTAGAGACATTCTTTTGAATACTAAATTATTAATATTAAAAATTGATATTGTGCAATTTAATTAGACAAGGAGGTATGTACAATATGAAACGGGGAAGCGGTTGGTCGGTCGGGCTAGTGATATAAAAGTAAGTGAAATCTGAATACGTGAATCTGCCAACTTTCTTACGAAGAAATTTTCCGAAAAGAACGAGCAATACATACAAATATTTTTATAAAGTACGAACATGAGATTTTATAGAGCATATATTGTTCCCACATTCCATACTTAAGGCAATCTTTGGATCGCGGGTACTCGGGTTGGCATGCTCAAAACTGGGCCTCTATTGTTCCGTTAGCTACAAATAACACCCAAGAGTTATGCGATATACAAATTGACAGGCGGTCTTGCAGGCTGGCTCACTCAACATTGCATTTCTATTGTTCTGTGTCGTTCAAACAACACTCGAATTTCCTCCATATACAAATTCACAGATGGACTCCAGGGCTGGCGGGCCCAACCTTGCGAGTGTTTACGGATGGTGATCCCTATGAACTATGTAACACTACCAATGGACTCACGGGATGGTGAGCTCAAAATTGGGGCTTTGTTGTTCCATTCCCTACAAATAACACCCAGAGTTCTGCGATATACAAATCGAGAAGCGGATTTGTGGACTATTTAAATTTTAAGGGCCTCGTGTTGATGTAATAACACAATTGGGCTTGGGCCAGTTTACATTCATTTCTTACAATATCAAACGAAGAAGCGGTCGGTCAGGCTGGTGATCTAAAAGTAATTGAAACCTCAAGTCGTGAATCCGCCAACTTCTGCAGGTAGAAGTTTTCCGAAAAACGACTAACACATACTAAGTATGAACTCTTACAAGGTATGGACACGAGGTTCTTATAGATTTTGTATGGATCCTGCATTTCATACTTGGCCACTTTTTCGATTACGGATCCTCGGTCTGGCGAGCTCAAAGTTGGGCATCTATTGCTATGTATCCTACAAGTAGCACCCAAAGTCCCGCGATATACAAATTCACAGTCGATGTTGAGGACTGGGTCATTCAACATTGCAGTTCTATTGTTCCCTATCTTCTAAATAGGATTCGGAGGAAATGAGTCGTACATAGTAAAGATGTACTTCTAAAAACTATGGACATGAGATTTTATAGAGCATGTACGGATCCCTCATTCCATACTTAGCCACTATTTGGATGGTGGGTTCTCGGGCTGGTGGGTTCAAAATTGGCCCTCTGTTGTTCCGTGTCCTACAAATAGCACCTACATTTCTGCGATATACAAATTGACAAACAGACTTGCCAGCTATTTGAATTTTAAGGGCCTTGTATTCATGTCATAACACAGTTGGACTTGGGCCAGTTTATATTCATTTATTACAATATCAAACGGGGAAGCGATCGGTCGGGCTGGTGATATAAAAGTAAGTGAAATCTGAAGTCGTGAATCTTCCAACTTCGGCACCTACAAGTTTTCCGAAAAACGAGTAATACATACTAAGTATGTACTCTTATAAACTATGAACATGAAATTTTTATGGAGCATGTACGGATTCACCATTCCATATTTAGCCACTTTTTTGGATTATGGGCTCTCGGGCTGAAAACTGGGCCTCTATTGTTCCGCGCTCTACAAATAGCACCCACAATTTCGCGATATACAAATTCACAAGTGGACCTGCGGGTTGGTTGGCTCAACATTGCACTTTCATTGTTCTATGTCCTCCAAATAACACTCGGATTTCTGCGATATACAGATTGACAGATGTACTCGAGGGCTGGCGGGTTCAAGTTTTCCATTGTTTACGGATGGCAATCCCTATCAACTATCTAACATATCTAAAAACATTATTTTCAATACTAAATTATTAATATTAAATATTGATATTGCATAATTTAATTAGACGAGAAAGTTTGTACAATCTGGTCGGGCGAGTGATATAAAAGTTTTCCGGAAAATGAGCAATACATAGTAAATATGTACTTTTATAAAGTATGGACATGAGATTTTATAGAGCATATGCGGATCCCTCATTCCATACTTAGGCACTTTTTGGATCGCAGGTTCTCGGCCTGGCGCGCTGAAAATTGAGCCTCTATTGTTCTGTGTCCTACAAATAGCACCCAGATTTCTGCTATGTACAAATTGATAGGCGGACTTGCAAGCTCGTTGTCTCAACATTACACTTTTATTGTCCCGTAGAGATTCCGTATTAATTCCATATTTAGCCACTTTTTTGGATCGGGGGCTCTCGGGATGATGGGATGAAAATTGGGCCTCTATTGTTCCGCGCTCTACAAATAGCACCCGCAATTCCGCAATATACAAATTGACAAGTGGACCTGCGGGCTACCTGGCTCAACATTGCACTTTCATTGTTCTATGTCCTCCAAATAACACTCAGAGTTCCGCGATATATAGATTGACAGATGGACTCGAGGGCTGGCGGGTTCAAGTTTTCCATTGTTTACGGATGACAATCCCTATCAACTATCTAACATATCTAAAAACATTATTTTCAATACTAAATTATTAATATTAAATATTGATATTGCAGAATTTAATTAGACGAGAAAGTTTGTACAATCTGGTTGGGCGAGTGATATAAAAGTTTTCCGACAAATGAGAAATACATAGTAAACATGTACCTTTATAAAGTATGGACATGAGATTTTATAGACCATATGTGGATCCCTCATTCCATACTTAGGCACTTTTTGGATCACGGGTTTTCGGCTTGGCGGGCTGAAAATTGAGCCTCTATTGTTCCGTCTCCTACAAATAGCACCCATACTTTCGTGATATACAAATTGACAGGTGGACTTGCGAGCTGGTTGGCTCAACATTGCACTTTTATTGTCCCGTAGCGATTTTTTATTAATTCCATATTTAGCCACTTTTTTGGATCGGGTGCTCTCAGGCTAAAAATTGGGCCTCTATTTTTCCGCGCTCTACAAATAACATCCAGAATTCCGCGATATATAAATTGACAAGAGGACCTGCAGGCTGGCTGACTCAACATTGCACTTTCATTGTTCTGTGTCCTCCAAATAGCACTCAGAGTTCCGCGATATATAGATTGACAGATGGACTCGAAGGCTGGCAGGTTCAAGTTTGCCATTGTTTACGGATGCTCTATTTTTTATTATTATCAAGTACTTAACGTACGTAAAGAGGCCTGCCACACACATTATTTCTTAAATGTTTACACAACGCGAGGCGCTTGGACGGTTCTGACAGCCTTAAATGTTTACCTAACAGGCCTCAGAGCCTTAAATGTTTACTTAACATGTATATCACGGAACATGCTGGACATGAAAAATAAAAACATATCTAAAAACATTATTTTCAATACTAAATATTAATATTAAATATTGATATTGTAGAATTTAATTAGACGAGAAAGTTTGTACAATCTGGTCAGGCGAGTGATATAAAAGTTTTCCGACAAAAGAGAAATACATAGTAAACATGTACTTTTATAAAGTATAATATGCAGATCCCTCATTCCATACTTAGGCACTTTTTGGATCGCAGGTTCTTGGCCTGGCGGGCTGAAAAGTGAGCCCCTATTGTTTCGTGTCCTACAAATAGCACCCAGACTTCCGCGATATACAAATTGGTAGGCGGACATGCAGACTTCTTGGCTCAACATTGCACTTTTATTGTCCGGTGTCCTACAAACAACACTCAGAGTTATGCGACATACAAATCGACAGGACTCCCAATGGGTGGGTTCAAGATTACAATTGTTTAGGGATGGTCATCCTATCTAACTTTATCTAAAAACATTATTTTCAAATACTAAATTATTAATATTAAATATTGATATTGTACAAGTGAATTACATTAACTTATTAAAGGATGTTAAATCGTTTATTTTTAAAAAAAGTGAAGGAAAAAAGTTTTTTTTTTTTAAATTCCATCACCGTGAGCATAACAAGGACCAATTTGATAGCACAATTGCACTCTGCACAGTATATATTCGTTGATTTCAAATTATTCCAGGACATTAATTTTACCAAGTTCATCGAGGAAGCAAAAATGCCAAAAGAACGACCAATTTGAATTTTAAGGGCCTCTTGTTGATATGATAGCACAATTGAACTTCACACACTATATATTCATTGATTTCAAATTATTCCAGGACAATAATTTGACCAAGTTCATTGATCAAGGAAATCTGCTACATTTGCATCACATCGCCATAGAAAATTATCACGCGGATCTGCGGGCCAACTGGCTAAAAAATTCAATTATATTGCTCTGTCTCCTCTAAAGAACAATTGGAGTTCCGCGGTATACAAATTGACAGACAAAACACATAACCAAGAACCAACCAAACTTCAAACAGGTCGCAAGAAAGTTCCCAGAAGGTTCCATAGAGCAGAACCCATCGACCTTTGCACCAAACAATTTGATATACAAAGAAAAGACGTTGCCACATTCGTTTTCTCTTGCATCTGGCATATGTTCCCAGTAGAAAATAATCAGGGCATGGGATATATAGGGTTTGTTTCCATGCCAATCTTATGCACGTGCAATCCCAACTAGCTAAGTCCGACGAACATTCATCTGGATGTTGAACAAATATTACAGAGACACATGAGGTATTTGCATTTCTTGCCAAAGTTTGATATATATATATATATATATATATATATATATATTCTCCTTCTTCAGCCAATATGCAAAATTGCATTTTTCTCATTCAAGGTGAATTTTCTATGTATCAGAAGCTCCCGCAACATGTAGACATTACTTGCCTTTTTTTGTACATACGTTTCATACGACAACTCTGCCAACTTAGGAAACACATTTTGTAACATAGGCTGTCTAACCATACAATGCATGGTTGTGTTGACCATGGTTTGGATAACAACATTGATGCAATATGGACATCTTTCACCGCATCACAGACAATCAATCGTATAATCACTTATCAAAGCAGAGGCAGAAGCATAGGAGTTGCATTTTGTACATACGAAAACAAATCTGAATACGTATTGAACAATTGTAGTTGCAACATGGAACAGTGCAATATTTGTGTAAGCTATCCAAGATACATGCACATGCGAAAGTAAAGGAAAAAACTGAATATGAAAAGCGGTACCATTGCCTTGTCCCTATCCGAATCTCCATACTTTATATGGAGAACGTGTTGCGAGCCAAGTTTTCTGACCAATGTGACAGCTGCCCAATCGTTCTGATAGGATAAATATCAGTGCTCTGTGCAAGTTGGTTGATAGTCGAGTCTGGGACAAAATGATATTCTGAACAAATAGCGGGAATTTTTTCCACAATGTTTGTTTCGTTGAGCGAAATAATACAATCACAATCACCACAGTCATATATTGTTTTGGGCAATATATTAAAACTTGTAATGGATATCCCATTACACAGCAATATCTTTTTTGCATGTTTCTAGACAAGTTGTAGAGGAACAATCAATGTCACTGTCATCATGGCCTCCTTGTCTGTCATATCAACACACATAATGGATCTAATTTTGTTTTCCTTGTCCAAGTAGGTGCTATAAACGACCATTATGTCCCCGATGAACACTTGTCCAGTTCGGCAGCTGTTCAAGCCCTCGATTGACAGTACTTTGGATGTCACAACTTTAAACCTAGTGACATTTTTTGAACAGGAAAACTAAAGTGAATGGTAGTGTGCAATTTTTTTTTTTTTCTTGGTATTCTTCTTTTAGTGGCATAAATCTACAAGTACACACATAGCTTTAATGAACTATGGATCCAGAGTTTCGCAACCACACCTCTTAGGCTGGAGAACATGCAACAGGTTCGGTGTCTCGTTTGTACTTGTTGATACTTCTTGCGAGCTGCAAGCCATGTATTGCAGATGAAATCAACATATCTACCATGCCATAGATGAATATATACTCGAGGATATTTGTTTAGTAAACATAGTAAGAGCAGAGCGTATGCATCTTTACCTTTGGCCTTGTCGGTCTACTGATGTCTGGGATGACTAACTGCTCATGGCCATGCCACTAGTCCAACTTTTTCTGATGCAAGCATGTGCAGATGAACATCAGGACTAAACAAGCATATGCATTGTATATTGTCCATCAGAAGGACTAAATAACCATAAAACTGTATGCATATAATTTTTTTAACTGGAGAAATGTTTAACACTAAACAGGGTGTGAGCACGGGGCACCATGGCCAATCTGTATATCGCAGACCCTCGGAAGCCAGGGGAGCAATATTCAATCTGTAACTATGGAATAAGGTATAAGCACAAACACATATGTGAAACAGTTAGTCCACCAACCAACGCACCAAGGAATTTTCGGAAAGCGCACTAAGCAGATGAATTAAAAAACAAAATGGATAATAGAAAATGGAAATAGTAGAAATAGGGAGGGAAGAAAGGCCCATTATTGGAAAGTCATCATTTTCAAGTCTAATATTATATGCCCCCACCCAATTTGTATATTTAATTTACCAACACACTTGGTCTACCTTTTACAAGATTATACCACAGAACCCTCTGTTGTTGCACAGAACAATTCATCTCCCTGTCTAAGCAACCTGTTTTTTCCAAGGCAGCAACGCCGAGTATGCAATGGACATGAAGGAAAGTTAGTATGAAGACATACATCTAAAAGAAAGAGAAACACGTCTATTTCCCGCCAAAGAGTCCATCGTCTTGTCCAACCATATTGTTTGTTTAAATGCAACAATGTATCAAAAACACAGTAGACATGAACTAGCTTAGTATGCAGGAAGGCATGTATTGAAGATAACTTATAGTGAAGACATACATGTAAAAGAAATAAAAAGAGGGTTATTTACCCCCGAAAGAGCCCATCATCATCTCCAACTATCCTGTTTGTTTAAATGTAGCAATGCAGTGAGAACGGAATAGAAATGAAGTAGGTTAGTATGCAAGAAGGCATGTAACGAAGATAACTTACCATGTAGGAAGGCACACAACATGTACATATAATAAACTAGGTGAGCACATATACAGACCATAAATGAAATACAAAACAACACAATATGAAATAACAATACAAGAATGCACCTTTCTATATCCTCTTCAACCAATGCAGTGAATACTTCCTCGTTTTCTCCAACTATTCTGTTTGTTTAAATGTGGGAACGCACAAAATACAATGAACATCAATGGAAGCTGGTATTCACTGGAGAACAACCAATATGTACATACAGTAAAATAGACTCAACGAACAGTCTAGAAGATAGGCAGAAACATGAACCTTTGCGCTTCTCTATCCATGGCTGTAAACATGTAAATTGTTTTCCCTGCCTAAAATATATTACAAGGCACAAAATATCACGCAATTGCATGGCCATAGCTAAACGATTTCTAGTTTTTCGTGGCAATTTATTTAGATATGCTTCCACCGATGGAAATACATGTTTTTTATTCTCTACACAGACTGTTGTGCCCATGATACAAGTTTTCGGTTTTCCATGGCAAACTACCTAGATATGCTTCCAGACATCTAAATATAAACTTGCAGAATATTTGTTGCACATATCATATCTCAAGCACAACACAAATTGCATCGTGCGCACACCAGTCTATGTAGAGGAGAAAGAACATGTAATGTCATATCGACACATCTGACCATACATGGTTTATAAATGTAGCCTGCATATGCTTTATTCCAACAAAGAAACAACAGATATTGCAATTTCACATGTAATCCTTGAACAATTTTGCATGCAACTATTTTCTTTTATGGCAGCATTGAAGCATCGGTAAAATCTCACAAAATAACAGATATCAGCCTCGGCAGACAGGGCAAATAATAAAACTGCATGTCGACTCGTGGGTGCAGGAGCTGAACATTGTAAAGCGCCCCCAAAAAACAATAATAATCCAAAAAAAAAAAGAAAAAGGAAAATCTCCAACCACTGTCGTTGGACCCCAACCCTGCAAGGGCGAATCAAACAAAAGAAAACAACAAGCACCAAACCAACGAAAAAGCACGAACAAGCCGAACTGCACCCCCAGGGCCCCAAAGCGCAAACCCGAGCCAAATAAACAGAACCAACAACCCACGAACCAATGAACCAATAAACAACATATGTATATCCAATGATTACAAAACTGCATCCCAAGCACCGAAGGAACCAGAAACATACGAGGAGCATGGCACTACAAATAAGCAAACATTCTTACTTGCAAACTGCAAACACTGAACAACAAACAAGGAATACAAAATGAAACTATGGCATTGAAACTTACTCCGAAACAATGAAATGCAAAAGAGTAAGTTGAATCGCGAACGAAACAACAACAACCAGCAATCGACAAACCAGCGAAGAAGAAGCACTCACCGAACCAGTAAACAATGTATGTAGCTTCAACTAGTACGAAATTGCATTGCAAAGACAGAAGAAGGATGAAACATACAATGGCTATTGAATTGGCGGTGGACAAACAAAACTCTACAATTTCACTGTAAATGTATAGAAAAGTTCGACGAAAAATGTACTCCGAGAACCGTATTTACATAAACATTTAAGGTTGTCAAGCTGTCTAAGGACCTCGTGGTATAAAAACATTTAAGTTGTCAGGGTTGTTGGAGGACGTCGTGTCATGTAAACATTTAAGCTGTCAGGCCTATTGAGGCATCTCAGAATAAGTGTCAATACATTTCAACAAAAATACATCCGGTAAAGACGCTATAAACTTTGGAATTATCAATCACTATAAAGCTTGGATATCAAAACATTTCAATCTGCTTAGTAAATATCAAAACTTACGGATATATTCAACTAGCAGAAAATGCTAATACAAACATTCGAACCAATGCTAGCATTAATCCACCTTCAAGCAATATAGAGGAAAAATATATGATTAAAAAAAACTATATATGAGAAAAAGTTTGGATATATTGCCATATAAAACATTGGGAATAGCGAAGTCGACAATAAGACCTCCAATCTCTTATCCAATCACATCAGTACACATATAGTACTTTTTATTATATAAAATTATATGCTTTTAATTCCATAACTCAAACAATAGGTATTGTGCAAATATTTCGAGTCAAAAGACAAACTAATTTGTAATCAACAAATTATTGATAACTATAGTCTCTCTATGCCTACACCATAAACTAATAAAAATTTACATAACATCTTATATTCTATTTTTATTTTGTAAAACACATTACTTTCCTCCCAAATGTTTTAGTACACTTTGCTTTTCTCAATTAGTAGTTTGATTTCCTCAATGTAATGAAAACATGGAATGAACGTGTTCAAGTTATCATATTTTGTAGTTGTACCGTACCAATTATGAACCGGTACAACTACAAAATATGATAACTTATGGTATGGTACAACTACAAAATATAATAACTTGAACACGTTTATTCCATATTTGCAGGTTCATAAATTAATCCTTCAATTTTTATTGTAAATATTATGTGAACCTATATTATATTCATAAAAATTGTTTAATCAACTATATTTATTAATTAAAATTAAAAAAAAAAATTAATTTAAAAAAAATTAAAAAAACAATTTTTAATATTTAAAAAAAAAATTAATATACATATTTATATAACATAGTAAAAACTTTATTGAAAACATAAAAATTAAAACAACTAAATGAAAGTAAAAAAAATTTAACTCAACAATTACAATATATCATGTAAAAAAAATAATTACAACTACACTATATTAATTAATAATTAATAAAAAAAATAAAAATATTGGAAATATTAATATCAAAATTTATTAAATAATATGATAATAATGATGATAAATAATTTCCACTAAAACATAAATGGTATATTCTACCTTAAGAGGGTAAGTGATTACTTGAGATTCTTTAGAATTAAAAGCATTAAGAGAAGTTTTCCAAGATCACTATATTTTTCTGAGTTAAGAGGTTAGGAAGGTTGGTAGTGTGACAAATATTTTGAAAATGGGATCTAATCTGGGTATAGGGTGGACAATCTAAGAAAATTGGATCTAACCTGGGTATAGGGTTTAGGAATTGACCAACTCCGAATTTCACTATGGAGCTAGTGAGAATTTGTTCTTATCTTAGCAATACTTATTTTTTTCTTTACACTTCTCAAAACAGACTGATAATTTTGATCTTCTAGATTAGGATTGATTACATCCTTATAATACCTTAATTTTATTTTTTCCTCTAATTCTTTATCACACCACATTTTCTCCTTAAATTTTGAATTGACTATATTTTTAATATTATCTTTATTCTACAAAATGGTGTCTTCCATGATTTTCTAATAATTTAGTCAAGATGGATTTTGAAACAATTTTAGGAAGTCTCTTGTCTTCATGTTGTTTAACTTATTATTTATAATAATAAATATTTCATATTCTGCTATTTACTATTATTATTATAAAATAATATATAATCATGTATAATTTATTATTTATTTTTTAAACATTTAATAAACTTAAAATTTGAAAAAATTTATAACAAATATTTCATATTATTTATTTATTGTTATTACTATAAAATATATTTTTATTTTAATTAAATTCAAATATAATTTCGTAATTTAAATTATAAAATATATTTTTATTTTAATTAAATTCAAATATAATTTCGTAATTTAAATATAATTTCATAATTTCGTAAGTATGGAAGAGTACTAGATTTTTAATATATTTAAAAAAATACAATTATTTTATTTTAATTAAATTGAAATATAACTTCAGTAGGGTAGAGTTCTCTCTCTCTCTATATATATAATCAAAAGATCTAGTTTAAATGTTCTAAATTTTTATTTTTTATTTGGTATTAGTTATTAAGTTTATAAAATTGTAGATTTTAGTTATTAAGTTTGTATAATTGGAATTTTTTTTGAGTATATAAA
>SNQJ01S0000722.1:461333-479323 GCA_010110895.2 Picea sitchensis | reverse complement strand
CTCCAGGCCAAGCGGCCGGCCTTTGAACCGCCGGTGCATCTCAGGGAACAACTCTTTGCACAGGGGTGTAGTTCCAATAAAGAAATGGAAAGCGAGTCCAGCACATCAAACCCACAATCATCCAAAAATTGGCTGCCAGGTAAGTGCATCCCTCAAATGGAAAAACCTCCAGTTTACCGCATTACATCGACTAGGGTGGGGGAACATACCCAATTCATGATGGACCATGCTCTAATAGGTAAATTCCTGGGCCTATGGCCGACTGAAAGAGATTTATCCAGGTGGATTAAGGACTGGTGGAACCCCAAGGGAGACTATGAGGTCCAGCTCAGCTCCAAGGGGTTCTTCACAATTATCCTGTATAATCTTGAGGACAAGGATATAATATTTTATAATGGACCATACTTTTATAACTCAGCAGGCTTATTTCTACGATTCTGGACCGACAGATTCAACCCAGATCTAGAGGACTTCTCATGGGTGTCGGTCTGGATCCGGCTGTACTCTTTACCCCAGGAATTTTGGCTGGAAGAAATACTAATGGGCATAGGGAACACGGTGGGACAGTATGTGAAAGCCTCAGAGGCTACCAAGATAAGGAAATACACATCTTATGCCCGCATATGCATCTACATCGACATATCAAAACCTCTGCCAGGATCCATCACACTGGAATACCAGGATGAGGACTGGAACCAAACCCTTGACTACGAGCATATACCTTTCCGATGCAGAAAATGCCATGAGCACGGCCATTTGTTTAGAGATTGCCCCCTGAATGCCTCCGGCCTTAAACCCTCCGATCCTAAGCAGAAGGATGGCTTCACTAATGTCACTGGAAGGTGGAAAAATCCCTCTAAAAGACAGAACCAGAGCACGCCCCCAAAGAACTCCTCCAAGAACTCCTTCGAAGCCTTGAACCAGGTGCAGCAAGAAAAGGTGTCTCAGAACCCCCTTCAGGCATCCATGCAAGCAAAAGGAAAGAGCCCTGAAGATCCAAATAGTGCCAATCAGAAGGAAATAATTCAGGCAACGCAAACCAGCCAGGACGAAGACACCAACATGCTGATGAATGAAACAGAACTGGAAGAAATAGACCTAGAGAAACTAGAAGAAGCCCTTAACCAGAAAGATCTGCAACATATACCGGTAGAGCAGCTACGGAAAGTGCACAAAGTTTTCACCGACTCCATAGCGGGATCTACGGCCAGGCTGGGCATCATGGCCGATCCCAGCCTAGAGAGTAAAAAACCCTCTAAGGAGAACAAGAGACGAGGGTGCAAACCAGCACAACAACTTATTAAGGAAGCAGGGCACCTAATGATCAATTCTGGCCAGATACAGCGGCTCTCGGAGAGCTATCTCCATCCCCCTCCACCATCTACATGATGAAAACAATTTCCTGGAACATAAGAGGCCTGAATGGATGATCCAAACAACGGATTCTCCGAGACTGTATAAAGACAGAACACCCAGATATTTTACTTCTGCAGGAAACCAAATGCGTAGGACAGGAGGCGAAAAGCATTCTCCGGAGCAGCTGGAGGGATGGGGATTTCATCTATCTGGACTCAGGGGGCGCGGCAGGAGGACTGGCAATCCTTTGGAATCCGCAAACAGTCACCTTGCTCCACCCCTTCTCGACTAAGCACACCCTAACTGCCCACTTTAAATCTCTATCCTCTTCAAAAGAAGGGGCCATCACAAATGTCTATGGTCCTCAAGCCACCCAAGACAAGGAAAACTTTTTACATTCCCTGCAGCATATCCAAACCCTCTTACGCACTCCGCACTGGATAATAGGAGGCGACTTCAACATAATTTTAACGCTGGAGGAAAAATGTGGAGGACTAAAGCGGCTGGATCAAGACAGTGGGAGATTTAAAACCCTAATAGAGCAACTGAACTTGGTAGATATGGAAACTCGGAATGGCATCTTTACTTGGTCCAACAGAAGAACAGGGAACCAGCATGTGGCATGCAGGCTGGACCGCTTTCTAGTGACTGATGCTCTCCTGGAAAGCGATCAGGCAATGGAAGCAAATATTATGCCAAAGGCAGGGTCGGACCACTGGCCCATAGAATTCTTCCTGGATACGGGGCGCTCCCCAAGGCCCAAGCCCTTTAGATTCGAAAAATTTTGGCTCACCCACCCAAATTTCCATCAACTAGCAAAAGACTGGTGGGACCAAGCTGAAATAGACCATGGAACTCATATGTATAAGTTCCAGCAACGTCTCAAGAACTTCAAGATACTTTTGAAACGCTGGAAAAAAACCACCTTTGGAGATATCTTCCTCAGGAAAAGGGAAACGAAGACTCAACTAGAGGACCTTCAGCGCACCTTCATCGCAGGGAACAAAACTCAAAGCCTGGTGCGGGTAGAGGAAAAACTTATGGAGGACCTAAAAATCTGCAGGGAACAAGAGGAGATATTATGGAGGCAAAAATCCAGGGTTCAATGGCTTAAAGAAGGGGAGCGTAACACAAAATTCTTCCACAAGGCAATGACGCACCGAAGACACATTAATCGCATCTCGCAGCTGGAGGACGACCAAGGAACCCTAATAAAGGACCATGATCAAATAGCAGAAGCTCTTAACTCCTTCTATCAAGATCTCCTTACAGAGACAAACTCAAACAGGGAGGAGGCAATTCAAAAGGTTACCCGCCACATCCCTAGGATAATCAACTCCGATCAAAACAGAGCATTGCTAAGGCCCATCACTCAAACTGAGGTGGATTACGTAGTGAAGATTATGCCCCCAGGAAAAGCGCCAGGGCCGGACGGATTTACCACAGACTTCTTCCATCACTGCTGGGATATGATCAAGGAAGAGGTCTGGCAGGTTGTAGAAGAATCACGAACTTCTGGGCAGGTTCTCACTGCCCTGAATGCAACCTTCATTACTCTCATCCCTAAGGAGGAAAGGGTCACGCACCCGAAACAGTTCAGACCTATCTCTCTTTGCAATGTCATTTTCAAAATAATCACAAAAGTCATTGCCAATCGACTCAAGCCAATCCTACCGCTCATCATCTCAAAGGAGCAGTCAGGTTATGTTGAGGGAAGACAAATTATGGACAGTGTCATTCTGGCTAATGAGGTTGTTCACTCGTTAAAAACGAGCAAAACACCAGGTATGTTTATCAAGCTTGATCTGTCAAAAGCTTTCGACAGACTAAGTTGGCAATACATGCGATCGGTCTTGGAATCCTTTGGTTTCTCCAACAGATGGGTCGACTGGATTCTCGCTCTTACCTCAACCCCCTTCTTCTCCATCCTTGTCAATGGCTCCCCTTCACGTCCTTTTCACTCCTCCAGAGGCATCAGACAGGGCGATCCCCTCTCCCCTTTTCTCTTTGTTATCATGGCAGAAGGCCTCGGTCGCTACCTCAAAGCTGCAGTCTCTGATGGTTCTCTTTCGGGGCTCCCTCTGCATAACCTCCATCCGGCACCCTCGCACAGTCAGTTTGTCAACGATACTCTCCTCATGCTTACCCCCACAGTTAGAGATGCAACCAAACTTAATTCCATCCTCTCTGATTTCTCGGTCGCCTCAGGTATGCTCCTTAATCTGGACAAGTCAAAGCTCTTCTTCTTCAATACGCCCGTTCCGGTTCAAGTCCACCTTTCAACTTTTCTTGGCATAGCCAGAAGCTCCCTGCCTTCTACTTATCTAGGTATCCCTCTTTCCGAAGAGTCCGCGAAGACCATCTCGTGGGACAGTCTACTCCTGTCCATCGCTAACCGTCTGAGCAACTGGACTTTTAGACCTTTAAACATTGCTGCCAGATTGTTTCTGCTCAAATCAGTCCTGCAAGCATTACCCACGTATCTCTTTACTTCCTTGGCCGCACCTGTTTCAGTCATCAAAGCCATTAGAAGCCTCCAGTGCAACTTCTTATGGCAGGGACACAACAACAATAATAAATGGGCTTTAGTGGGATGGGAGAAGCTATGTAAACCCAAGAATTGCGGAGGGCTAGGCATCCGGGACCCGGGGAAAATGAACAAAATCATGGGGGCCAAAATATGGTGGAGATGGCTGCAACATCCGCAAGAGCTCTGGGCAAGGCTCTGGAAACAAAAGTACACCCCTGCCACGCAATACAATCAGCTAATCAGATTCAATGAACAGACGCCAGGATCTAACATTTGGACCACTGCCTGGCGGAACCGCCCCCTAGTTCAGCAGCATGCCTTCTGGGAGGTTAGAAATGGCGAAAGCGCACTTTTTTGGAAGGATTCATGGCAACAGCTACCCCCCCCTCGATGCTCTGGTAAGCCTCCAACCCTTTAAGCTTATTCTTCAGCAAAGCATGTACAATACTGTTAAGGACTTCTGGCTCCCAGCTCCAGAAAGACAGCCCTGGAGACAATGGAAAACCAATGCAACAGACCTGCAAATCAGGGAGAATCTTGATCTCAAACCTTGGCAGGAGTGCCTGCATTCCAGGAAAATCCCCACCAGGGAGGGACCGGACATCCTCCGTTGGGGTCACACTACATCAGGCACCTTCTCGGTTAAGTAAGCCTATCACCTGCAAGGACTTACCCCAGACCAAGGCCTCGATTCAATATGGAGCAAGGTTTGGCAGCCTTATATCTGGCCCAAAATTTCTTTCTTCCTCTGGCTCACGGTCCAAAACCGCATCCTTACTTGGGACAATCTCTTAAAAAGAGGCTTCACAGGACCCTCCAGATGCACCCTCTGTATGCAAAAGGAGGAAACCATGGAGCACCTCCTCAACACTTGTCATTACAGTCAGCAGATTTGGGACTAGGGAGCTCAATCTATGCGACGCTCACAAAGAGACCGCAGCAGTATTCGGGAGACCCTGGTTAATTGGGATGCGGTATCCTTCCAAAACCCGATTCTCCAGTGAATATGGCAGCTACTCCCAGGATTCATACTCTGGGCAATCTGGAAAGAAAGAAATAAAAGAATCTTCAATTCTACCTCGTCCCCCTCACTCGCCACGTGGGAAAGGGTGACAAGGTTTATTAGGGAAACGGTTCTCAGTTCCTCCTGGCTCCAAGATGACATGCAGTGCAAGCCCGAGGAGAAAAGCATTCTCGAAGGATGGAACCTGCCTCCAAACATGCAAACACGGGGGAAAACCAAACATAGGCAAGCCATCAGCCCAATAATTTGGTCTCCTCCGCCCCCTGGATTCCTCAAGCTCAACTTCGATGGGGCCTCTAGGGGCAACCCTGGTCCGTCCGGTCTCAGAGCAGTACTCAGGAACCACCTGGGTAAGATCACCCATCTGATTGCAGGCTTTCTAGGCGAAAACACAAACAATGTGGCGGAACTCTCCAGCCTGGTAAAAGGCCTCCAAATGGCAGCCCAAAGTCAGCATTCTCGCCTAATTTTTGAAGGCGACTCACAAGTAATTATTCAACTTGCTACTCGAATCCTGAATGGACAGCCCCCCTGGAAGACTTCGCCCAGTTGGAGACTTCTGGGTCTTCTTGAAGATTTCAAGGATTTCATCAACCCACATCTTACTCTCATCCCCTCCCATGTGAGGCGTGAAGCTAATAAGGTTGTGGACCACCTTGCAAATAAGGGAATCGATGCAAAGGCTGATCTTATCTATTGGCAAGCCAGTTTATCTGCAGAGACTGAACTCTTTCACCAATGCAGAGACCTGGCTAGCAGAGACCTTCAGGCCCCGTATGGGGTGACAGCTGGAGCAAGCGTGCCAACTGGCTGCGATTTAAGTCAGTGTTTAAATGTGGACGGCCATCCCCTTAATACTAGTATTACGGATGCAGGCTCGACATAATCACACTGCAATGGGAGGACTCCTCGAGCGAGTGAGCATTTACGAGCTCGGCGAGTGCAATGCTAAAGGTGGGCATGGGGATATGCGGTCGGATTATTGGTTTTCTCTCGTTTCACCCTTGGCTCTACTCTGTGTCTGGAGACGCTGGTGTGATTCAGAGCTCCTGGCGCCCTGGCTCACCACCCTTTGGTGGAGAATTGTTGTTGGTAATTATTCTTTCATTTGGTCTCAGCTTGTGTGTATCTCTGGGAGAGAGCTCGGCAGCATGCCAAGGAAACGGGGTGTGCCACGACGGGGAGCATCTTGGTACGCTCGTAAGGAGCAGCGCAAGAGCAGGGAGCAGCTTGAGCGTGCTCTAGTCATGGCCACCTCTATACTGAGACAGAGAGCTCGCGCCGAGGAGAAGGCTCTGCTCTCCACCATTGCCGAGAAGCAATTTGGATGTAGCAGTCTGGACACTGTCAAATTGGAGGATGGTACCGAACAATTGTACCAAGCCTGCATTGTCGAGGAGGACCTGGTGTTAGCGGACCTGACGACAATGGAAATGCCGAGTGACGAAGTGACAAAGCCTTGCAGTGGGGATGGAATTCACATGCTGAAGGTGGACGCTGATGCTCCTGGTTGCATAGTTGAGGAAGAGTTTCCCTGGCAGGACATGGAGACTACAGCGGATGATGGGGGTGCGCAGGATGACGGAAAGCAAACGGATGAAGGGAGCGATTGGCAGGTCGACAGGATGCACGACGCAGGTGGTGCCATGCATGGCTTTCTCCGTCGCGAGGAGCACCTGTCCTTGGTGTTTGAACTCCGAGGCCACATGGCTGACCTGGAGCACCGTGCTCTTGTCATGGGACATTGCTTGGACGTGCTATTCGACGCCTATTCGGACGCTCCGGCTCGACGCAAATGTCCACTCTGTGCGCAGTCTTTCGCCATCCCGGCCGACTCCACATGGAAGACCAACGAAGACGACAGGTCACCAACAATCTAGGATTTTCATGTTTTATGGTTTTTAGCTTTTTGTTACTGTTTTACATGTCTTTAGACTTTAGGCACCTGTCCTGTTTTCCTTCGGGCAGGACAGATGCCAATAGATTATAGTTGTTTTTGACATGTATCAATGCTGGTTTCCGGTTTCCGGCAGCATTTTGAACGACTTAGACTCTTGACCATGTACACTCTATTACAGTTTTTGGTTAATATATTATAGCAGGGCCCTCCCCTTTTTTATTTAAAAAAAAAAAAGAACCACTTTCTATAAATATTCTTTTGGGAGGTCTTAAAATCCCCCAAAAAATTCCATAGACATGCCATCTGGATTGTTATCCACAACTTCTAAATATAACTAAGGAGATGATGTCTTGAGGCCCTCAGGTTGAAGACATGGAGTACCGAGAGGCAGTTTGACCAACAATGTCCATTGGGACAGAAAAATACCCACCACACCACCACAAATCCAGGTTCATCATGACGGTATCCACCACATCAGTTGGCCTCCATAATACATTAGGTCTTTCTCCATGAGGTACAAGTCAAGTATTATGGTGAGTTGCATTTCAATATTTGAGGAATTTGAGTTTGTTGCATCTATTACTGCTTTTGATTATGTAACATTTGATTGAACATTATGCTATTTTTCGTGTTTCACTGTGTGGTTGACATTGTTCCCTAGTAAGTGGGTCACTCTTAGGGATAGGTTTGCTACTGGGAGGTCCTCTTGACGATTCATCATGCCATTCCTGACCATACTTGTCACTTTCCACACGTCATCCCCTCATCTCCTTATCTTTTGGGATTTTCAGGTGTATTGACCCAAGTACTACACACTAAATATGTACTTAGACACTTTTTGGATCGTAGGTTCTCGGACGGGCGGGCTCTAAATTGGGAATCTATTGTTCCCTAGCCTACAAATAGCATTCAGAATTTTGCGATATACAAATTGGCCAACGAACCTGCGGGGTGTCTCATTCAAAATTGCACTCCTTTTGTTTCTTTTCATACAAACAGTACTTGGAGTTTCGTGATATACAAATTGACAGACCGACTCCAGGGCTAGCTACCTCGAGCACGCGATTGTCTACGGATGCTAATCCCTAATAACTATTGGACATTATCTAAAGACATTCTTTTGAATACTAAATTATTAATATTAAAAATTGATATTGTACAATTTAATTAGACAAGGAGGTCTGTACAATATGAAACAGGGAAGCAATTGGTCGGCCAGGCTGGTGATATAAAAGTAAGTGAAATCTGAATATGTGAATCTGCCAACTCCCTTACGAAGAAATTTTCCGAAACGAACGAGCAATACATAAAAATATTTTTATAAAGTACGAACATGAGATTTTATGGAGCATATATTGTTCCCGCGTTCCATACTTAAGGCAATCTTTGGATCGCGGGTACTCAAGATGGCGTGCTCAAAATTGGGCCTCTATTGTTCGGTTAGCTACAAATAACACCCAAGAGTTCTGCGATATACAAATTGACAGGTGGTCTTGCGGGCTGGCTCACTCAACATTGCATTTCTATTGTTTTGTGCCATTCAAACAACACTCGGCTTTCCTCCATATACAAATTCACAGATGGACTCCAGGGCTGGCAGGCCCAACCTTTCGAGTGTTTACGGATGGTGATTCCTATGAACTATTGAACACTACCAATGGATTCACGGGCTGGCAGGCTCAAAATTGGGGCTTTGTTGTTACATTCCCTGCAAATAACACCCAGAGTTTCGTGATATACAAATCGAGAAGCGGATTTGCGGACTATTTAAATTTTAAGGGCCTCGTGTTGATGTAATAGCACAATTGGGCTTGGGCCAGTTTACATTCGTTTCTTACAATATCAAACAAAGAAGCGGTCGGTTAGGCTGGTGATCTAAAAGTAATTGAAACCTCAAGTCGTGAATCCACCAACTTCTCCAGGTAGAATTTTTCTGAAAAATGACTAACACATACTAAGTATGAACTCTTACAAGGTATGGACACAAGGTTCTTATAGAGTTTGTATGGATCCTGCATTTCATACTTGGCCATTTTTTCGATTGCGGGTCCTCGGCCTGGCGGGCTCAAAGTTGGGCCTCTATTGCTACGTATCCTACAAATAGCACCTAGAGTCCCGCAATATACAAATTCACAATCGAATTTGTGGACTGTGTCATTCAACATTGCAGTTCTATTGTTCCCTGTCTTCTAAACATGATTCAGAGGAAACGAGTAGTACATAGTAAAGATGTACTTCTAAAACTATGGACATGAGATTTTATAGAGCATGTACAGATCCCTCATTCCATACTTAGCCACTATTTGGACGGTGGGTTCTCGGGCTGGCGAGTTCAAAATCGGCCCTCTGTTGTTCCATGTCCTACAAATAGCACCTACATTTCCGCGATATACAAATTGACAAGAAGACTTGCCAGCTATTTGAATTTTAAGGGCCTCGTATTAATGTCATAGCACAATTGGACTTGGGCTAGTTTATATTTGTTTATTACAATATCAAACGGGGAAGCGGTCGGTCGGGTTGGTGATATAAAAGTAAGTGAGATCTGAAGTCGTGAATCTTCCAACTTCGACACCTACAAGTTTTCCAAAAAACTAGTAATACATACTAAGTATGTACTCTTATAAACTATGGACATGAAATATTTATAGAGCATGTACGGATTCACCATTCCATATTTTGCCACTTTTTTGGATTGGGGGCTCTCGGGCTGAAAATTGGGCCTCTATTGTTCTGCGCTGTACAAATATCACCCACAATTTCGCGATATACAAATTCACAAGCGGACCTGCGGGTTGGTTGGCTCAACATTGCACTTTCATTGTTTTGTGTCCTCCAAATAGCACTCGGAGTTCCGCGATATACAGAATGACAGATGGACTCGAGGGCTGGCGGGTTCAAGTTTTCCATTGTTTACGGATGGAAATCCCTATCAACTATCTAACATATCTAATAACATTATTTTCAATACTAAATTATTAATATTAAATATTGATATTACATAATTTAATTAGACGAGAAAGTTTGTACAATCTGGTCGGGCGAGTGATATAAAAATTTTCCGGAAAATGAGCAATACATAGTAAACATGTACTTTTATAAAGTATGGACATGATATTTTATAGAGCATATGCAGATCCCTCATTCCACACTTAGGCACTTTTTGGATCGCAGGTTCTCGGCCTAACGGGCTGAAAATTGAGCCTCTATTGTTCTGTGTCCTGTAAATAGCACCCAAATTTCCGTGATATACAAATTGATAGGTGGACTTGCAAGCTGGTTAGCTCAACATTACACTTTTATTGTCCCATAGAGATTCCGTATTAATTCCATATTTAGCCACTTTTTTGGATCGGGAGCTCTCGGGATGACGAGCTGAAAATTGGGCCTCTATTGTTCTGTGCTCTACAAATAGAACCCCCAATTCCGCAATATACAAATATACAAGCGGACCTGTGGGCTGGCTGGCTCAACATTGCACTTTCATTGTTCTGTGTCCTCCAAATAGCACTCAGAGTTCCACGATATACAGATTGACAGATGGACTCGAGGGCTGGCGGGTTCAAGTTTTCCATTGTTTACGGATGACAATCCCTATCAACTATCTAACATATCTAAAAACATTATTTTCAATACTAAATTATTAATATTAAATATTGATATTGCAGAATTTAATTAGACGAGAAAGTTTATACAATCTGGTCGGGCAAGTGATATAAACGTTTTCCGACAAAGGAGCAATACATAGTAAACATGTACCTTTATAAAGTATGGACATGATATTTTATAGACCATATGCAGATCCCTCATTCTATACTTAGGCACTTTTTGGATTGCAGGTTCTCAGCCTGGCGGGTTGAAAATTGAGTCTCTATTGTTCTGTCTCCTACAAATAGCACCCAGACTTCTGTGATATACAAATTGACAGGTGGACTTGCGAGCTGGTTGGCTCAACATTGCACTTTTATTGTCCCGTAGCGAATTTTTATTAATTCCATATTTAGCCACTTTTTTGGATCGGGTGCTTTCGGGCTGAAAATTGGGCCTCTATATTTTCGCGCTCTACAAATAGCATTCAGAATTCCGCGATATATAAATTGACAAGCGGACCTGCAGGATGGCTGGCTAGGATGTTAAATCGCTTATTTTTTTAAAAAGTGAAGGAAACAAAAGAATGTTTTTTTTAAATTCCATCATCGCAAGCATAACAAGGACCAATTTGATAGCACAATTGCACTCTGCACAGTATATATTCGTTGATTTCAAATTATTCCATGACATTAATTTTACCAAGTTCATCGAGTAAGCAAAAATGCCAAAACAACGACCACTTTGAATTTTAAGGGCCTCTTGTTGATATGATAGCACAATTGCACTTCGCACACTATATATTCATTGATTTCAAATTATTCCAGGACAATAATTTGACCAAGTTCATCGATAAAGGAAATCTGCTACATTTGCGTCACATCGCCATAGAAAATTATCACACGGATCTGCGGGCCAAATGGCTAAAAAATTCAATTATATTGCTCCGTCTCCCCTAAAGAACAGTTGGAGTTCCGCGGTATACAAATTGACAGACAAAGCACATAACCAAGAACCAACCAAACTTCAAACAGGTCACAAGAAAGTTCCCAGAAGGTTCCATAGAGCAGAACCCATCAACCTTTGCACCAAACAATTTGATATACAAAGAAAAAACGTCGCCACATTCATTTTCTCTTGCAACTAGCATATGTTCCTAGTAGAAAATAATCTGGGCATGGGATATATGGGGTTTTTTGCCATGCTAATCTTATGCGTGTGTAATCCCAACTAGCCAAGTCCGACGAACATTCATCTAGATGTTGAACAAATATTACAGAGACACATGAGGTATTTTCGTTTCCTGCCAAAGTTTGCGTTTCCTGCCAAAGTTTGATATATATATATATATTTTTCCCTTCTTCAGCCGATATGCAAAATTGCATTGTCCTCATTTAAGGTGAATTTTCTATGTATCTGAAGCTCCTGCAGCATGTAGACGTTGCTTGCCTTTTTCTGTAGATACGTTTCATACGACAACTCTGCCAACTTAGGAAACACATTTTGTAACATAGGCTGCCTAACCGTACAATGCACGATTGTGTTGACCATGGTTCAGATAACAACATTGATGAAATATGGACATTTTTCACCGCATCACAGACAATCAATCATATAATCACTTATCAAAGCGGAGGCAGAAGCATAGGAGTTGCATTTTGTACATACAGGTTCAAAGGGGGTCGAGTACACATTGGTTGCAACTAAAACACCTTCAACCTAGGAACGAGAGCATACGAATTAATATATTGAACAATATAATACACAACTGCACCCCCCCTCCCCTTAAAAAATAAAATAAAATAAAATTAAACAAGCCGCAAAAAATTTTTGAAGGCTATTTCTATAAGCAAAGTGAGGATGATTTTGTGGATGTATACGCACAACAGTTGTAGAGCTAGCTAGTTTCTTCAGATCCTCTACTATATCTGCTCGCAACTATGTTACAAACGTTGCCTGGGTTGTCCGAAAGATCCTTTCTCTAACATCCCTCTTCTTTGTTATATTTTTGAACAACATAAGTGGAATCTTCCCTTTATGCAATTGTTGTTCCATTGACAAAAACAAAAAATCTGAATACGTATCGAACAATTGTAGTTGCAACATGGAACAATGCAATATTTGTTTAAGTTATTCGAGATACATGCACATGTGAAAGTAAAGGACAAAACTGAATATGAAAAGCGGTACCATTGCCTTGTCCCTGTCCGACTCTCCATCCTTTATATGGAGAACGTGTTGTGAGCCAAGTTTTCTCGCCAGTGTGACAGCTGCCCCAATCATTCCGATAGGGTAAATATTAGTGCTCTATGCAAGCTGGCTGATAGTCGAGTCCGAGAAGAAATGATATTCTGAACAAATAGTGGGAATTTTTTCCACAATGCTTGTTTCGTTGAGCGAAATAATCCAATCGCAATCACCACAGTCATATACTGTTTTGGGCAATATATTAAAACTTGTAATGGATATCCCATTACGCAGCAATATCTTTTCTACATGTTTCTGGACAAGTTGTCGAGGAACAGTCAATGTCACTGTCATCATGGCCTCCTTGTTTGTCATGTCAGAACGGATAATGGATCTACTTTTATTTGCCTTGTCCAAGTAGATTCTATAGACGACCATTATGTCCCCGACGAACACTTGTCCAGATCGATGGTTGTTCAAGCCCTCTATTGATAGTACTTTGGATGCCACAACTTTAGACCTGGTGACATTTTTTGAACAGGAAAACTAAAGTGAATGGTAGTGTGCAATTTTTTTTATTTATTTTTTGGTATTCTTCTTTCAGTGGCATAAATCTACAAGTACATGCAAGCTTTGATAAACTATGGAGCCAGAGTTTCGCAACCACACCTCTTAGGTTGGGGAACATGCAGCAGGTTTGACGTCTCGCTTGTACTTGTTGACACTTCTTGCAAGTTGCAAGCCATGTATTGCAAATGGCATAAGCATATCTACCATGCCATAGATGAATATATACCCTAGGATATTTGTTTAGTAAACATAGTAAGAGTAGAGTGTATGCATCTTTACCTTTGGCCTTGTCGGTCTGCTGATGTTTGGGATGACTGACTGCTCATGGCCATGTCACTAGTCCAACTTTTTCTGATGCAAGCATGTGCAGATGAACATCAGGAATAAACAAGCATATGCATTATATACTATCCATCAGAAGGACTGAATAACCATAAAATTGTATGCATATGATTTTTTTAATTGGAGAAATGTTTAACACTAAACATGGCGTGAGCATGGGGCACCATGGCTAATCTATATATCGCGAACCCCCAGAAGCCAAGGGAGCAATATTCAACCTGCCAGCCTGGCACCCGCAATCGAGAAAGTGGGTAACTATGGAATAAGGTATAAGCATGACCACATATGTGAAATCGTTAGTCCACCAACCGATACACCAAGGAATTTTTGAAAAGCGCACTAAGCAGATGAATTAGAAAACAAAAGGGATAATAGAAAATGAAAAAAGTAGAAATAGGGAGGGCAGAAAGGCCCATTACTGGCAAGTCATCATTTTCAAGTCTAATATTATATGCCCCCACCCAGTTTGTATATTTAATTTACCAACACAATTGGTATACCTTTTACAATATTGTACCACAGAACCCTCTGCTGTTGCACAGAACAATTCATCTCCCTGTCCAAGCAACTTGTTTTTTCCAAGGCAGCAAAGTCGAGTATGCAATGGACATGAAGGCAAGTTAGTATGAAGACAAACATCTAAAAGAAAGAGAAACAAGTCTATTTACCCACCAAAGAGTCCATCGTCTTGTCCAACCATTATGTTTGTTTAAATGCAACAATGTAGCGAAAACACAACATACATGAACTAGCTTAGTATGCAGGAAGGCATGTTTTGAAGATAACTTATAGTGAAGATAGACATGTAAAAGGAATAAAAAGAGGGTTATTTACCCCCGAAAGAGCCCATCGTCATCTCCAACTATCATGTTTGTTTAAATGTAGCAATGCAGGGATAACATAACGAAAATGAAGCAGGTTAGTATGCAGGAAGGCATGTAACGAAGATAACTTACCATGTAGGAAGGCACACAACATGTACATATAATAAACTAGGTGAACACATATACAGATCATAAATGAAATACAAAGCAACGCAATATGAAATAACAGCACAAGAATGCACCTTTCTATATCCTCTTCAACCAATGCAGTGAAGACTTCCTCGTTTTATCCAACTATTCTATTTGTTTGAATGTGGGAACACACAAAATACAATGAACATCAATGGAAGTTGGTATTCACCGGAGAACAATCAATATGTACATACAGTAAAACAGACTCAACGAACAGTCTAGAAGATAGGCAAAAACATGAACCTTTGCGCTTCTCTATCCATGGTTGTAAACGCGTAAATTGTTTTCCTTGCCCAAAATATATTACAAGGCACAAAATATCACGCAATTGCATGGTCGTAGCTAAACGATTTCTAGTTTTTCATTGCAATTTATTCAAATATGCTTCCACTGATGGAAATACATGTTTTTTATCCTCTACACAAACTATTGTGCCCACGATACAAGTTTTCGGTTTTCCGTGGAAAACTACCCAGATATGTTTCCAAACATCTAAATATAAACTTGCAGAATCTTTGTTGCACATATCATATCTCAAGCACAACACAAATTGTATCGTGCACACACCAGTCTATGTAGAGGAGAAAGAACATGTAATGTCATATCGACACATCTGACCATACATGGTTTATAAATGTAGCCTGCATATGCTTTATTCCAACAAAGAAACAACGGATATTGCAATTTCACATTTAATCCTCGAATAATTTTGCATGCAATTATTTTCTTTCATGGCAGCACTGAAGCATCGGTAAAATCTCACAAAATAATAGATATCAACCTCGACAGACTAGGAAAATAACACAGTTTCATGTCGACTCGTGGGTGCAGAAGCTGAACACTGTAAAGCGCCCCCAAAAAACAATAATAATCCAAAAAAAAAGAAAAATGGAAAGCTCCAACCACCGTCGCTGGACACCAACCTTGCAAGGGCGAATCAAACAAAAGAAAACAACAAGCACCAAGCCAGTGAGAAAGCACGAACATGCCGAACTGCACCCCGAGGGCCCCAAAGCGCAAACCTGAGCCAAATAAACAGTACCAGCAACCCACGAACCAATGAACCAGCAAGAACCACCGAGCCAATAAACAACATATGTATCTCCAATGATTACGAAACTGCATCCCAAGCACCGAAGGAACCAGAAACATACGAGGAGCATGCCACTACAAATAAACAAACATTCTTACTTGCAAACTGCAAACACTGAACAACAAACAAGGAATACAAAATGAAACTATGGCATCGAAACTTACTCTGAAACGATGAAATGCAAAAGCATAGGTCGAATCACGAACGAAACAACAACAACCAACAACCGACAAACCAGCGAAGAAGAAGCACTCACCGAACCAGTAAGTAATGTATGTATCTTCAATTAGTACAAAATTGTATTGCAAAGGCAGAAGAAGGATGAAACATACACAGGTTATTGAATTGGTGGTGGGCAAACAAGACTCTGCAATTTCACTGTAAATGTATAGAAAAGTTCGACGAAAAATGTACTTCGAGAACCGTATTTACATAAACATTTAAGGTTGTCAAGATGTCTAAGGACCTCGCGGTATGCAAACATTTAAGCTGTCAGGGCTGTTGGAGGACGTCATGTCATGTAAACATTTAAGCTGTCGAGCTTATTGAGGCATCTCAGAATAAATGTCAATACATTTCAACAAAAATACATCCGGCAAAGACGCTATAAACTTTGGAATTCTCAATCACTATAAAGCTTGGATATCAAAACATTTCAATATGCTTAGTACATATCAAAACTTACAGATATATTCAGCTAGCAAAAAATGCTAATACAAACATTCGAACCAATGCTAGCATTAATCCACCTTCAAGCAATATAGAGGAAAAATATATGATTAAAAAAGACTATGTATGAGAAAAAGTTTGGATATATTGCCATATAAAACATTGAGAATAACGAAGCCCACAATAAGACCTCCAATCTCTTATCCAATCAGATCAGTACATATATGGTACTTTTTATTATATAAAAATATATGCTTTTAATTTCATAGCTCAAACAATAGGTATTGTGCAAATATTTCGAATCAAAGAACAAACTAATATATAATCAACGAATTATCGATGACTATAGTCTCCCTATACCTACACCATGAACTAATAAAAATTTTACATAACATTCTACATTCTATTTTTATTTTGTAAAACACATTACTTTCCTCCCAAATGTTTTAGTACACTTTGCTTTTCTCAATTAGTAATTTGATTTCCTCAATGTAATGAAAACATTTGAAAACATAGAATGAACGTGTTCGAGTTATCATATTTTGTAGTTGTACCGTACCAATTATGAACCGGTACAACTACAAAATATGATAACTTATGGTACGGTACAACTACAAAATATGATAATTTGAACACGTTCATTTCATGTTTTCAGGTTCATAAATTAATCCTTCAATTTTTATTGTAAATATTATATGAACCTATATTATATTCATAAAAATTGTTAAATTAGATAAAAATTGTCTAATCAATTATATTTATTAATCAAAATTATAAAAAAAATCCAATTTAAAAAAAATTGAAAAACAATTTTTAATATTTCAAAAAAATAATTTAATGTACATATTTATATAACATAGTAAAAACTTTATTGAAAACATAAAAATTAAAACAACTAAATGAAAGTTAATTTTTTTTAACAATTACAATATATCATGCCAAAAAAAAATTACAACTACACTATATTAATTAATAATCAATAAAAAATAAAAATATTGGAAATATTAACATCAAAATTTATTAAATAATAATATGATGATGATGAAGAACAACCTTCACTAAAACAAAAATGGTATATTCTACCTTAAGAGAGTAAGTGATTACTTGAGATTCTTTAAAATTAAAAGCATTAAGAGAAGTTTTCCAAGATCACCATATTTTTCTTGAGTTAAGAGGTTAGGAAGGTTGGTAGTGTGACAAATATTTTGAAAATGGGATCTAATCTGGGTATAAGGTGGACAATCTAAGAAAATGGGATCTAATCTGGGTATAGGGTTTAGGAATTGACCAACTCCGAATTTCACTATGGAGCTAGTGAGAATTTGTTCTTATCTTAGCAATACTTATTTTTTTCTTTACACTTCTCAAAACAGACTCATAATTTTGATCTTCTAGATTAGGATTGATTACATCCTTATAATACCTTAATTTTATTTTTTCCTCTAATTCCTTATCACACCACATTTTTTTCCTTAAATTTTGAATTGACTATATTTTTAATAGTATCTTTATTCTACAAAATGATGTCTTCCATGATTTTCTAATAGTTTAGCCAAGATGGATTTTAAAGCAATTTTAGGAAGTCTTTTGTCTTCCATGTTGTTTAACTTATTATTTATAATAATAAATATTTCATATTCTATTATTTATTATTATTACTATAAAATAATATATAATCATGTATAATTTATTATTTATTTCTTAAACATTTAATA
>SNQJ01S0000722.1:405395-456184 GCA_010110895.2 Picea sitchensis | reverse complement strand
TTCATCTCTATAATAAGTTTAAGATAACAAAAAGAAACATACTCCAGAGCTAACTAACTTGGATTTAAAGATCAAAGGGCATGTCATGGAGTGACTAATCATTCAAAATTTCCTTATAGAAAAAAGCCTCAACTTCAAGGTCCAAAGCCTCCTTTGACAGTTGATTCGCCTTTTGATTTAAATCCCTGTATACATGACCATAAGAGAACCTTTCCAACTCACCCAACAACTCCCTAATCCTTTTCATTAATGGTTATAACCTTGCCACCTGAATTTGAACTTTTCCATCAACCCAATCTACCACCACTTTCGAATTGCCAAATATATGTATCTTTCTCAAATTTAAAGAGATGGCAAGAAACAGAAGTGCCCAGATTGTTGTTAATTCCTCCTTCATATTATATCCCATGCCTAGAGTGTAACGAATTTCAAAATGGTGTTTAGGTGATATATAAAGAATTTCCCCAACTCCACATATTGGGAATGGCCATGGCTGGCCCCATCGAAAAAACCCTAGGGGGTTTCTTCCAACAACTCTAACATCGAGGGGATACATTGTTTCTTCTTGTCCGGGTCCTTCTTAAATTACATCACCACCTGATAGATTAAGTCCACCACCATCTCCACTGGGATAAACTTTCTTTGGAAAATGCTAAGGTTTCACACCCACCAGATAAAGTACATTACAAAACGAAGGAGAGAAACAAATTCTTGGATCGTCATTTCTTTGCTCCAGGTGTCCATCCATTCTTCCAGACTCTCATTGAAAGAAAATTGTGGAATTTTCAGCTTCATGGAAACATGATTCCATACCTGACTAGAAAACGAACATTGAAAGAAAACATGGGTGGTGGATTCACCCTGATGGTAACATAAGGAGCAATGATTTGGACCATTCCAATCCTTTTTTCACAAAACATCCCATGTTAATATTTTATGATCCATAGCTAACCAAAACATAATTTTCATCTTTCCTAGCACTTTCCATTTCTAGGCAGATCTCCACCACCATTTAGTAGCTTCTTCATACAACTCTTCTTCCAAAGTCTGATATCCCAATTTGAATATGTAACACATACATTTTTTGTTATTTTCCCAACAAATGGAATCCATCTCATCCTTGTCTAGGTAAATAAAACATTGTTTCAGAGAGAATGAAAATTCTGACCAGTCAACTACCATATCACCTTCTAAATTCAGGTCTATCACGGATTTCCACAAAGTATTACCCGTGATGTCCACTTCTTGATTTGTTGCATCCTTCAGGGTGAAAACACTATGAATATGGAGGATTTTTCTCAATCCTTCCATGATTTTGAATTTATATGATGATCCTTCCCAGGGATATTCCCCAATCTGTACACTTCTTATGTTTCCTATGGGCCATTTAGACTAGGCCCCAATCAAAGAGAAAACATATACCATGGATTTCCATCCAGTTGAACTTACTGACACTGAATTCCTTGGACTCCTAAACCACTCTTCAATGGATTTCACTGCCATATACTTGGAAGTGAGAACTCTTCCCCAAAACATCTTGTTGGATATGAGCCTCTAAAGGATTTTGGTTGCCAAGGCTTTATTGAACCAAAACAAGTTATGAATTCCCCAGCCTCCTAAGTCTTTTGGTCTAGCAAGCCTTGACTATTTGATCAGGGGGATTCCTTCTTCCTTATTATTACCTAACCATAAGAACTTAAAAAATGCTTTGGGAATTTGTGTTAAGATTCCTTTTGGAATCTTTGCAATAGTGGCCCAATAAAATGGAATACTATAGAGAACATATTTTATTAAAACTAGTCTACCACTTCGTGAGAGAAAATGGTTCAACCACATATCAATTCTTGCTTGAACTTTTAAAGAAAATCAACACCAATCTACAAAACGATATGAGTTTGGTTTTAAAACAAAGACCAAGTACTTGATTTATTCCTCTATATCTAAAATATTGAATGGAAACATGAGTTCAAGCTACTCCTTTTCCTTTGCTTCCATTTCATCAAATCTGATGGAGGATTTCATGTTATTTAATTCCATCCTAGTAGATGAATAGAAAAGGTCCAATATTGATTTGAATGCATGAATTTGTCTAACAGTACCTGCACCAAAGAGCATTACATCATCTACAAAAGGAAAGTGATAAATAAACGATGAAACTGTGATCTTCAAGCCTGAGAGTAAGCCTTCGTTTCGGGCCTCTTGAATGATTCATCTTAGGCCTTCAACGAGGATGATAAAAATAAAGGGTGACAGAGAGCATCCTTGACAGAGCCCTCTTGAGGAGCTAAAACAATTAGAGGGGGCACCATTAACGAGTATTGTGAAAGATGTCAATTCGATACAACCCATACTCGAGTTCATTGTGACCAAATTCATTCCCATCTTGATTAGAGAAATATTTAGGAAGGTTTAACTGACATTTTCATAGGCTTTAGAGAGGTCAAGTTTTAGAACAAAAGAGGGGATTTTTTGAACTTTTATGAATTTTCCCAAAAACGTCATTTAGGGCCTCAAAATGGCCCCAGAAGTTAAAACTGCTAAAAATAGTAAATTACCAAAATTGCCAGAAAATTGTTTTGAGCTAGTTGGAAAAGGTGGGTGGCCATCGATATCCACTTGGATCAAGTGTCCACTTGCACAGACAAAGACCCACCTCACCACCAAAGATCTAGGTTCATCATGACGGTATCCACCACATCAGTTGGCCTCCAGAAGACATTGGGTCTTTCTCCATCAGGTACAAGTCAGGTATTATGGTGAGTGTCATCTAAATATTTGAGGCATTTGAGTTTGTTGCATCTATTATTGCTTTTGATTATGCAACGTTTGCTTGGAAATTGTGTTATTTTCCCTGTTTCACTGTGTGGTTGACATTGTGCCCTAGTAAGTGGGTCACCCTTAGGGATAAGTTTGCTACTGGCCACAACACAACAAGGGTAATGAGAAGACGAAGAAGGACATGGTAAAATGGTGTGAGTACCATAAAATCCAGGCTTGGCACAACACTAAAGAATGTTGCTCCAAGCAGTCACTCATGGCCAAGTTGAAGGATTTTGAGTTAGAGGTCGATTATGATTCTGAATCAAACCAGAAGGAGGGAAGCAGATCATCGATGTTGAACCTAGTGCCACTGTTGCTACCACCAAATTCCATCCAAGTGAACCATAAGAACTAGAGGAAGGGGAACACCTCTTTCACTCATAGATATGGGTAAGGGGGGCTCCGCTTCATTTCATTGTCGTTGGCGACAGTCAGAAGAACCTGATCTCAGCAGGGGTCATCAAGTGGATGAACCTACCGATGACACCACACCCGCATCCCTACACCAACGACTGGATTTGCCAAGGAAGAGATCTTTGTGTTAACCAACAATGTTGTATGTCCTATGACATCAATCCTTTCAAAGATGAGGTATTGTGTGATATTGCTCAACTTGAAGTTTACGATGTTCTTTTAGGACAACCATATTTGTGGAAGCGTCATGCTATGTATGAGTCTAAAACTCACAGTGTTATTATTACTTTGGGTAGAAAATTGTACAGGATACCAGAGGTAGCACCGCCTACCGTTATTTCTTTAATCTCTTCTAAGTAATGAAGTAAGGTCATTTCACCGACCAGGAAGTTCATCTTCTTTGTGATTCTTGCTCACAATAAATAGAAGGCCGCCACCACATCCGTGGCCTCTACAAAGATCCTCTCTTTGCAACAGAAGCAAGTGGACGGGATCATGGAAGAATACAGAGACATATTATCCTCTCCCACCGGGGTATCGACGCACTGCCAAGTTAAGCATCCAATTGATTTGACCCCCGGTGCACCTCTACCTAATGGACCAGTCTATCGTCGTTCGATGAGGGAAAATGACAAAACTAGGCATCATATCCAAGAGATTATTTAAAAGGGGCACATCAGACCCAAATCCTCCCCTTGCAGAAGCCCGATTGTACTGGTGCAGAAGAAGGACGGGACTTGTCAACTCTGCATTGATTACAGAGCCTTAAAAAAAATCACAGTCAAGAACCGATACCCAATTCCTAGGATTGATGACCTTCTTGACCAACTCAAGAGGGAAAAGTTCTTCAACAAGATTGACCTAAAGTCTAGCTACCACCAGGTTCCCATCGAGCCAACTGATGTATGTAAGACAACCTTCAAATCTAAATAAGGTCTCTTTGAATGGTTGATCATGCCCTTTGGCTTAAAAAATGCACCAACCACTTTCATGAGGTTGATGGATGATGTATTGAGACCCTTCACCAACTCTTTTGTGGTGGTATATTTGGATGACATCCTCATCTTCAGCAGAACTTGGGAGGAGCACATGTGACATATTCAATAGGTTTTGAGCACTCTATGGCAGCACAAATTATATGCCAACTTGGAAAAATTATCTTTTGGCACGAACAGGGTCCAATACTTAGGCTACATTGTTTATGAGCATGGGGTACATGTTGATATAGCTAATATCCAAGTCATCTGTGACTGGAAAACCCCGAATACACTAACCAATCTTCAAAGCTTCTTAGGATTGGAAAAATTCTTCCGATGGTTCACATTGGGGTTCTCTCATATTGCATGGGCTCTCAACCAGGTGACCAATGGCAGTGGCAGAGAAAAGTTCATGTGGGGGAAGGAACAACAACGAGAATTTGATGATCTGAAGCATTTCTTTTGCTCATCTCCAGTACTCTCCTTTCACGATCTGGATCAACCGTTCAAGATTGAGACTGATCAATCTCACTATGTTGTAGGCGCAATTCTCACTCAGCATGGTCATCCAGTGGCATACCATAGTGAGACACTCTCATATATCGTCCAGAAATACCCCCCCTTTGACAAGGAAATGTATTCCATTGTACAAGCATGTCGTGAATGGAAACATTACATTCTAGGAAAGGAGACGATCATCCACACTGATCACAAGCCTCTACAGTTCATATAGACACAGGGGAAATTGCAGAATGACCACCATCATAAGTGGTTCACCTACCTGCAGCAGTTTCATCTCAACATCAAGTATAAGACAAGGATCTCAAATCGTGTCGTTGATTTCCTCAGTCGACCTCTCATGGCTGTACTCACCACTGTGCTCCATTCCTATGGACATGAGGCATTTGAGTGGCCCCAACTTTATCAGCAATATCCAGACTTCGCTACCACCTATCATCTCTTGGGTACATGCGCGAATGTCACCGATTTTCACATTCAAGACGAAATATTATGCCATCTGGTCCATCTCCGTGTTCCTACAATCGAGCGTGCAAAGATGATTTGGGAATCCCACTATAGTCGGATGGAAAGACATTTTTGCATGGAGAAAACTATGGCCATTCTTCAGAAACATTTTTATTGGCCAAAACTTCGACAGGACGTCAGCAAGTATATTAGATATTGCACTGCCTATGTCATTTCCAAGCCAACCATCAACAAGAAAGGCGTATACACTTGTCTTCCTAATCTTGAGAATCCATGGGAATCCATATCAATAGATTACATGACTGGCCTTCTGTCCACCAAGCAAGGAAATGGATGCATATTTGTGGTCGTTGATCGGTTTTCGAAGATGACCATCCTCACAACCTACAAGAAGAATATCATAGCGACAGATACTACCAAGCTCTTCTTCGAACGAGTGTGGGTCCATTTTGGGATACCATAGACCATCATCTCCGACCGGGACAATAGGTTTCTCATCACATTTTGGTTGAGTCTTTGGTCACTGTTGGACACCAAGAGAACTATATCCACTACTTTCCACCCCCAAATAGACAACCAAACAAAAGTCATCAATCAGATGATTGTGCATATCCTACACATGTGCAACTCTAAGCATCCACATACATGGGATGAGAGTCTCCCCTATGTTCATCACAATTAAAACAGGGCTCTCCATAGCTCCACCAACCATAGCCCATTTCAGGTGGGGTTGGGATTCCAACCCTTGGGTCCCATTGATGTTTCACTACCTCTTTCCACCACACAGACAAACTCTTCCCATGTTTAGTCTGAGACTGACAAAGCCACCAGATTCATTGAGCGGATTCAACACATCCACCAACAGGTCCAGGAGATTTTGCAGAAATTCAATGCTAAGTACAAGCAGTGCCTTGATCAATACATGGTAATGCACCAATTTAAGGTTGGAGACAAAGTCTAGTTACATTTGCAGAAGGAGCGTCTCACAGGGCCCCGTCAGAAGCTCCGCCCACTTCACTATGGGCCTTACACTATCACCAAGGTTGTGGGTAGCAATTCTTTTGAGCTTAACACTCCACCCTTCCTTGGCATGCACCTAGTTTTCAATGTGGACCTCCTTCGACCATATTTTCCACCATTATTAGATACCTCAGAGATCGCAGAAAAAATGACACCAACAAAGCTCGACCTTGACTTCATGGAACAAGCATCCACTGATCAGATAGTGGAAACACAGGTCAAGGGAACTCGCCATCAAAGGATCCAATTTTATCGGGTTGTCAAGGCAAGGCAACTCCTACACCAAGGCAAGTGGCTCACCCGAGGCCAAATCCAACAGAAGTTTCCTCACCTGATGGGGGAACTCAATGCAATGGAGACCATTGTTTCCTAAGGGGGGAGGATTGATCCAGGTGGATATAATTAGGAAAACATGTTGAATGTGTGAAAAATGGAATACAATGAAGTAATTCCTTTTTCTCACGCATCTCCCAATTATTCTTTTCAGTATAAGAGAGCAAATCTTCATTATTTAAAGATGTTGCGAAGTATGAAGTCAAGTGGATTTTGTTGATGTGAAATATATTTATTCTAAATTTAGATGCATGTGAAATATATTTATTACAAATTTAGAAGCACGTTGGACATGATATGAACTTCTCGAAATGAAAAAGAAAACATGTAATGAAGAGAGTCGTGTTAAAATTCCAGGGAAAAAAAAAGTGATGCACATAAACTTATATCAATAACAACCACTTTGTTACCTCTATTCAATACATATTTATAAAATATTCTTTTATAAACATAAAATGTGTTTTCTAGAGTTTAATATTAGAGTTATTTGTGTAGTGTTTAATATGAAGGTGACATATAACATTTAAATATTTTTATTTTTATTTTTTTTTTGCAAAACCTGAAATTTTATATATATAAAAAAGGCATGAACGAGGTCACATAATACAAAAGAGGGTGTTGGTAGAGGCTACCAGCAATAGAGTTTCCACAAAATAAATTACAAAAATGATTTTATCATTGAGCCTACTTCATCGATATCTTAGCTTTTCAATTCTATCCTAGCACCGTCTTTCCGAAATATTTAGTTATGCCATTTTTACAAAATTGTGGAGTGCCTTACTATTCTTCTTAAGCTCGGTCTTCCTTTAGTGGGGGCTCGAGAACTATGTTTAGATCGGGAAGTTTTGGGTCTTCCCTGCTTCATGTTTCCTCATTCTGACTTTGTGCTGAAGAGTTGGATGGCCTGGCTTCCAGCTTTGCTTCCAAGCTCTCCCCTTAGCGTCTGAGGAATTCGACTTCATCTTGTAACTGGTTTATTAAGGTGCAATGTTGTGCTAGTGTGTCCAGAGTGAAGGTGAGTGTGGAGCCATGAGAATTCAAGCAGAGAGATAGTTGTTGGGTGGTGGAGAAGTTATCATCCAACAATTCATCCTCCAGTCGTTCATGGGTGGAGCACCGATCCATTTTTGCAGCAAGACTGACTATGATTACCCCAATCCAATTGTTGGTGTTTCCTTTGGCTCATTCATGGCTGGCGTTGGGGATAATGTTGTTGTCTTTAGTTTTTCCTTGGTCGTGGTTGTCTTTAGTGCCGTCTCTATCTATGCTACCTCTATCTTCACTGTCGTTGGAGCTTCCTCGAATAGTGATGTGTCTGTCAATGTTTCCGCTGACGAAGCTACCTCTGATGTTGCCCCTACCACAGTCTCTGAAATTGGGTTTGTCTGTGATGCTCCCTGTGAGGCCGTTGCTCACAAATTTATCATTTTTTGTCCCTCTGGTGCTGTGGAAATGGTGAATTCCCAAATTTCTTATGCACTTAAACTTCCCTTCCCATATGAAATTCCAAACTGTCGAGGTCCATTGTGGCTTGATGTAACAATGAATCAGGAGATGGCCTTCCAAATTACCTCTTATGGCTATGTGTTGGGTGCATGTATTCTGTGCAAACTCAAAAATTGAGTGATGTTCAAGCGTTGGTGGGGCCTGTACTTCCAACATTCTCTTGCATTGAATCATGGCTGATTTCCTTTCAAAATCCTTCACCTCAAGTGAAGCTAAGGCAGAGGTGATGTTGCAGGATACAAAGCGGGCGTGGAGCGACGGGTACGACATGTTCCCACCAAGGAGGATCACCTTGTGATTCAATATATTCATTCTTTCATCCTGATGTGCACAGGTTCCCACGGGACGAAGGTTGCATGAGTACAAGTTCTCCCCGAGCATGACGCTTGGCTTACCACTCTCTGCATTCAGTCGAAGCATCGCGTGGATATTGGTGCCAAGTGGAGCATTGACGTAAGAGGGTTGAGGCATTGGGGGGGGGGATTGGTGCCAAGTGGAGCATTGACGTAAGAGGGTTGAGGCATTGGGGATAATAAAATGTTCCTTCCCAACACTTTCATATGGCATGGGGCCATTCGAATTGCTAAGTTCTCCTACTCATCCTCTTTCATATTATTTGTGTGCGGGACATGGTAGAAGGAGGATCGATCATGGACATAGATTTTTGTCCTATCGACTATTTTTCAACTTTGAATTCTTTGGGTCTATTTTTGTAACAAAATGCCAAATTATATGTTTTGAATCCCCTATTACAATTACGTGGTTGAGTTGTCGATCCCCGAAAGTTATGAGTGATCCTTGATACATCACATAGGCCTTTTCCATGTTGTTGGTATTTATGCCCAGATTCTAGGAGTAGCATATCATTCTTTTTCCTCTAGGGCTATATAATACCACTTCACACACCGCCTCCCCTTGGGTTTCCTTTTGATTCTATTGAAAAAAAAAGAACATGGACTATCCTGAGAATTTAAATCCATTTTTAAGTCTTGGAGGGAATATTGAAGCTGCCAACATGATTTTTTTGGAAAATTTAGGGGGGGTGGATAGTGGGTAAGTTTATTTTCACCAACCATTTTTCTTCTTCTGCTGCCAAAGGGCCACCTGCTTGGGCCTTTATATTTCTGGATGAGAGGTATTCACCTAGTTGGCCAATCACATGGGATATGACTAGGGGGTGGGGAAACTATCTTCTCCTTAAAAATTCCTTTATTCCCTTGGCCAGCCTAGATTTCCCAGCATTACACTTTTAGGTAGAGGCCTTCCATACATGGCTTATAATTCGATTTTTGGTGAGGCATCCTTTATAGTATTTACTCCATTTTCCAACCAGACTTCTACTGCTTATCAACCAAGAAATTTGAGGGGTTAGCAATGAGTAGACAATATGCATTACTTGTTTGGAAAAATTGTAGGTTAGGAAAAGATGATCAGTGCTTTCGAAATTTTGGTTGCAGAGAGCACATCTGAACGGTCCCATGTATCCACTTTTGTTCAGATTTTCGCCTGTTAGAAGTTTCATGTGAGCTAATTTCCAACCAAAGGTGTTAATCTTTGGTAGGCCATTTGGATTCCAAATTTCTTTCCAGATGGCTGATTTTATTGGAAGATCATTTTCTTGGAGGAGATTTTTATATCCCAACCTTACAAAGTATCCAACCTCTCCCCAATCCCTACTATATTTCCGATTAAGGTGAGTTGGGGCAGAACCAGAGACAATCAAGAGGAATTGATGGGCCTCGTTGAGCAGGAAAGGGGGGACCTCTTCCAAGTTCCAATTTTTCCAAGCACCATTTCTCTTCCACTTAGAGATATCAAAGAGAGTGATTTTCCCCTTGGAGGTTAGCCAAAGTCTAAGGGGGTCGAGTGTGGAGATGGAGGACAATTTTCCCCTGTCTGAGAAATGGTATTCCCAAATTTTAATTTCTTTACCATTTCTTGAACTCCATCTGAGATGATTTTGAATGAGCGACATAGAGGCACGGATGAGCTTCCATATGGGGGAACCCGTTTGATTAAGTGTGACTATTTTTAGACACCTCTTTCGATTTTTTGACAAATATTTGTAGCAGATTTCCTTTTTCCACTATTCTTTACCTCCAGTGATTAAACGCCAGATTAATTTTTCTCTGAGGGATATGTTTATATTTTTTGTATCATGGATCCCCAATCCCCCGTTTTCTTTAAGTGCACAAACAGTTGGCTAGTTAACCATGTGGATATTTTTCCCATTGTCCTTTCCCCCTTGCCAGAGAAACTTCCTGATTAATTTGTCCATTTCTTTTTTAATTCCCACCAGTGCGTGGAGGGATAAGAATTGAAAAATTGGGAAAGAAGATTAGACTGACTTTATTAAGACCACCCTTCTAGCTGGGTTCAACCAGGTTGCTCCCCAGACTTCAAATTGGTTCTTAAGATTTTGGAGGATTGCTTGCCAAACCTCCCTAAGGAGGGATTTTATACTGATAGGAGTGCCAAGGTACTTAAAGTACTTCCAATCTATAGAAAAGGAAAACTGTAAGATATTTGCAATTCTAACCATAGTACTTTCTTTCGTGTTCCAGGCATAAATTTGGCTTTTATGCTTGTTGATGACACCCCCATAAGTCGTTTCATATTGGTTGAGGACCACCTTGAATCTTATATCCATCGTTTAAGAGGTTCCTCCTAGTAAAAGAGTGTCATCTGCAAACTGTGAATTTTTTATTCTTCTAACTCCCCTATCTATTTTTAGCCCTGGGATGCTTCATGTGGCTCTTTCATGTTCCAGCCTTCTATTCAACGTTTCATCCATTATAACATACAAAATTGGAGAGAGTGGACAACCTTGCCACAAACCTCTTGTATCTTGGAAGAAAGGTGTTGGGCATCCATTTATAAGGGAAGATATCTAGGGGGTCGATACACAAGCCCCAATCCACAAGACGAAAGAGTGATTGAAGCCAAATCTTTTTAAGACTTCATAGAGAAACTCATGATTTACCCGATCAAAGGCATTTTCCATATCTATTTTGATTATCATCCCTTTTTCTTTGTTAGTGACACTGGTGTGGATTGCTTCTTGCACTAGGATGATATTGTCCCAAATTTTCCTTTGCTTCACAAAGCCCCCTTGATTGGGGAGAGCGAGCCGTGGAAGCAGATGTTTTAACTTGTTTGCTATGATTTTTGTTAAGATTTTGTAAGAGACGTGACATAGGGAGATATGGAGAAAGAGAGAAAAGGAGTTGGCATTTTTGTCCTTGGGAATCAGAGCTAGAAAGGAGGTGTTGGTTTCTCCTCCTAACTTGCGGGATTTTTGGACATATTTTATCATACAGAGGAGATATTTTTTTATTATTTCCCAACACTTTCTATTGAAATGCAGAGTGAATCCATCTGGTCCGGGGGCTTTGTCAGGATCAAACTGGTAAATGACTGCTTCGACTTCCACCTCTGTGACCACCCTTTTCATCTCTTGATTATCTTCTTCCTTTATCAATTGTGGGATATGTTCTATAAATTGTAAGCTCTGCTCTTTATTATTCGCACCTTCCTGAGAATACAGTTTTCCAAAATGGGAGGAAGATGCCTTTTTTATCTCCTCAAAGGAAATGATTCTCTCTCCTGATGTTGTTTTTATTTCCTCCATTGTGTTTATGTGCTATCTTGCTTTGGCCTACTTATGGAAGAAAGAGGTATTTTTGTCCCTTGGTTGAAGCCACAAGGCTCTAGATTTGAGTCTCCAGTCCTTTTCTTCATTGTGGAGTGCTCTCATATAACTTTGGAAGTGCTCTTTCTCCTGAACTAAATGTTTGTTTTGAATGGTATTTGAGTCCATTTATGCCTAAGTGTCTTCTAGCTTCTTTTTAAAACCTTTCAATTTCTCCTCTTGTATTATGGGAAGAGACTTTGATCCATTCCTTAATTGCATGCTTGGATTTTTTGAGTTTTTTCTCCCAAATATACACAGGGGTTCCATCCACCCAAATTGACCAAACCAAGGAGATTAGGTGGAGGAAGTCCGGGGAATCCATCCAAATAGGGTTGAATTTGAAAGGAATGGGTCCAAAGTTTTCTACTTTGTCGAAGGAGAGGGATATTGGGTGATGATTTGAGATTCCCCAAGGGATAATTCAGGATGAAATATTGAGCGGGAAGAGGAAGTTAGAGCTATGGATGAGGAACCGATCAATTCTGGAAGCAATGTGTCCCACTCCCAGCCTTTTATTACTCCAAGTGAATTTTCCTTTGGAAGGTTGAACATCAAACAAATCGATTTCCGATATCAAGTCTTCCATGTGTTCTTTGAACGAGTCCCTTACTATAGAACCACCTTTTCCCCCCTTGGTGAAAAATTGTGTTAAAGTCTCCTACTATAATACAATTGTTTTGTGCTCCGATCTCTTTGATTTTCATTAAGTATTGCCAACATTCCATTTTTTCCCAGTAATTATTAGGCATATAAACATTACATATGGGATAAGTGATACCTGATTGTAGATGCTTGAGATACACCAACAACCAGTGTGTTAATTCTACCTTTTGTTCTTCTCTGAAGATTTGGGTACTCCATATGGTACAAATACCTCTTGATGTTCCTTTAGCATTTATCGTTGTTTCACTACTTGTTTTTTAGATTTGTTTTATTTCTCGCAAGGCTTCAGATCCCTGCAGTTTTGTGTCATGAATTAGGAGGATGTGGGGTCTCGCTATTTTGATTAGATTTCCCATTGCTTCTTTTTTTCCCCTTTGTCCCAATCCTCTACAATTCCAGAAGACTGTCTTCATTATTTACTAGTATGTTTTATTGCCCCCCCTTTTGTGGTCTGAGACTGTCCTTTTGTTGTTGGGGATTTCCCACCCTTCCCATCTTTTTTAAGAATTTCTTCCAGCGTTGGTTGGGTTCCTAATTCTTTGTCTTGATTTTTCGCTTTATCCCTTCTATTTCTATTGGTTTTCCTTCCTTATTTCGTTGTTCTCGGACTTTTTAGGAGTTCTATGTCCAGTTATTCCCTCGAGTCCTCCTGTGCATGGGGAGGATCCAAGAACTGAGGGGCATCTAACTCTACTAGAGGCAAGGTAGGGTATGGATCTGGGTTATGATGACTCTGAGTTTCTTTTGAGATTTCTTTTGAGTTGACCATTTCTGTCTCTAGGTTTTCAAGAGGATCAAATCTATTTTTGATGCTTTTTACTTCATCATTGTTTTGTATCAGAGATTTCCCCTTGCTTGGCGAGGAGGGGCTGGTGTTGTTTTTCCTTTCCTTTTTTTGAGCTCCTGATTTATTCGTCACTTTCTTTCTTTTGGCTGGCTTCCATTGATCCAACGCTTTGTTTTCAGGGTTCTCTGAATTGTCTTGGGGCAGTTTTTGGCGAAATGTCCATACTCATGGCAGGCTTTGCACTTAAAAGGGAGTTTCTCATAGTCTATTGTTTGTATATATGACCACCTGTCTAGGGTCAGTTGGATAGCTTCTCGAAGTCCTTTTTCTAAATCTACTTCTACATAGAGATGCGCACAAGATTGCATCATGTCTCATGGTTCGACCTGATCGATGAACCTTCCCAGTGTATTTCCAACATTTTTTATAGTTTCATCATTCCAATAGTGGAGAGGCAAAAAGGGTAACCTGACCCAAACTGGGACAGCTGAGGGAATATTATTTTCAAGACTGAAGTCTAGAGTCCATTTATTTAGATACATTCCTCTGGTGCCCATAAATTATGGGCCATTCCTAAAAATCAAATCTCTATCAGCTTTGTTTTCAAAGAGGAATACATAGAATCCCTTACCACTGAATGTTGTTGAAAGTTTCCCTCTTATTGTTTTCTTCCATTTTTTCTCCAATCATTGTGCCATTTCACTTGGGGAGGGCCAGAGTCCCATAAATTTTCCAATCAATCCATGTTATGTTAATCTTAGGGTCAAAGGTCTTGAGTATGGAGAATGAACAGAGACCTTCAGGATCTCATCCAACTTTTTAATGAAGCGAGACTGGGGGTTTCCTTTTATTGATTTTGTGTATGAAGAGAGTAGTGCTTGGAACGCATCTAGGTCCGTTTGGGGGGGAGGTTGTGGGGATAGTGATCCTCTGGGCCAGAGGCCATGGCAGGGGATGCCTGACGACAAAAACCCTAGTTGTAGACATGAGTTTCGTTCCAAGGTCACGCGATAAATATCAGGTAGTATATTGTTGTACATAAAGAAAAATAAAGATAACAAGGATTTGAGGATAAAACAATTATTAATAACAAAAAAATATTTCAATGTCTAAGATAAATAAAATATTTCAATATCCATCTTAAATAAAATAATGCTATATCAATTCTATATAGAGATAGCGAGAGAAAAATATAGAATAATTGAAAGTAAAAAAAATCTTATTTCATTTATAGGTGTTTTCTATTTCAATGTAAACCATAAATAAAATATTTCGATGTCCACTTATATATATATATAATCAATTGAAAGTAAAAAAAAAAAAAAATATTGTGCCAAAATACACTTTTTATAATGGAGTATGAAGGAAATGTGTAATTTCTTTCTTGCTCAATATGGGGTTGATACATGACATTTAAAAAAAATACTTTAATATTAGGTTAAGTAAAATAATTTTATATCAACTTTATATAGAGAGAAAAATTGAAAGTGAAAAAAATCTTATTTTACTGATACCTTTCTACTTCTCCATCTAAGGGATTTTCCAAAAGAATAGGACTTTCTTGGATTTAAATATCAAAGGGCATGTCATGGAGTCATTGATCATTCAAAAATTCCTCATAGAAAAACTCCTCAAATTCAAGGTCCAAACCCTCCTTTGACAGTTGATACGCCTTTTGATTTAACTCCATGTATGATTGTAAGAGAACCTTTCCAACTCACCCATGAACTCCCTAATCCTTTTCATTAATGGTTATAACCTTGCCACCTGAATTTGAACTTTTCCATTGACCCAATCTACCACCACTTTTGAATCGCCAAACATATGTATCTTTCTCAAATTTAAAGAGATGGCTAGAAACAAAAGTGCCCATATTGTTGTTAATTCCTCCTTCATATTAGATCCCATGCCTGGAGTGTAACGAATTTCAAAATGGTGTTTAGGTGATATATAAAGAATTGCCCAAAGTCCATAGATTGGGGGATGGCCTTGGCTGGCCTCATCGAAAAAACCCCAGGGGGTTTCTTCCAAAAACTCTAGCATCGAGGGGATACATTATTTCTTCTTGTCTGGATCCTTCTTAAATTATATCACCCCCTGATAGATCAAGTCCACCACCATCTCCATTGGGATAAAATTTCTTTGGAAAATGATAAGGTTTCACACCCACCAGATAAAGTACATTACAAAACGAAGGAGAGAAACAAATTCTTGGATCAACATTTCTTTGCTCTAGGTGTCCATCCATTCCTCTAGACTCTCATTTAAAGGAAATTGTGGAATTTTTAGCTTCATGGAGACATGATTCCATACCTAAATGGAAAATGAGCATTGAAAGAAAATATGGATGGTGGATTCACCCTGATGATAACATAAGGAACAATGATTTGGACCGTTCCAATCCCTTTTTCACAAAACATCCCATGTTAATATTTTCTTCTCCATAGCTAACCAAAACAAAATTTTAATGTATTTTCTAGCACTTTCCAATTCTAGGTAGATCTCCACCACCATTTAGTAGCTTCTTCATACAACTCTTCTTCCAAAGTATGATATCCCAATTTGAATATGTAACACCTAGAATTTTTGTTCTTTTCCCAACAAATGGAATCCAACTCATCCTTGTCTAGGTAAATAAAACATTGTTTCAGAGAGGATGAAATTTCTTACCATTCAACTACCATATCACCTTCTAAATTAAGGTCTATCGTCAATTTCCACAAATATTACCCGTGATGTCCACTCCTTGATTTGGTGCATCCTTAAGGGTGAAAACACTATGAATGTGGAGGATTTTTATCAATCCTTCCAAGAGTTTGAAGTTATCTGATGATTCTTCCTGGGGATATTCCTCAATCTGTACAATTTTTCCATTTCCTATGTGCCATTCAAACTAGGCCCCAATCAAAGGGAAAAAATATACCATGGATTTCCATCCAATTGAACTTACTAACACTGAATTCCTTGGACTCCTAAACCACTCTTCAATGGATTTCCCTGCCATATACTTGGAAGTGAGAAATCTTCCCCACTACATCTTGTTGGATATGAGCCTCCAAAGGATTTTGGCTGCCAAGGCTTTATTGAACCAAAACAAGTTATGAATTCCCCAACATCCTAAGTATTTTGGTCTAGCAAGCCTTGACTATTTGACTAGGGGGATTCCTTCTTCCTTATTATTACCTAACCATAAGAACTTATAAAATTCTTAGGAATTTGTGTTAAGATTCCTTTTGGAATGTTTTCAATAGTGTCCCAATAAACTGGAATACTATAGAGAACAAATTTGATTAAAACTAGTCTTCCACTTTGTGAGAGAAATCGGTTCACCCACATATCAATTCTTTCTTTAAATTTTAAAGCCAACCAAGACCAATCTACAAAATCATATGAGTTTGGTTTTAAAACAAAGACCAAGTACTTGATTTCTTCCTCTATATCTAAAATATCGAATGGAAACATGAGTTCAAGCTACTCCTTTTCCTTTGCTTCCATTTCATTAAATCTGATGGAGGATTTCATGTTATTTAATTCCATCCTGGTATATGAATAGAAAAGGTCCAAGATTGATTTGAATGAATGAATTTCTCTAACAGTACCTGCACCAAAGAGTATTACATCATCTACATAAAGCAAGTGAGAAACAAATTCTGAAACTATGATCTTCGGGACTGAGAGTAAGCCTTTGTTCCGGGCCTCTTGAATGAGTCATGTTAGGCCTTCAGCCACGATGAGAAAAAGAAAGGGTGAGAGAGAGCATCCTTGACAGAGCCCTCTTGAGGAGTGGAAAAACATAGAGGGGGCACCATTAATGAGTATTGTGAAAGATGTTGATTCGATACAACCCATAATCCAATTCACTGTGACCAAATTCATTCCCATATTGATTAGAGAAATCCTTAGGAAGGTCCAATTGACATTGTCATAGGCTTTAGAGAGGTCAAGTTTTAGAACAAAAGAGGGGATTTTTTGAACTTTTATGGAATGTAAAGCTTCTTAGGCTAGAGACATAGTGTCATGGATTTTACGTTTGAACAAAAAGATGAATTGCTCCTCAGAGATGGTATCACTAAGAATAGGTTTGATTATATTCGCAATAATGTTGGAGATTAACTTGTAGACCAGGCTGTAGCAAGAGATTGGGAGAAAAACAGTGAAAGAAGAAGTCTCAGTAGACTTTGGTCTATGGGCTAAGAAGGTATTGTTGAGAGGACCATATATCCTTCCATTTTTTTGAGATTAAAGAACCACTTTCTATAAATATTCTTTTGGGAGGTCTTAAAATCCCCCCAAAAATTCCATAGACATGCCATATGAATTGTTATCCACAACTTCTAAAGATAACTAAGGAGATGATGTCTCGAGGCCCTTAGGTTGCAGACATGGAGTACCAAGAGGCAGTTTGACCAACAATGTCCATTGGGACAGACAAATACCTACCACACCACCACAAATCTAGGTTCATCATGACGTTATCCACCACATTAGTTGGCCTCCATAAGACATTGGGTCTTTCTCCATGAGGTACAAGTCAGGTATTATGGTGAGTGTCATTTCAATATTTGAGGAATTTGAGTTTGTTGCATCTATTACTGCTTTTGATTATGTAACATTTGATTGGACATTATGCTATTTTTCGTGTTTCACTGTGTGGTTGACATTGTTCCCTAGTAAGTGGGTCACTCTTAGGGATAGGTTTGCTACTGGGAGGTCCTCTTGAAGATTCATCATGCCAGTCCTGCACATACTTGTCACTTTCCATACTTCATCCCCTCATCTCCTTATCTTTTGGGATTTTTAGGTGTATTGACCCAAGAAGGGGTTGTCCCTCATTTCATGGGAAGAAGGGGCTTAAGATCCAGAGTCATGTAGCTAGAAAAAGATAAAATCCAATCATTAACCTTCTATATGCTCATCTAGGGATCCCGAGGACAATGAAATGTCTCTCATAAGAAACTGATGGGACCCATAAAAGAATAACTAATAACAAAATTCCAACCATGGTGGAGCATGTGTGGGCACTGTTTTTATTGCTTAGGTAGAATCCCCGCACATGTTTTCAACTTGGGGAAGCATGATGTGACCAGGGTAGAAGCCCCAACTAAGATCATTGAGCTTTGGAGCACCGTGGATCAACATGCACACCATGCACATCAACAATGTAGCCTAGGTATTGGACCCTATCCATGTTGAAGGAGCATTTCTCCAAGTTGGGATATAACTTTTTCTTTCGCAGAGTGTGAAGAACCTACTAAATATATTGCAAGTGTTCTTCCTAAGTCTTGTTGTAGAAGAGGATTTCATCTAGATACACCACCACAAAATAATTAGTGAAAGTATGTAAGATATCGTTCATCATCCTCACGAAAGTTGTTGGAGCATTTGTCAAACCAAAGGGCATGACCAACCATTCAAAAAAAACTTCTTTTGACTTGAAGGCATTTTTCCGTACAATTGTCGGTTCTATTGGGAGATTATGGTAGCCAGACTTCACATCAATCTTACTGAAGTATTTGGCCCCCTTGAGTTGATTAAGGAGATCATTGATTTAGGGAATTGGGTACCAGTTCCTGACTGTGATTTTATTTAGGGCCCGATAATCAATGCAGAGTTGACAAGTCTCATATTTTTTCTATACCAACATTATTAGGGTTCCACAAGGTGCTGAGTTAGGTCGGATGTGCTCTTTGTGGAGCAGTTCTTGGATCTGATGCTTGATATCCTCATTTTCTAGCAGAGAGCGGTGATAGACTAGCTCATTGGGTAGTGGTGCGTCATGGGGTAAAATCAATGGTATGCTTGACTTGACAGTGCAGAGGTAGCTCAATAGGTGATGAGAATATGTCTTTGTGTTCTTCCACAACCTTATCCACTTTGCTTCTGGTGCATGGAGAGGTCAGCCATGGAGGCCATGGATGTGGCTGCAACCTTTCGCTCACTCTAAGAGTGAATTACGAAGAAGACAAACTTCGTGGTCTTAGAGATGACCTTCCTACATTTCTTGGCAGAAATCAAGGAAATAACACTAGGTGGGACTACCTCGGGTATCCTGTACAATTTCCTGTTCAAAGTAATAATAACATTGTGATGCCTAAACTCATATACAACATGACGTTTCCATAAATAAGGTTGGCCCAAAAGAACATTACAAACTTCAAGGGGATCAACATCACACAATACCTCATCTTTGAACGGATCGATGTCATACGACAGGCGACACTGTTGGCTGACATGAATATTGTTTCCTTGATGGAGTCATCCGATGGTGTAGGGCTACGGGTGTGACATTGTCGATAGGGCTAGCCGCTTGATGACCTCTTCTGATATGAGGTTCTTCTGGCTACCACTATCAATGATTAAGTGTCTTTTACCCACATTTGTGAATGAAAGAGGCACTCGCCTTCCTCTAGCTCATCAGGTTCATCGGGTTGGATCTTGGTGGTAGTAATGATGGCACTGGGTTCCACGTCAATGATTTGTTTCCCATTTTTTGGTTCTGACTCAGAGTTGGAACCCACATCTGATTCAAAGTATTCTACCTCAGCCACCAATGACTTCTTTGAGCAACAATCAACAATGTTATGCCAGGGGCTCTTATGGAAGTCGCACCACTTCGTAGTATCTTTCTTCGTCTTCCCATTGCCCTTCTTTGCTTGTGGCTTGGACTGGTTATCCTGAGGTTTCCCATCTTTGCTCTGTCCTTTGTTATGTGGGTTGGGGTTGCCCTTGCCCTGCTTCTGCAGCGAGGGGTTTCCAGACCCAAACTGTCGCGTCTTTTGTTTCAGCTTCTTCTTGATTTTGATGACATATCGATAGGCTGCACTGAAGGATGAGATGTCCAAAAACTCCATTTCTGTCTAGATGTATCTATGCAAACCGTTGCATTATTTGAGCACCAAATGTTACTTAGAATATTTGATACCCAACTTGGTGCGCAAGGTATGGAAGACATTAGTGAACTCTGGCACTGTTTGGTCTCTTTCCTGCTGCAGTGTGGTCCATCTTGTATACAAGTCATCATAACTTCCAATAGGGTAGTATTGTTCCTTAATAACATCCCTGAAGGAACCCCAAGTGGGGGCAACTACAAATAATGTGGGCTCCTCTATTTCCTTTTGCTCATAGAAAGTCTCCCACCAATCTTTGACATGGGGGACGACCTTGAGGAGCGCAAATGTAATCTTTTCTCTATCGGAAAAGTTCTGGATAGAAAAATACCCTTCTAGAAGATTTAATTGTTTATCTATGGAATCTGCATCTATTTGACCTTCAAATATAGGAATATCAAAATTGATTTGTACCTTGAAGGGGGTGATGCCTCCGCTTGAGGTGGATGCGTCGCATGTCGACAACCGTCAAAGGATTTGTGCAAAGTTGTCCATCATCGCGTTCCTTTGTCGCTGAAGGGATTCTCGAGCAACATTTTGAAAGGATATCTTGTCTTGTCATCTTTATTTTTGCCCGCCATGGATGGTTTCTTGGGTGTGCAAGAGTAGTTATCCCCAAGAGAAACAAGCTCGAGACCCAACTCTCTATACCCTGACCGCGTTGGGGACAAGCATTAAAAAAACGACAATGAGCAGACCGCTCTAATACCACTGATCATGATTTATGAGAGAAAATAATTTCAAATGACTTTGTCTAAATATTCTACATTTTGGTTTTTTTCACCAAAATAGGATGACTTAAATTTGCAGGAAAACAAAACCACTCATATATATACAGATCCAACAATCACTTGCCAGATTTCAGAGAAATATCCCCGAGCCAAAACGTGAAAAGGCTTAAAAAAAAAATAAACATATACGTATCCAAATTATCTACAAAGTGGATCCAAATTTAGAATAAATAAATTTCACATCTTCAAAGTCTACTTGACTTCGGACTTCGCACCATCTTTAAATAATGAAGATTAAATCTCTTATAGCCAATTTTAACACGACTTTCTTCATTACAGGTTTCCTTTTTCATTTCGAGAATTTCAAATCATCTCCAATTGACTTCGTACTTTAAATAATTAGCGAGAAGAATAATGGGAGACGCGTGTGAGAAAGGAACGAACTTCGTTACTTCATTCTCTTCAAAGTTTTCACACATTCAACACGTTTTCCTAATTATATTTATGAACAAAGCCCACAGTCAAACTTTTGGGGCTTTTTAATCATTTTTTTAAGTTTGATTTTGTCTAAAATTTGGTGATGAATTTGCAGTTTTTAGTGGCTAAGTTTGTATAATCCGAATATTTCAGGGTTTAATTTAAAATAGAGATTTTGTCCAAATTTACATCTTGGGATTTCGGTCAATTTCTACTAAAAAAACCCAAAAAATAGAATGTTTAACCAACTCCATCCTTCGTTCCCTATAAAATTAAAAAACTTAAATTGTTAAATATTTAAAAATAATAATAAAATTTAACTATTAAAAATTATTAAAAATTTGGCAATTTTTTTATCAACTACAAACTAATAGTTAATACAAATTCATGGTTATAATCATGTTTTTGGTAGATATTAATAAATAAATTAGGACGATAATACTTTTAGAAATTATAATAATAATATTTTTTTAATAAATATATCAATTATATTTTAATATTAAATTTATTACCATAATATTTTAAAATTAAACTTATTGTCATAATAATTTAAAAGATAAGAATTAATAATAAAGTTAAGTTGAATAATTATAAAATTTAATTTATTATCATAATAATTTAAAAGATAAGAATCAAGTTGAATATGTATTTTTTAATAATCACAAAATTGAATGTAGTGGTTGCAATAAGAACTTTCAAATAAAAGAAAATCACAATTTTGTATTTTTGGTTTAATTTTTTTCAAGTTAAATATTTTAATTTTAAAATTTAGGAAAATGGATTTTTATGTATATATTTGATATGAGCAAGGAGAAATACAGTATAAAGGTAGATGGCTAGTTTTTTTTTTAACAAAGCTAAGTTTTAATTTCCTTAGGTTAAAGGTGAGCTCAATAAGACTTGTGCCATTTTTTAGTAAAATGTAGTCATAGAAATTTGACATTTTGGATAATGATTAAGTGGAAGTTTTTAAATTTTATATAGTCAAGAATTTTTGGAAAAGTTAATAAGTTATTTTTGTTTTCAACAATTAATTCAATATTCGATATATAATTTAAAAATAAAATAAAATTGTCACAGTGTAAATGGAAAGAAATATGTAAAAATGAGATCTCAAGTTCGATTCTCACCCCAATTTACTTGTGCTTCATTCTTGTTGAGTGGTCAGGCCATTAAGAGAACAACCTCAACCATTATATTTTCAACATTTTTTTTTCTCTTGAACCAAAATTACCCTTTTAGTAGAAACATTTTATTTTTTATTTTTATATAATTCTTATATTATTGATTTTTCTCCAAAAGCATAGATAACTATGAAAAATAAATTTAAGTATAAGTTTTAGAAAAAAATAAATTAAAAATATAATACAAAATGTAAGAGATTGAGCTTTGAAAACATTGTGTTGCAAGTTTTGATGTCTTGTGTGATTATTATAATAATCACAAAATTCAATGTAATGGTTGAATACTAACTTTCAAATAACAAAAGAAAACTATAATATTTATTTTTGGTTTAAGTTAAAAGTTTTAATTTTAAAATTTATGAAAATGGATTTTTATGTATATATTTTATATGAATAAGGATAAATATAGTTTAAGAGGTTACTTCAACATGTTTTTCTTAATTTTGTTACGTAGATGGGTAGTTTTATGTAACAAATCCAAGTTCTAATTCCCTTAGGTCAAGGGTAAACCCATGAAATTGTGTTCCATATTTTAGTAAAATGTAGTTATGAAAATTTGACATTTTTAAGTTGAAGTCCTTAAAATTCATATAATCTTGAATTTCCAGAAAATTTAACAAGTGACTTTTGTTCCCAACAACTAATTCAATATTCAATATATAATTTAAAAATAAAATAAAACTATATGATCATGATTTACACATAATGCGATACATCTTACATTTTTTATTAGAAAAAATATATTATTTATTTATTTTGAGGTCAACAAATTAATATTTGAACCAAAATTACAAGGTTTTGAAAAGGAAACATCCACAAATATCCCACATATTTTTTTATATTTTCTAGGTTATATAATTTGTATACTGATTTTTGTCCAAAAAATTTTGTAACTATGGAAAATAAATCTAAGTATTAATTTTAGAAAAAAATTAATTAACAATATAATATAAAAAATAAAAATGTGAAAATAATTAAAAATATAATATAATATAGTTAACAAATTACTTTTATTCCCAACAACTAATTTAAAATTAGATATATAATTTAAAAATAAAATAAAATAATATGAACATGATTTACACATAATGTAGATAATGTAGTGCATCTCACATTTTTTTATTTGGAAAAAACATATTATTTTTTATTTTTGAAATCAGTAAATTAATATTTGAATCACATTTTAGAAATTATTATATTTTCTACATTTTTTTTCTCTTGAACCAAAATTAAGTTTTTGAAAAAAAACTTTCACAAGTATCTCACATATTTTTTATACTATTGATTTTTCTCCAAATACCTTCTTAATTATACCTTCTTAATTATGGAAAACAAATTTAAATATAAATTTTAGAAAAAAATTGATTAAAAATATAATATAAAAATAGAAGTATGAGAATAATTAAAAATATAATTTATAATTATGAAAAACAAATTTAAATATAAATTTTAGAAAAAATTTAATTAAAAATATGATATAAAAATAGAAGTGTGAAAATAATTAAAAATATAATTTATAAAAATAGAAGTGTGAAAATGATATGTAAGAAATACAAAGACCGCACCTCTTCCATGAATTTTGGGCATAAATCCAAAATTAGGAGACATAGATTCTTTGAATTTATACTACCAACCATCAATCCTTAGAGAAAATTTATAGTATGAGCAAAAAGTAGATTGTTGGATAACACACAAACATTTTCCTACCCTCAAATTCAATTAACGATATCTGTTGAATGTGGAAAATTGACACGTCTAACAACGAACATAAATATTTTTCTTCCTTATGTTGCTAAGCATCCAAGTATTTTGATGAGAGAGCGATCATCTAAGTCCCTATTAATTTGCAAGTTTCTATAAATGCAACACGTGCAATGTGACGGGCTTCATTTGTTTGTAATGATTGTTGTCATTTATCCCCATTAAGTACAATAATGTAAGATTATGTGTAAAGGATGTATACTGCAATGGATGTATTGAGGATGAAGGTGTAAAGGAGAAGGATACCATTGAGGATGCACAAGTTCATTTGTTTGTAATGATTGTTGTCATTTATCCTCATTAAGTACAATAATTTATCCTCATTAAGTACAATAATGTAAGATCATGTGTAAAGGATGTATATGCAATGGATGTATTGAGGATGAAGGTGTAAAGGAGAAGGATAGCATTGAGGATACACAAGTTCATTTGTTTGTAATGATTGTTGTCATTTATCCTCATTAAGTACAATAATGTAAGATCATGTGTAAAGGATGTATATGCAATGGATGTATTGAGGATGAAGGTGTAAAGGAGAAGGATACCATTCATTTGTTTGTAATGATTGTTGTCATTTATCCTCATTAAGTACAATAATGTAAGATCATGTGTAAAGGATGTATATGCAATGGATGTATTGAGGATGAAGGTGTAAAGGAGAAGGATACCATTGAGGATACACAAGTTTAAGAGAGTGGATACACAAGTTTAAGATAGAGAAGAACAAGTTTTAAAAAGTACCATAATAATTAAATAAACAATGGTATATTAAATAAACAATGGTACCTATAATATAGGAAAGCAATTAGAGAATGTGACAAAGTCATGATGTGAATATGGTATTGAAGGAAGGATAAGAGAGTTAAAATATTTGAACAAATTATTAGGAAAGGAGGTTAGTTGATAACTTATTGAGAAAGTATATTTGTTAGAAGGACAAATAATATGACTTAGTGGAGAGACATCTATTTGTTCAAATTCTTAGTGTTCAACTAGCATATATGTGGGTGTAGATTTATTGTTTAGAATTATTATAGGGTAGGGTTATTTTTGTTGATTACTATGAGATACAAACAAATAGATATGTTTCCAACTTGGCACTAAGTCAAAATTGGAGGTGACACTAGTAGAGGAGACCAAGATCTCTAGTAAAGAGAGGTTAAAATAGTTCATGTGGTGAGTACAGAATAGTGGAACTAATATAGAACTAACACCACACATTGAGCCTTTGTTTCATGTTCAAGTGTAATGATCCCAAGTTGAATTTTTTGCCTGGAACCAAAGATTGTTTAATAGTTTGTTATTGTTTCAATGTGTTATGCAGGTTTGTCTCATTAAGTTGTGCATGGTGGGTTTATTCCTTAGAGATTATAACATGGAGATATATATATGAGCATATAACACAAGAAAATGACAACATACAAGCAATGATGATCAATATAGAGCCAACAACTTCATATCTAACCTTTATTTAGATAGTAGAGTGATCTTAATACAATAGATCTACAGATATGGAATAATACAGGAAGAATAACCAAGATGGAATAATAACTGCTCCAATAAGCTCCAAAACTGAACAGAATAGCCTCCAAGGGAACCACAATAAACTAGAGAAAGGGACAAGATTGGTTTATTTCCCTTCCAGAGCTAGATCCAATCCTCATGGTTGAGTTGAGCCCTCCTGGTTGGTTGTAGATACCCAATATTTCAGCATCCCTCCTAGAGACCTCCAAATGCCACCAAAATTGTTAGAACAATAGATCGAGGTAAGAAAAACCCCCTAGCATAGTTTCAAGCTGATTGAGGACGATCTGACCCCTCCAATGGGTGGATCCTCTTTCTGTAGTGTGCCCTCTTCCTCTCCAATTCCTGCCAAGCTCCAAATAAAATAAACAAAAAAGAAACATCCTCCAAAATGGGCTAGAAAAGGCACCCTAGTCCATACAATGAAAACCCAATAAGCCTAAGGCCCAAAAACCTCCTCCTCTTTCCAGATTGAACATTTCTTCTTCAGATGGTGCGCCTTCCTATTGGAAACCCCCTGAAGTTGCACAAATCGTCTTCCTTTGCTAATTGAGTGACCTATACCTTTTGTAGAATGGTGGGGGAGGAATATTTCACCTGTGTGACCAAGCTTGGATCAGGATAGGTGGGATCTTTCACCACCGAACTGATCTCTAGGGTTTGTTATCCCAAAACCCTCAAAATGTCTTTGTGCTCAAGAGTCCAAGATGAAAAAGTGATAATAATCCAGAATGAGTGAGATATGCACCCTCCCTTTTCTTTTATACCTTGATCTAATTCTCTATTGAGTTAGTTGACCACTTCCTGGGGTTAACTCATTTCTTTCTCACATGCGGTCTTTTCCTTTCTTCATTTTACCTTTTCTCCCCAAAGTCAATTTAAAATTATAACATTGTGCTTAGGTAAGTACTTTGGGGTTTCTTGGTCCCCATGATTCATGAGACTATAGTATAGTGGGAAAAAATAGACTACTAAGTCTCTCACACCCTCTTTATCAAGAGGTGGGGAACATTACAATCTCCCCTACTGGAAATTGCTTTCCCACAAGCAATTGTGACCATGTCTCCTCAAGAACTTGTTCACTTTCCCAAGTAGCATATTCTATAGGTAAGTTATTCCATTTAATCAAGTATTCCCTAATGCTCCTCTTCCTTAGCCTCTTCTCCCTTACTTCTAGCACCTCCTATGGTATCAATATCAACTGCCCCTCCTCATCCAAGGGTGGTGGTTCCTCAGTAGGAATGATGTGTTTCCCTATAGCTCTTTTTAAGCATGATAAATGAAATACATTGTGTATCTTGCTGCCTGGGGGTAGATCAAGCTCATATGCCACGACCCCTACCTCTCTGTTTACCCTGTATGGCCCGAAGAAGCAAGGTTAGATATTTTTTGCGCCGCTCCTCTTAATAGATACCTGTCTCTATGGTTGGAGCCTTAAGTATACCAAGTCACCAACCTCAAATATGCGCTCCACTCTGTGCTTATCTGTTTGTACCTTTTGTTGATTTTGTGCCCTTTGCAAGTGGTCTTTAATCTCTCTGAGTATATCTTGACTCCAATGAATCCAATCTTGTACCATAGGAGCTCTACTATCACCAAAGACAATCTCCACAAAGGTGAGGGGATCATAGTTTTATAAGGCCCTAGAAGGTGACATACCAATAGACATGTGATAGGTGGTGTTGTAACAATACTCTCCCAAATGAAGCCACTTAACCCATGAATTATGTTGCCCTGAAACATAGTTTCAAAGGTAGCCTTAAACCCACTTGTTGACTATATCGGTTTGGCCATCATTTTGAGGATGATAGCTAGTACTGGGGGTCAAGGCTGTACCTACCAACCTGAATAACTCCTGCCAAAAGGTGCTCATGAACATGATGTCCCTGCCACTCACAATGGTTTTGGGTAAACCATGCAACATGAAGATCTCTCTGAAGAATAAATTTGCAACCTGTGAAGCACTATAATATGTGGAAATGGTGAAGAAATGAGAAAAATTGGTTAGTCTATATTCCACAACCACAAAAATGCAATCCTTGCCCTGGACCTTGGGCAACCCCGTGATGAAATCCATTGATATACTTTCCGATTTCTGCTATGGAATGGGGAGTGGTTGCAATAAACCTGCTGGATGAGCGTGTTCATCCTTGTTCTCCTGACAAGTGGAGAATTCCTTGATATAGCACATCACATCCTCCTTCATTCCCTTCCATGCAAATCTCTCCCTAATCTACCTGTATGTTTTGACAAACCCCTAATGCCCCGCCAATGGTAAATCATTACATGCTTGTAATACTCATCTTTTGAAGGTTGAGTCGAGAACCAGGAAGATTCGTCCCTTGTTTTATATGATGTCATCCACAATCCGAAAGTTATCATCCTGTGCCTTCCCATCCATCAACTCACAAGAAAACTTGTTTTTAGAATATTCCACCAAAAGGTGTGCCTTCCAGTCAACTGGAATATCTGTCATAGCATAAACTGAAGGTCTTCTGGATAAAGCATCAACCACCACATTATTTTTCCCTTTGACAAATTAAATGTCAAATTCATAGTCCTGGATCTTGCTAATCCATTTCCGTTGTCTTTCATTTAGGTCCTTTTGGTCCAAAAATTACTTGAGGGTATTGTGATTGGTCCTCACAACAAATTTGGCCCCAACCAAGTATTGTCTGAATTTAGCCAATGCATGCATGATGGCTAGAATCTCTTTGTCATAAATGGTGAAGATAAGTTCAATGCCCCTCAATTTTCAACTATTATAGGAAATAGGGTTCCTATTCTGCATAAGCACGGCTCCAATTCCCTCTCCTGAGGCATCAAACTCCAATATGAAGGGCTATGCAAAATCTGGTAAAGAAAGTATCAGACAAGTTCTCATTACCTTCTTCATCCTGTCAAAAGTCATCTGTGCCTCTTGGATCCACTTAAATGCACCCTTTTTGGTCATATCTATCAAGGGTGTGCAAAGCTGGGAGAAGCCTTTGACAAACCGCCTATAGTAACAATAGATGCCAAGAAATCCCTTCAACTCAGTAAGATTCTTAGGTGTTAGCTAGTCAAGTATGGCTTGTATCTTTTCTTGGTGCACATGTACTCCTTTCACTCCAATGATGTGTCCCAAATAAAGAACTTCTATCATTCCAAATTCACATTTGGACTCTTTAGCATATAAGGATTTTCCCTCCATGATGTCCAAGATCTAATCTACATGCTGAAAATGATCCTCCCAAGTTTTTCTATATATCAACAAATCATCAAAGAATACCAAGAGGAATTTCCTCAATTACTTGTTGAATACATGATTCATTCAATATTGGAAGGTGGTTGGCGCATTATTTAGCCCAAAGGGCGTAACCAGAAATTCGTAGTGACCATAATGACATCTGAAAGTTGTTTTGGGTACATCTTGCTCCCTTATTTTGATATGATGATAGCCAGAGCGCAAGTCTATTTTGGTGAAGTAGAAAGCCCCATGAAGCTCATTTAATAGCTCATCAATCCTAGGGATGGGGTATCTGTTCTTGATAGTCTTTTTGTTCAACGCCCTATAATCAATGCACATGAGCATTGTCCCATCTTTCTTCTTTGTCAACACTGCTAAAGATGCAAAAGGACTACAACTTTGTCTGATGTGGTCCATGTCTAAAATTTCTTTGATAGCCTTTTCAATTTCGTCGTAGTAATGATAGGTTTAGCTCCTTCTTCCAATTCTATAATATGCTCAAACCCTCTATTTGGTGATTCTCTTGGTGGAATAGGTTCAAAAACCTTGCTATGCCTGTCAATGATTTTCTTAATGTCTTGAGAGTAATGAGGATTACCATTCTTTTCCACTTGAAATGATATTATGCATTCTTTTGCATATACAATGTCTTCTCTCCTAGAAATAACCTCCATGTGCTTTGTTGTCACCACTCTAGGTGTATTACCTGTCATCCCTCTAAGCATTAACTTTTCCCCACTCTCTTCATTGAAGGACATATCCATGGATTTGTAGTTGGCAGTGATAGGTCCCAATGTACTAAGCCACTGAACTGCCAAGATCATGTTAGTATTTGGTAGGTCCATCACATAAAATTTCTGTGCCAAGTCGTGCCTACCCAAAGTAAGTTTCATCATTGGAATACACCCGTCACAAGGCATGGTGCACCCTCGTTCTACCTCCACATGAAATCCCTCAAACTCCATTATAGGTATATGCCTTCTTTTCAGTAAGGTTGAATCTATGAAGTTATGTGAAGCTCCCCCATCAATGAGTACTGAAACCTTTTTTCCTTGAAGCACTCCTCTCATCTTAAAGGTATTGAATTTAGGCACCCCATTGATGGATGCTATTGTAACCTTCTTGTCTCCTGCAAGGACAAAACCTGCTTATTCCCCTTATTCATTCTATGTAGAGTCCACTCTAGGTGGATTTTCTTCTATGTTCTGAATATTGTCGAAATATTCTTCCTCCTCATCATCATAAATCACCTCAATATAATGGGCCTTTCCCTTACCCATGCATTTGTGCCTTGGATCCCAAGGTTTCTTGAATGTGAAGCACAGTTGCTTCATCCTCAATTCTCTCCTAGTAGCCTCATTCATCCTGCCTTTCCCTCTGTCAACCCCCATTTGATCTCTTCCCCCTTGGTTTATGGGTGGTCTAGGGGAAACCTTAGTTTTTGTTGTAGATCCCATCAAGTCCCTAGTCCTACATAAGGCCTCCTGTAAGTTAGAAGGCTTAAAATCCTTTACCCAACCCTTTAGGGGGTTCCATCAACCCCTCTGTAAAGAGAATCATTAGTCTCACCTGAGACACATCTGGCACCATCACAACTATCCTCTGAAACTCCTCTATATATATCTCTGGTGACCCAGTTTTTCTGAGTTGTGTGAGTTCCCTGAAATGTAGCTCTGGATATCCCTAATCAAATATGACCATAAGTATCTGAGTGAACTCCGTGTAAGTAGTGATCTAGTTATGACCCAAGGTAGTCAAACCATGATACCACCAGTCACAAGATTTTCCCTCCAAGTACATGGTGGAAAATTTGATGGCATCCATCTCCCTCATGGGGTTAATATGTAAATATGTGTCTAACTTCTGCACCCAAGCTTACACATTCACCTTGGAAGACCCATCAAAGTATGAAATCTCCATTTTACCTGCCTTGCACTCCAACTCATTGTTTTTCTTGTGATAGTTTTTAGGTTTACCCCTAAATTTGATACCACAATATTGGTCCAATGTAACCTGTCTCTTGAATCCTGCACTCAATGATTCATATTCCTTGACATATTCCTCAAAGTTTTCTTCTATTTTATTGAAGTGGTTATCATGTGGCTGGCCATCCAAGAATGTAGGAATATAAGGTCTAGGGGTAACTCTATTATGTGTTGTCCCCCTGGAAGTTCCCCCTCCAAAGCTTCATCCCTATGTATGGTGGTGAATATCTTGCTCATGGTAATGTCTAGATCCCCCATGGGAACCACTGGCTTCCTTGTTTGCATAAATTCTTATGACATTCCCACCACGTGTCATCTATAAAAGGAGTTGCACAATTTTTTTCTTGGTTAGCATTTATTTTTTCTGAAGTTTCCTTCATTTCAACCTGTCCCCTGTGCATTGTTTCGTGGTTCTCCTATAGATGGTGCTCAAGTGTACATTGTGTATTGTCTATGGAACATTTCAGCTCCCTTTCCATACCTGCTAAAACCTGTGGGTCACTGTCCTCACCTGAACCTTCCATTTCTGCCTTTGGTTCACCTATCTGTCTTCTGCACCTTCCCATATAGATACCACTAAAATTATGCATGCGCTAATCCCCATAAGCTTGGAGGATTTAATGCTCTGGTACCACTTTAATAATCCCAAGCTGATTCTTTTTCCCGGAACCAAAGATTGTTTAATTGTTTGTTATTGTTTCAATGTGTTATGCAGGTTTGTCTCATCAAGTTGCGCATGATGGGTTTATTCCTTATATATTATAGCATGGAGATATAGATCTGAGCATATAACACAAGAAAATGACAACATACAAGCAATGATGATCAATATAGAGCCAACAACTTCATATTTGACCTTTATTTAGATAGTAGAGTGATCTTAATACATTAAATTTGCAAATATGGAATAATACAAGAAGAATAACCAATCTGGAATAATATCTGCTTGAACAAGATCGAAAAGTGAAGAGAATAGCCTCCAAAGGCACCACAATAAACTAGAGAAAGGGACAAGATTAGTTTATTTCCCTTACAGAGCTAGATCCAATCCTCCTAGCTGAGTTGCGCCCTCCTAGTTGGCTGTAGATACCCAATATTTCGGCCTCCCTCCTAGAGACCTCCAAATGCCACCAAACTTTCTAGAAGAGTAGATCGGGGAAAGACAAACTCCCTAGCAGAGTTTCAAGCTGATTGAGGATGATATGACCCCTCCAATGGGTGGATCCTCTTTATGCAGTGCACCCTCCTCCTCTCCAATTTGTGCCAATCTCCAAATAAAATAAACAACAGAGAAACCTCCTCCAAAATGGGCTAGAAAATGCGCCCTAGTCCATACAATTAAAACCCAATAAGCCTTAGGCCCAAAAACCTCCTCCTCTTTCTAGATTGAGCATTTCTTCTTCTGATGGTGTGCCCTCCTGCTGGAAACCCTCTAAAGTTGTGGAAACCCTCTTCCTTTGATGATTGAGTGACCTGTACCTGCTGTAGAGTGGTGGGGGAGGAATCTTGCACCTCTGTGACCAAGCTTGGATCAGGATAAGTGAGATATTTCACCACCGAATTTATCTCTAGGATTTGTTATCCCAAAACCCTCAAAACATCTTTGTGCTCAAGAGACCAAGATGCAAAAGTGATAATAATCTAGAATGAATGAGAGATGCACCCTCCTTTTTCTTTTATACCCTGATCTAATTCTATGTTGAGTTAGTTGGCCACCTCCTGGGGTTAACTCCTTGTTTTCCCACTCATGGTCTTTTCCTTTCTTCATTTTACCTTTTCTCCCCAAAGTCAACTTAAAATTATGACATTGTGCTTAGGTAAGTACTTTGGGGTTTCTTGGTCCCCGTGATTCATGAGACTATAGTCTAGTGGGGACAACAAGACTACTAAGTCTCTCACACCCTATTTATCAAGAGGTGGGGGACATTACATATAGTATCCACAATTTTCCCATATAGTATTAGTCTACGTGCACTGGTTAGTAGTCAGGGTATATGAGTAGGTAGTATTATTATACCAATTGAAAATGGGAGAGTTCAATGTTAGTATATTTGTAAGTGCAATGACCCAAACCTTGTAAGTTAGTGAGGACCAAGATGTTTTATATTATTACATAGTTCAACTAGAAATATGGTTACTATAATAGGGTTTATTGTGATGTAGCTATATGAATATTTAGAAAAAAAAGGTGATGAAGATGTCGAGCAACACTTGTTCACTTGTGATGCCATATGGAACGAAAGAGGTATTTCTATAGATACTTAGATGGTAGAATACCATACAACCTCAAGGGGAAGGGCCTTGTAGTGGTACATGAGTGATATGTATTGGAACATTATATTATTTGTCATCTATCTTAGTACTTTATGGGTGGAAAAATTGGAGGAATCAACTTGCAGGGCCATTTTGGTGTTTGGTCCAAATTTGGAAATTTGGGTCCAAAAAACCATTTGAAATATTTCAGAGCCATTTTGAGGCATCCAAAAACACTTTTTGGTCCAAACCTCGATACATTATATATTATACACACGGATGCCTTTCCAACGGTGCAAGAATCGACTCAATCGGAGTTTGTATGCGAAAGTTATGCCTCCCACAAGTTGACATACCGTATTGATCACCATGGTGTGAGTGTATGCCACGTCAACCCCCATTACTTAAACATGTGTGGCTAGCCATGTAATGGATTTTATAGAACACTCTAGAAGGTCCAAACTTTCTCATTAACTCAGGGTTGAAGAAGTCAATATCCTAACCCTAGATGGCCATTGGGCTATGTTAAATACTGTGCTACTAGGAGGAGAAGAGGTTCCATTCAATGTTGTTGTATTTTATTCTATACAAAGAAGAACAAATGGGAGTGAGAAATTAGAGAGCATAATAGAGGAGGGTAATCTTCTATAGTATCCTAACAAGACACAGGTCCCAAGTAACTCCATAGAGAGTGCCTTCTCCTTTGTACTTAAATTATTTCTACCTTCTCTTATAAAAAATCAGTGAACAATGCTAATTCTAAGTCACCTTTTGAAACTTGTATGGAAAACAAGTAGGAGTGAGAGAGGACCTCATAAGAGATGCATTAAAGGTAGAAAAATTTGTTGAGAAGATCAGGCAAATTCATTTGCAAGTACAAGAGGCATTAAAGAAGTCATGTGAAAAGTACAATGCTAGACATGACCGATACATAACAGAGAGAACATTTAGAGTGGGAGATAGAGTATTGATACAACTGAATAAGGAAATACTACAGGGTCCTGGTAAGAATATCAAGGCTCTATGGTATTGTCCTTTTGAGGTATTAGAAAAGTTGGGAGACAATGCCTACAAACTTACTCTACCCCCATACATGCACATTTACTCAGTACTAAATGTGGAGAATCTCAAAATCTACGAGCCTTCCATGTTGGATTAGGAGGAGGAGCAAGTCCTCCCTTCCATAGAGGACTTAACACCAGATGCTCAGGCATAGTTGGTAGAGGAAATAGTTTTGTAGAAGAGGTCCAAAAATACAAGACAGGGGTACCATGACCTTTGGAAGATTGGGTTGAAAGGAAAACTTCCAGGAAAAACAAAGTGGTACTCCACAAAGAATCTAGAGGAAAAATTTCTTCACCTCATTCATTAATGATTTTGGGGACCAAAATCCTCTCTAAATGGGGAGGAATGATCTGAATTAGATCATTATATTATTTTTCATCTATCTCAGTACTTTCTAGGTGGAAAAATTGGAGGAATCCACTTGTAGGGCCATTTCGACAGCTGGTCCAAATTTGTAAATTTGGGTCCAAAAAGCCATCTGAAAATTTCTGGAGCCATTTTGAGGCATCAAATGACACTTCTTTTGGTCCAAACATCACTATAAAAGCCATCCCCATAAATTCTGAGCCATTTTGAGGCATCAAATGACACTTCTTTTGGTCCAAAACATCAATTATAGAGTTAATATATATATATATATATATATATATATAGTCTATATATATATATATATATATATATATATATATATATATATATATATATATATATATATATATATATATATATATATAATTCCATGTTGAAGCCCTTCAATCTTTTCTTATTTTAAAGAGATTTATTGTTGCATATAAAGATTAGATCAGGTTATTGAAGAACCATTTTATTAAATAAATTTAAGTAATAAATTTATAGGGTTTTCTTCCCTAGGGTTTGTTTCCTAAGAATTGTCCTAATCCAAGATATTCAAGATATATCTTTTAGCCAAAGAGGAGTATCATGGTTCACCTCTATAAAAACGCATGGGGATTCATATCCTCGTAAGGTTGTCGTTTCGGTCTATGACAAATTTACACATCAACAATGAGTAGTTGGCTTAGATTGAGGAATCTGTGGTAGGGAACATAGTTGAGGAGTGCTTGAAGGACTGGTTTTCTCATCCGGATCTCAAAAAATTCAAATGTCTTCCCTTTTTGGTTTTGTGTGATTTATGGATTGTAAGAAATGCATATATCTTCTGACAGAGAGGGCGAAAACCTTCCGAAATTTTGTTCATGTCTCTTCTTTATTTCTTTACTATAAAGAAAATGATATAGTGGTGGTCCCACAAGAAATTGGAGAACTACAACTAGACAAAAACACCTACTATATTTTTTTTATGGCGCTTGTAGTGTAGATTTCTGGGCCTGTGGATTAGGGGGGTATTATATTTTACATACTCTTATTGTATTTCCTTTAAAGAAAATGCTTCTTTTGGAACAAACAAATAAGATGAATTGTTGGCACTAAGGACTTTATTACGCCTAGCGAAGGATAAAGGGGTTTAAGATTTGAATATATTTTGGGATTCTTCCTTGGATATCAACTATAAGATGGATAAGTAGTCTCTCCACAATATCCATTTACATAACATCAATCACCTCCTGAAGGAACTTGTGGGAAATTTCAACTCATCAAGATTTTCCATATTTTTAAAGAATAAAATAATTTTGATAGACATGTGGGAGACAACTGAAAGTTGTATGGAGAAAGTGAATATCGGACGAGGCAAGTGCTTTAATGCACATGAACACAGATTTTTGTTTTCCTTTCAAATTAATAAAAATGAGAATTTTTCATTGGAAGTAAAAAAATTCTTATGGTTAAAACATTTGAATGGTGCATTGAGTATGGGGGAGATGTGCAATTCCTTTGGTGCTCAACATGGAGTTGACACGTGGGGCACGCACACATGCACACACACACACACACACACACACACACACACACACACACACACACACACACACACAGAGAGAGACACACACACACACACAANCACACATATTAAGAACCAACATAGATCCATATTAACTCGAGATGTAGCATCCACCTAGAGGCATCAAATCCTTTGAGATGCAAACATTTCCCCCTCAAGTATTGTACTCTAAGAAAAGTTTTGCATCTCGATGGAATTGATTTGTCTTGACACATGACAGATATAGAGTTAATATGGATCTACACTAGTGTGAGTGTGTGTTTGTCTACACATACACACACACACAACTTGAGTGGGCCTAATGGTTAAGAACATGTGTTTCCTCCTCGAAGGTCACATGTTCAAATCTAGACAAGATTTGATGAATTATGAATTGTAGTAAATTCATAGTAGTAGTATTATTTCATTGTAAACATTACATACGATATATGTTACAACCTCTTCCATACTAGGTTGTAGAATGGGTGCCTCTCCATGTGTAATTAATTTGTGGTATTTTTTCTTAAATTTTCCTTTTTACATTATAAATTTTATTTTTTTTTTAAATATTTTAATTTATAAGCATGTGCAGTGCACATCTCTTCCATCCATACCAGGTTATTATTTAAAAAAAAATTGCTATATTGGTTAACTTATGCCACATGTCACCTTAACATTAAACATGTACATTACACATCTCCCTCACACTGGATGTAGAATTTGTTAGCACATAAACTTGTCAAGGTCTTTAGAGTCATGTTTCCTGCCTATGTTTGTAATTTTGTCTATCTTTCCTCCCTGTGCAGGGACGATTGTAATTTTTCCTCTCGGCTTGTGGTTTTCCTTCCATTTGTATTCATCCAGTTGATCGACCTGTTTTCCTTGTTAGATCGCCTGAAATCCATCGACCATAAGAATTTATGTTTTCCCTAGGGTCAATGCATTTCTCCCTTTGTCTCTAGCACTGATCCTTTTATTCTCCCTGAGCCTCCAGCCAATCGCCCAAGTAATCATTCACAGGCCGCAATCATGACCACCGAGCGCAACACTTGAAGTGGTTTTATGAATACGCAAATCAAACGAGCGATCAAGTTCAATATTCAACGAAGGCAAGCGAGCACGTGAATCAGGAGTTCAAAATGTTGTAAAGCTATTCAACAAGGATCATGAAGTCCTGATTCGTGAAAAAGTAAATCTGGGTCATCTAATCGTGAAGAGCCGAGGGTCGTTGACCTGACATCAGTGAATTTCGGAGGATCGAGAATTGAGAGTTCGGGGTTCTTGTCATAAAGGTGCATCCATAGCCCGAAGTCCCGAGACTCGAAATGCCTATGTGATCTAGGCCATCCGATCGAAGGAGATGTGTGGCACCCGATCTGAGGGATCACGATTTCGCAATTCATAGGTTTGAGCATGAAGCACCTCCTGAAATCGCGAAATGTGAAATTGCGACGCGCCTATGAACTGGGCCCATGGTCACAACCTGAGGTCATATTGAAAAGCATGGCCATAGAGAAAGTAGGTGTTGATCTAGCGCAAGTGACTGAAGCATTCAAGGAACCAATCGTGGTCATCAGAATCAGGGCAGATCCCATCGTTGATCCAGATTGACCCTTTCGTGGATTCAGGTATCAGAACATTGTGAATCGAGGGGAGTGAGAAATCCCGATATGAGACCTCCTGAAATTCCATTTGTTTAAGTGAAAGGTCACAGCCGCAATCACGTAGGACGATGAAAGGGAGCCGCACAAAGAATCAAAGCGCCCGATTCAGCCACAAAGAAGGATTGCGTGGCCTCGAGCCACCAGAATTGACTCAAAGAAGTTGTGTGCTCACCTGGACATTCATGGGTGTCAAGCTCCACCCCGATCCCAATGTAGTTAGTTAATGGAAGTAGGGGGAGGTAGTTGAAACCTTGTTTCACCTCGTAAATGGAAATCATGGGAGCATTGGGCATGGAGGCAAGCTGTCAGCCCAAGGTCTCTCTGTCAATGAAGTTCTCTGCAAATCCCATACTGATCTGAGATCACGTCTGATAGAAGAATATATGTGCATTCTGACAGGAGAAGAAGAAGATGCGAATCCTTGAATACAGTGACCAAAGCACGCTTCTGCAGGGGGCGAGTTGCTTTGAGTATATATACTTAGTTTTTATATTTTGTAAAGGTCGATGGTAGAGAAAAGCTCCCGAAATGTAATGTTTTAATAAACTCTCTAGTTATCTGGTTATGTATATGCATTTGAAACTTCTTGTTTAATGATAATCAACTTTCTTACTTCCTCTTGTTTCCTTCTGACGCTAAAAGAGTTCATGGTTGAATGATTCACTTGAACTATTGTCACTGCATTATGATGAAAGTTTTATTACAATGTTGTTATAGTTCCTTTCATTTTCTGTGAGATTTAAATTCAAGAAGTTCTTGTGTTTAAATTGTTCCTCCTTGGGCTGCTGAAAGTCTTGATGTCCTTGGCAGACTTTGCATTTTCTCACTGAAGTCTTCCTCCTACTCACCCTTACTACAACTTACTGTCTGAAGTTAAACCAAGACTTCACATGCTCGTGCATATTAGTCCAGTTTTCTAAGTTAAAACAATATTTTCTTAAGTCTGCGCCCATTTGACCCTTTTTTAACCAATTTGTGACATAAACTCTGATGGGTATCAAGCTTACCGCTGCTGCAATCCAGGGGTGACTTGTGGTGCTAACAAAATTCACCTAGATTCTCAAGATGCAACAATAGACTGGAGCAAAAAGAATGATATTTTTAAACACACTCTCTCAACCAAGTGCTCCATGATTACAAAATTGTTAAGCTCCCTTCTATAACATCAAGTCCAAAAAATTGTCAACATCTCCAAATCCATCATACTTGGGTAGAATTCTCATTTTTTATCCAATCTATCTTACTTATCTCACATTGGTGTGAATTCTAGATGATGTTTAATGGTTACATTTTTGCAAATTATTCGAAATCAATGTCAAAATCATATATACTCTTCCAACTTTCCATTCCATCCGCAATGGAATTCATATATTCATCTCTAATACTTGTCATCTGAATACATATGTGATCCACCATAGATCCTTCAAGATAATATTTAACATGTTCAATATATCTTGGTCCCTATCATGGACCTAAGGGTTGCACAACCCTAGTCCCTTCAACAATAAAAGTCACATTCTTATCATTCAACTTAATGGCATCATTTTGAAATTCCCACTCAATTCCTAATAATGTAGCTTATGATTTGTTCCCATCCATGAGTTTGATCACTTTGAACCAATGATGGTCTTAACTCACGCAAGATCAAGCTCCACATTTTCCAATCTTCCAATGGGGTAAAACTTATATTAGTTAGTCATATGTGAGTGAATAAGAGAGTATAGAAAACTTGGCTTCTCCATAATATCCCAAGGAAAGATATTTACATATGATCCTAACACCAACATAACATCATTCACTTCACATTTTCATATTTTTGCATCAAGTTGAAACTCATGACATGTTCTTATTGTCATACTCTTTCCTACCTTACATGTGTGATTTTCTGGAATAGGAGCATTGATCATAGTGACATCCTCCTCTCCTCCTGTTAATTGTTTCAAGAGAATGCACAACCTTTTAGGCAAATTGTCACTATCCATTATCTTAAAAAAAAATATTACCAAGTCATGTATTAACTCCATCATCCCTTCCTCCTCCTCGGGGAGAGTTTGAGCTCTCTAAAATTCATTTATACCCCTTGTCTCATGATCAATATTTGTGTCACATCAATGGTGCCATGGTGTACGATAGTATTTGTGCCAAATGAGTGCCAAATCTTGTCGTATATAACTTCTCTTCCTTATAACATTTAACCTCAATACATTAGGTCTCACTTTATTAGTCTAATTTGGCAGGTTATCTCCTACATCAATTCTTGTGCAAACTCCTCACTAAGTTACAACATTTATTCATGATGTAGTAGCATAGCCAATTAATCTATGTTCAAAATTTATAAGGTTGGAACGTCTTTTCCTATTTTCCCTAACTTCCAACCTCCTTATTAATTTAGGGAAATCCCATGTGGCATGCCCTAGTATTTTGCAATGGCCACTTCTTAACCTCCTTGAATGAGAGCATTTTATTGAGAAATGCCCCATCTCATCATAGTTGAAACCTCTAATTTGGACTCAACCACCTCTATCTCTCCTTTAATCATCTTCTTTGCCTCCAAACTACCAACATTGTTGTTAACTTCCACTCTAAAGGTAGTTCTCTCAAACATGTATGACAAGGCTTGTAGGGCCCTACAATTGTTTGAATTATGTGAGTTGGAATTCCAAAACTCACAGTGCATAGTGATTAGTGTACTTTTGTAGTTATCTAGTAAATCATAGTCCATAGGAGGGAAACCGTACTTCTTATAGATCACACAATATTCTCATGTTGGTGCAATGACAATGGGAATTGTGTAAGATTAAGTGTGATGTCTTCACCCATTTGTGGGAAATCATTACTGAAGTGTCGTGGCTCCCACCCTCCCTCACCTTTTTCTAGTTCTTGGATTCATTTATACAAGGTACACAATTGATGTTGTAACTTAACAAGTTAGGAATTATTTCGTAGGCCCATAATGGACTCAAGGCACATTTCGTGCTATAATTCCTCCATTTGAGTATACAATTTTGGTTTCCTCAAATGTGTCCTAGTATGAGGGAGGAGTCCACCTATGAACCACTCCTCTTATTGAGCATATTAGATCCTTGAATCTCTAGTCGTATTTTCAAAAGGACTCTCCTAGCCTCTACTTGATGTATTTAATCTCAACTATACTATGTTACATTATATTATTGTCTCTTCAAACTAAGCTATGGAACAATTTTTAATTTCTTCTAATGTTATTAATATCCATGGAGAAGTGATCTACTAATATTTCATGTACCACTACAAGGGCCTCCCAGTCAAGTTTGTATGGTGTTCCACCCTTTAAGTATCTATATAATTGCATCTTCCATTCCATATGGACTCACAAGTGTTGCTCAACATATTCATCACCTTTTTTTTTTTTCTTTCTAAAAATACAAGTATCTACAACAAAAAAAACCCTGTTATAATAGCCATATCGGTAGCTCAACTATGTAATAATATAAAACATCTTGGTCCTCACTAACTTGCAAGGTCTAGCTCATTTCACTTGTAGATATGCTAACACCGATCACTAGGACACTCCCCCATTTTCAATTGGTATAATCAAACTACCAACTCATATACACCGACTACTAACCGATGCACTCACACTACTACTAGTTGAGAAAATTGGGGATACTTGAACATGAAACAAAGGCTCAAGGTGTGGCGTGAGTACCATATTGGTTCCACTATGTTCTAGACTCACCATGTGAATTATTTTAGTCTCTCTTTACTAGAGATATCAATCTCTTCCACTGGTGCTGCATCCTATTTTGACTTGGTGCCAAGTTGGAAACATCCCCATTTTTTCATCTCCCATAGTAATCAACAAAAATAACCGTACCCTCGGAACCGCAGTTCGATATCTTCCGATCTATTCAATAAATCTCTAGATCCACTTTGCTAAAATATTAGGAAAGTCAATGAAGAAAATTTCATGCAAATCTCTAAACACATACCTTTTTAGCCATTCTTCTACAATGATCCATTGATTATGATTATGATCTATTGCAAATTCGATCTCCTTAGAATTAAACCATTCTCCAATATCCTCCTTGGTAGGCCTCCACATCCCCCTCATTCACATATCCTGGTCCTGATGATGGAACCATTTGTTGGCATGTACTAGGAAGACCCGGGGTTAAACATTAATTCACCAACAAATCCCAAGATACTGGTCCTTTCGAAATCACCCAAAAGTAGGTGAAGTCTCACCCAAAGTACATATGGGGAATGCATGAACCATGCTTCTGTAGTCATGGAGGAATATGAGGCATTCATTTTTTACTATTTAATTAACATTCATTCATATATTATGTGTGCAAACCATAACATCTGACACAATCATCCTTCTTAACCATTCAACCTATGTGCGAAATCATCATATACATATTCATATAATCATTAATCATCCATTCTATATGCACAATGAACAGAAAGCAAAACACATCATAACAACATACACATCAGAACAAAAGGATTTAATGTGGTTCACCCCAAAGTGGGCTACATCCACAATGGTTGGCTTCTTTTGTTATTCATTCATGGTCTTTCTTACAATGGGTGTGCATTGTGCTCATACAATGATCTTCAGTAAAAACCCAAACCTCCCTAAGATGTTCTATGTTGCATTGCACACATACCTCTCGACTAATATTCAAATCAGATCATACTCATTGCTCAACAACCAACTCAACTCACTCAGAATTCTTCTCCAAAAAATCTCACTAATCAACTCACTAACTCACTCCCTTTTACCCAAAAACCCATTACATATTTATAGTTTTACAATAGGGCTTCGCTCGTTACAATATGGGAACAATGACCTAAAAATCCTAGCTAAATTTCATTTTTTTCACGACGCTAACTATATTCCGTGTGAACTGGTCCTTTGCTGATTTGTCATGCGATATGCTCCTGCATTCTAAAATCTTACCGAAAATGTTCTGGTCCAACAATTGTCAAAATGGGGTCTACGTTTTCTTTTGCAAGTAGTTGATCCCGCTACTATGGAATTATGGAATCAGGGTTGGATTTATGATAGTCCATTAGAGTTGAATGGCCCTCTGGTTAGAGAATGGAATCTTTATATTGACTCTCTGTGAATAGCTCATGTTTACATTCAAGAGGACCTGGATCAACTTGTTTTGCTGGGAAATAATTTTGGAAGGAATTATTCAGCTAAGTTTGGCTATCATGTATTAATGGCGACTGAGCAACATGACACTGTTTAGTGGTGGTCGAAATTTGGAAGGTCAAATCTCCCTTGAAGCGTCGTATCTTTATGTGGCTTGTGTTGCACAAAAAAATTGTAAATTGGAAGTTCTTTTGGAAAAATACAAATACATGGCCTCAATTATTTTCATCTTTGTAGAAAGGATGAGGAGGATGTGGTTCACCTATTTATAAATTGCAACTATATTTCACAAGTATGGAGGGATGTGAGTGTTGACCAAAATTTGGTCATCTATATTTTTACTCTCTTGGATTAATAAATAAATTATATTGAAAGAAAATAAATTATGAATGATACCGAGTTCACTGCGTATCCCTCAGTCTCAACTTTGTCACACATTTTTCAGATCTAAAATCTGAGTTTGTATGCTCAAGATATCCAGGTTTCCATTTAATCGCCTAAAAAAGCACATCTTCAATGTGGAACAAAGTTAATTTCTTGAAAATTACATTTAAATTTTCGGGCCAAAGACCCTTGGTTTCTTCAATTTTTCGAGTTCAAAACCCACAAAAATATTCTATTATATCACTAATGGGTACCCGCCATAATTCTCCACTCTTCTCTCATCTTACCTCTTCTATACTTAGTTTATTACCCACATATTCCATACTTAATTTATTTCATGACTTAGCGGGTTGGAAGACTCACACTTACCCTTTCCCCCTCACTTCCCTCCCTCCCCAACCCAACACTTAAATCATACTCCCCTTATACCCCCCTCACACTTAATTTAATTTCATTAATTGTCGGGTTGGCAGACTCGTTTATTAGCAGGTTGGAAAACTCATTTCCTACCCCTACTCCTACCCCTCACATCTCTCACCCCTGCCAACCTGACAACCCCTAACTTTTCTCCCTGCATACTACCCCCCCTTACCTCACCCTATGTCACTCATCTACCCCTGACACATACATTTTCCCCCTCCCCTTAAATACCCATTCCTACACTCTCGTTCACTCTCCCATTTAAACCTTATACCTTAACCATTTTAAAATTATTTAAATTCCTAACCAATAAAATTATTCCACATGGAAACTTGTGAAGAGATGGCAAGTGGAAACATATGAATGGTGCCATACAGAAACAAGGAATTGTGACACATGGAAGCTAATTAATGGAGACATGTGTTACATTACTATTGGATGACACATGTAAATATTGGGTTGGCTGACTCATCAATGAGTGGGCATGACATGGAGGATTTTTAAATTATTTACATTCCTAACCAATAAAATTATTCCACATGGAAACCTGTGAAGAGATGGCAAGTGGCAACATATGAATGGTGCCATACGACAATAAGGAATTGTGACACATGGAAGCTAATTAATGGAAACATGTGTTACATTACTATTGGATGAAACATGGAAATTTTGGGTTGGCTAACTCATGAATGACCGGGCATGAGATGGACGCTGATTGGTTGTTTAAAATATTACTATTTAATTAATTTTTTAAGGGGAGATTGAATCCTCTAAGCTCCATAGTCTCCTCTCTTATTGTTCCTTATCAAATGTAAATTCCATTATTTCATTTATACACTACAAATTTGTAAAATACCATGGATGTGGGATAAAATGTATGAAGCAAATTTAAAATTTTCAAAGGAAGGATGAAATTTAATCAAAGGCCCACATTTTCACAAGACATTTGATAGGCGGTGGCTAAGTCACAATCTTCCAAAAGCCATAACTTGAGCTCTGGAAGACAGAATCACGCAAAATTTATACCATTGGAAAGATGATTCAACGACGAAGATGATGGTATAGGTTATAAGGGATGGAATTTTCCATGTTTTTCCTAGAAATTGAAATATCATTCAACTTCATTTTTAATGGGTCTGCATGACAACTCAATTTCACAAGTTCATATCTTGAGATCACGATGGTGGGTTTGGACAAAATTTATATTGTTGGAAATATGAGATGATGAATATCAAATTTGAATTGATTTATGTGGCTGAAAATTTGATTATCATTTGTAGAAAATTAAAACACAACCCCCCTCTTAAAAAGGGTAATTAATTAAATTTTGAAAAATAAAAGTTTACTTTAAAAACTTTTATTAAAAAAGGAAAGGCACCCATTTGAAAGATGTGGATATTAATGATATAATTTAATTAATGAGGACTTAGTTCATTAATGAGGACTTAATGAGGCATTAATTAAAAATAATACTTCGAGAAGAAAAAATTACGAGAAATTCAAGAAAGGAAAAACTCTAACTTTTCAAGTAGTTCGAAAATATAATTTTAAAAAGAAAAGAAGCACTTCATCAAGGGTTACATAATCATAATTATTAGAGGGGTAGGGGCAGGAAATTAGAAGAAGAATAAGGTACAACCATGAATATACAACCAAGCTTCTGATCAACGAAAAGAGATCTCCATAGTCTCCACTCTTTGTCTTCTTCTACACCATTTCTCATAGCTTTATGCTTGAATCTCTAAATTGGGAACAAGACTGAGTTCTTGAGTGTTCTTCAAAAGAATTTTCTTATATGATCATGGAGTATTTACAACCATATACATGACTATTAGATATTTTGAAACGAAGAACATCTTTTATGAATAAAACTCCAAAAAGAATTACTTCAGGGTTGATTTCGATTGTATCTAGTAACTTTAAGTCTTAAGTATGAGATATTTGAAATTGATCTATAAAATTCTCCTTTGATCTTAATAGTAATACTCTTTTAAAATTATTTGAGATGATCAAATTATTCTCTCCTATTTCTCGTGACGAAGATAATAATGGATGCATTTGTATGTGATTAAGAAGAACGTATATTTGTTGTTGATCACAAAGAAATTCTAATGTTGAAGCCCTCTTTCAATCTTTTCTTATTTTAAAGAGATTTCTTGTTGCATATAAAGATCAGATCAAGTTATCGAAGAACCATTTTATTAAATAAATTCAAGTAATAAAGATCTAGGGTTTGATGCCCTAGGGTTTTCTTCCTAAGAATTCTCCTAATCCAAGATATTCAAGATATATATTCTATCCAAAGAGGAGTACCACCTATACAAAAACACAGGGGGATTCATATCCTTGTAAGGTCTTCGTTTCAGTGTATGATAGATTCAAACATCAATAGTGAGTAGTTGGCTCAGGTTGAGGGATTTGTTGCAGGGAACATGGTTGAGGAGTGCTTGAAGGACTGATTTTCTCATCCAGATCTCAAAAAATTCAAATGTCTTCCCTTTATGGTTTTGTGCGATGTATGGATTGCAAGAAATGCCTATATCTTCTGATGGAGAGGGTGCAAACCTTACAAATTTTTGTTTAGGTCTCTTCTTTATTTCTTTACTATAAATAAAATGATGCAGTGGTGGTCCATGGGGAGTTGGAGAACTACAAATAGATAAAAACACCTACTAGATTTTTTATGGCACTTGTAGTGCAGATTTCTAGGCCTATGGATTAGGGGGTTATTATATTTTACAGACTCTTATTACATTTCCTTTAAATCAAATGCTTCTTTTGGAACAAACAACAAAGTTGAATTGTTGGCACTAAGGACTTTATTACGCTTAGCGAAGGATAAATGGGTTTAATATTTGCATATCTTTGGGGATTCTTCCTTAGCTGTCAAATAGAATATGGGTAAGTAGTCTCTCCATAATATCCATTTGCAAAACATCAGTGACCTCTTGAAGGAACTTGTGGGAAGTTTCAACTCATTCAAGATTTTCCATATTTTTAAAGACTAAAATAATTTTGATAGACATGTGGGAGATAGGTGAAGTTATATGAAGAAAGTGAATATCTGATGAGGCAAGTTCTTTAATGCACATGAAGAAAGGTTTGTTTTTTATTCCTTTCGGATTAATAAAAATGAGAATTTTTCTTTGGAAGTGAAAAAATTCTTATGGTTAAAACTATTGGACATATTGTCATTGATGTCAACAGTCGATGTGATGAGTTTATGTTAATGATGAATTACCACAGATGAGATTTTCATTGATGTTAACATTAGTTAGCTGAAAGCAATTCATGATTATTTTTGATCACGATAGGATAAAAAATGTTCCTATGATAAAATATCAGGAGAATTAGCGATTGACTATCAGTGCATAAAAGAATGCACAAACAATTACTAAATCTCAGGAGAGTTAGTGAATGAAGAGCACATTCTAGAAATGTCGTCCAATCGATGGAAAGACTAAGAAGTAGACCAATGTACAGGAAAAGGTGAGAAGACTCAGCAGTCGTCCGATCAAGAAATCGACCATGTTGATCATCTCATATTACGGACGTCGATCATATGAGTGACTGTGGGCTTGAGGATTGTTGAAGGATCGTGATCGTTGGATCTGCAAGCCAGATCAATGACAAGGATGAATTGAGGGGAGTGAAAGAAGAATTAAACAACCCTCTAGTTCTAATCTCACAATTGGTCTAGATCATCAGATCTCATAGACTCAGATATCGATGATGGTGGTTGATCCAACAAGCAATCAATTTAATTCAGATTAAGTCATAAATCGTCAGATCAACGACATGGATGAATTGCAGAGATCCAAAGGAGAATTAAATATTGCGCTAGTTCCAATACCACAATTAATCAGGACCATCCGATCTCATAGCTTCGAAGATCGACGATTGTCTTTGACTCACCAACAACGCACAACTTCCAATTACGGAGTTTGGGTGATGAGTTAAATCACTCGCAAGTTGTGGTTCCGCAATCATCCTTGATCATGGATTTTCTTCGAGAAATATTCACAGCCATTGGATCAATTTTGAGTGGAAGGACAGGATAAATGGGGAAAAATGATTGAGAATTTGATTAACCGAATACCTGGTAGCCGTTGGATCAAACCCGGATTCTCTTCAACCATCGGATTATTTCGAGTGGAAGGATAGGATAAGCGAGGTAAAATATATGAGATCTCATTTATGCAAATTTTCGTCAGTCGTTGGATCATCCTAAGTGGAAGGATAGGATAAGCTAGAAGATATGCACCGTAGATAGATGGAGCCATCAATCTAAGAACATGATCGATGAACAATGTTTAGTTTGGGTCTAAAGTTGCGATGAGGTTACTTTCTAGAGAAATCTCACTTCAAGAATTTAGTTTGAGATTTGAAATACCCAAAGCCCAGAAATATGAAATGATTAAGGACCATCGGATTTGGAGGACATACGATGATCATTGGATCAGGGTTGTTGGTCAGTAGACCATGTCAGTAAGGACACATGGCAGACCACATGTACAAGGACATGCGACAGACCATGATAGAAAAAGACATGTGGCAGACCACGCCAGTAGACCACAACAAAAAAAAACATGTGGCAGACCATGTCAGCAGACCACCAACAACGCACAACTTCCAATTACGGAGTTTGGGTGACGAGTTAAATCACTCGCAAGTTGTGGTTCCATAATCATCCTTGATCATGGATTTTCTTCGAGAAATATTCACAGCCATTGGATCAATTTTGAGTGGAAGGACAGGATAAATGGGGGAAAATGATTGAGAATTTGATTAACCGAATACCTGGTAGCCGTTGGATCAAACCCAGATTCTCTTCAACCGTCGGATTATTTCGAGTGGAAGGATAGGATAAGCGAGGTAAAATATATGAGATCTCATTTATGCAAATTTTTGTCAGTCGTTGGATCATCCTAAGTGGAAGGATAGGATAAGCTAGAAGATCTGTACCGTAGATAGATGGAGCCATCAATTTAAGAACATGATCGATGAACAATGTTTAGTTTGGGTCTAAAGTTGTGATGAGGTTACTTTCCAGAGAAATATCACTTCAAGAATTCAGTTTGAGATTTGAAATACCCAAAGCCCAGAAATATGAAATGACTAAGGACCATCGGATTTGGAGGACATACGATGATCATTGGATCAGGGTTGTTGGTCAATAGACCATGTCAGTAAGGACACGTGGCAGACCACATGTACAAGGACATGCGACAGACCATGATAGAAAAAGACATGTGGCAGACCACGCCAGTAGACCACAACAACAAAAAACATGTGGCAGACCATGTCAGCAGACCACATCAACAGACCATGACAACAAAAGACATGTGGCAGAGCACGTCAGCAGACCACAATAGCAAAAGAAATGTGGAATACCATGTCATCATACCACGTCAACAAATAAACATGGCATAATCAGATGATGACAAGCGTCAAGAAGAAATTGGCTCGTTCCATGACAACAAGTGACGTAAGCAATTTACGTCACTCCAGGAGAATTACTTCGGGAGTACTACCGCCAACACTTGCCCAAAGCCCCGAAGTCTTGAATGATGGAGTCCCGAAGTGGACATGAGATGTCTAATCTGAATATCACTTCGGGAGTGTTCTTGATCGTCAATATACTACAGTGGAAGGATAGTGTAAGTGGAAGTGTTAACCGACAGCAAGTGGTCCCCACCATTTATGAATTACTCAGCAGGTGATCACTCTGGAGGAAAGAAGAGGTTGAGATTTAAAATCTCCGAAGTCCAGAGACCCGAAGGAGATCTCGATCGTCAATCTGATGTCGGGTGTACTCTCAACCGTTCATGAAAATACAGTGGAAGGATAGCGTAAGCATAATAGTTGAAGTCCAGAAGTAAATGGTGGCCATCCATCTCATTGCTTGATTAAGTCCTAGCCATTGGATTAGAAAATTAAAGGATAGATGTAAGGATCGTATATGACCATTGATATGGTTTCGTAAAATAAACATAAACCATCTGATCTGTTTGGGAAATATGATTTGGAAGTTTTGAAAGGTTTCAAGCCCAAAATTTTTGAAGGGAGAAGTGCTGAAATTTCAATAACCGTCCATCTCATCAAAATATTGAATCATGATAATTGATTCTGATAAAGCGCTCAAGCGCTCATTTGGTCTAGTGTCTGGTCACTGTCGTTGATCATATGAAATGACAAATAAAGGTAAAAGATAATACATAGATTAAATAGATAAGCACGTGGTTCTACACCTGTGATGATATGGTTTGAAGGAAGCGTCTCATACAGGTTTCATTCGATAGTGAGTTACACTAGAACAACATAGAGAATCGTTAAAAGATTGAATATGATCTATTGGTGAAACGAGAATGCATTAGAAGCATGAGTATGATCTAATGAGTTGATCCATGTTTGTGATCAACTCATGAGGAAAAATGAATCGATACACAGTCATGATTGAAAGAGAGTTAAATCATGAAAACATGAATAAAGAAATAAAAAGGAAAATGATATTAACTAAATTTTAAAGATTATCATTTTAAATGAAAAGGTACAATGGTTCAAATATCAAAAGACACAATGATTCAAATTCACACCATTTGGAAGACTATATAAACAAAAAGGAATTGTGAGAAGATTGTAGTTGAATTTGTCGAAGTATATATATTTATATATAATGGATTGAATGAAAGTTCATTCTATCAGGTTGGTGCCTATTTAAAAGTTGGGTCTTGTATGAGAATTGGATTCCTCACATCTTAGTTGGATCTGAGATCAACAAGCTGGGAATTTTTATGAGGATTGGATTCCTCATTTCTCAGTTGGATTTGAGAACTACAAGCTGGGTCTTGTAACAAAGAGATGGGTCTCTCATAATTGTATGAAGATGATATTCAAAGATTGATCTTATGTATTCATTCAATTTAAATAAATAAGTAAATCATTTATTGTTTTATATATATTGATTGAGAAAATGAAATA
>SNQJ01S0000722.1:372272-405315 GCA_010110895.2 Picea sitchensis | reverse complement strand
TTGGTATTAGCGTGGGTTCCTTCAGCACAGTTTAAACACTGAAGGTAGGTTAAGAAGAAATGGGTGGACAAATTGCTATCTCTACAAATGAAGCTCCCTTATTTGACAGAACAGATTATTTATCATGGAGAGAAAATATGAAAATATATCTGAAGTCAAAAGGATATGGAGTTTGGGATTCAGTATTAAGTAAGCCTTGGCACTTAACTACTTCAAAGAGAAAATCCAAAACTGCAAAAGTAGCAAAGAGAAACAATTCAATAGCCTTAAAATAATTTCAAGATGGATTGTCAGACCAAGTCAAAGAAAATATGAAGCACTACAAATATGCTAAAGAATTATGGATCCAACTAGAAAATTGTTATCAGAATGAAACACAAGAAGAAAAGAAATCCTATCAAAATGAGCAACAAGACTTAGATACAAAGGATTCCTATCAGAATAAAGAACAAGACTCTAATGAAGAGGATTCCTATCAGAATAAAGAACAAAATTCAGAAGAAGAGAGTTCTTATCAAGATAATGAAGAACATAAAGAAAAAAAAAATTGCAATCAGATTAAAGAACATAATACATAGTGTTAGAACCCTATATAATAGGCGATCGGTATTCTGAATATCAGTTATTTATTTTCAGGCATATGTGTTTGCTCACGACGCATGGCGAAGGCGACAGAAAGTGCCCGACACTGACCAAGCATAAGATGAATGCTTGCGCGTGAACTTCAAAGCGAGTTTTGGTGCATTTTTAGCAAAATTGGGAATTGGTTTGAAAGGCAAAAAATTGTTATTTTTATGGGTAAATGTAAATTTGGGTTTATTAGCTATTTTTGGTGAATTTGGCAAAAAAATGGCCCTCGGCCTTTGCCTTTATGCAGAGTTTTATGCCAAAAGTTTAACAAAATTTTTAGCAAAAAGATTATATTGGCCTAGGGCCAACCCTCCTAATACTCAACACCGAGGATAACGTGTCATGCACCAACAACAAACACACAAGCCAACGCCAGCACCAAACCCCAAGCCTCAGGCTCACTTTATCGATATAACATATGACTGTTGATTAATATAATCACTTAAAGCTCAGTCTATCATGTGAATGTGGGATATTTCCCACAGGAAACCTAAAATATAAAGCGCAGCTTCTAAACACTATGCCAGGTGTTGAACCGGTTTAAAGGTGTCAAACGCGAGGAAGCACGCAGGAAGAAAAGGTCATGAGGTGTCAAGGGATACCATCGGGCCACATCAGGTTAAAGCTCTGGAATCGTTAAATTCCCATGTGCATTGACATTGCTGGTGGCAGAGTCGATATCTATGTTCTCAGGACTTTAGCTACATTTGCATCTGTGTTCATGGGAAACACCCTGGAAGGTGGATCACTTCTTGCCATATTTAACCTTGCTCATATTGCGGAGGAATATTACACAAAGCGAGCATTGGGTGATGTCAAGGCACTAAAGGAAAGCAATCCGGAGGTTGCTCTTGTTTTGGATGCGTTTGATTCAGCAATTTCACATCATTTTCCTTCAATGGCTTCCAAATGTGTTCTTGCGCATGATTTGGAGGTTGATTCATACGTATTGGTCCGGGCTGGTGAGGCTATACCCGTCGATGGAGATAGTGTTCCTAGGGGTACAAGAAACTTGGATGGGATGTTGATAATGCTCGACGACCAGTGAAACAGAGTTATTACTATAATGTGGCTGATACGACTTGCATAGTGTTTTGAAAAAGCGAATGTCATTTTATTATTCTCCTTTTGAGAAAGTTGATCTTTCCTTTTATTTCCTTTACATCATTCTGTATCATTTTTTTTCATTGACCCTGTTTGTGCAGAGGCAGCAAGGAAAGGCCTTAAAATGGGATCCACAATGGACAGAACCACATCGTGTTATTCGAAAAAGGACCTTGAAGCCTCCCACAAATTCAGTTGGAGAATGCCACGATAAGTTAAAATTGCAGAGTTGAATAGTTGATAAGCATGCAAACCTTTCAGCATTCTATATTGTTCAGCTGAGAAGAATGGTAACCCTCTCGATCTTATCCTCTGCATAATGCCTCAACGAGATAACAAACACCTTTATGCTACTGTAAAGAGGTTATGTGAGTTGAATGAGGAGAAGCTGCTAGTTTTCAGTTAGTTCCTATCTCCTTTGGCCTTACTTGAAAATATGATTATTAATAAAAGGAATTGGATTAGAGGTGTTCAAGTACTAAGACTTGATGGTAACATTGCTATGGAAGCCAAGGAAATAATTATTCACCAATTCAACAATTCTGATGAGGCAAAGTTTCTGTTTGCTTCAATTAGAGCATGTGGAGAAGGCATTAACCTTACAGGTGCTAGTAGAGTTGTCATCCTTGATATTCCATGGAATCCTTCTATTACTCGCCAGGCAATAAGTAGAGATTTCAGAATAGGACAGAAGAAGAAAGTGTTTGCCTATCGCTTAGTAGCTGCAAATGCATTAGAAGAAGAAATTCACAGAGCTTCATTAGATAAGGAAGTTTTTTCAAAGATGATTTTTGATGGAAGTGACCAGTATGGGAACACAAGGTCACACATGTGTGAGGTAGGATAAAATTAAAGTGAAGACTCCTTCTTCGACATCAAGTTGTTAAAGGAAAATGTTAAGGCCTTGTACAAATTGAAGTTAGTATAACCTGTTTCAATAGGAACAGTGATCTATTAAAAAGGAGGCCTCTACCATTTTTTGTTTGCATGTTTATTGTTGTAGATTCTCAGTAGATGCCAGATCCTATATAGTGTAACAACATATTCAAGGGATATATAATGTGAATTAAAGAAGATCAGTAATAGAGTTAAAAACCAAGAATTGATGACAGTTATGCCAAACACGGGAGCCAGAATAGCTAATATTAAACCTGGTCGCATCACTACAGAATATTTGGCAAAGGTACAAGCTTCAACACGTTTCTGGGGAGGATTATCACTGAATATTTTAGCTACATTATCAACATTGATGGACCATCAATTTCGACATATCAATGAGGGGTTTTCCATTGGATTTACTTCTGTTCTTATAATGGTTGGTTAAATCATAAAGCTAATGAAATCTTATCGGGCTTATAATGCAATGCCTACATTGAGCAAGGTATTGAAACAATATGGAGTATAATTCTATTTGTAAAGATGGTAAAATAGCTCATGTGATATATGCTTTGCCATTTTATTCCTACTCTAGTTAAGCTGCGGAAAAGTTAGGCAACTTAAGTGCAGACACACAGGTGGCTTATTGACTCCAAATCTAAGCAAAATAAAGCTGGCAGTGTCTTCAGAATCCGAGGCATCAGCTACAGGGAGGTGGCAGAAGTTTCCCATTTTTCAGGCAGCGGTTAGATCATTGAGACGAGGTGGCAAATTATCCCAGTTTTCAGGCATCGTTTGAACCATCTGGCAAACAAGAAATTTGGCTACAGAGAACACATGGCAGGAGGTTACAGTTACCCAACCACCTCAAGGCATTCGAATGCTGCCACAATTGTTCATTGTAATGCTGTTAACTTCCATTCGCCAGCAAACCATTAACCAAATCCAGATGTCAAAGCAGCAGTACTAAATTTAGTTTTCCTCTGATTTGCTGTCTTGTTGTTTTAAAGATAGTCTATAGGTGTCGATATCTTTGTAACTATTTACTATTCTTAGAGTGTAGAGGTAAAGCCCACATCTTTGCAAGGCTGGGGGGATTTTTCATTATAAATACACTTGTAAAAGACTAGAAGAGGGTTCGACTGGGCTGAATAGGAAAGGCTCGACCTGTGTGAGAGGTCCAGACCTGTAATTTTCATTTTCTTTGTTGGAGCATGGGCTGTGTATGGCCAGATAATATTATTGTAATATTTAGATGATCAATTCAGAACTGAGCATGTTGTTCACATGATTCCTGTGTGGAAATTTTGGTGGTGTTCTTCCTTGTTAATGTATTTCCTGTCTTCTTTACAATTTATTTTCAGTTCTTATTACCAGAAGAAAAGTAATAGAGGCAGAATTTATCAGCAAATACTCTGCCTCTCAGCTTGTGGTAATCTTTATGTTTATCTTCTAAAAGCTTAGTTCAGGAATTCTTAGTTGCTCCTATGCCTGGCTTTTACCTCCCCTACTTCTTCCTCAAACCGACGCCATCAAAACTTAAATCGATCCAATGTTTCTGCTACCTTTCCCTGTGTAAAAGTCTTGTTCAGATCTGAGATGTGAATCACTTTTAATCGCAGACCCCATTTGCCCAATGGCCCTCCTTGCTGTCCCAAAGTAACCATCTCAAAATCAAAAACTCTATATTTTCATTGCTTTTATAACTAGCCTAAAACCCATCGCTTAAAAACAAATCTAAATCTAAAAGAGAGATCCCTCTCTGAGTCTTGGAGGGCTAGATCCAAGACTCGAAGCGGTTCGAGGTTACCTCTGTGATTGCCTCAGCAGCCTTAGGCAAATTACAGAGCGCTAACACATAGAAATACATTTCTAATCAGTATGAAATACATGACTTGGTGAAAATCTCAGTCAACAATGAGGAAGACAACCTCATCAAGGAATTGAGCCATACCTCAGTAATCACTAAAGAAAGATTACATAATCTTAAAATTGATGTTGCAGTGGCTATAGGAGTGATTCAGTTGTAACCATGAAATTATATGCATATTAAAGTTCCAGTGGAGGCTCTTGAAAATCTTGAGTACACAACTCTGTGCACTCTAGAAGAGTTGGAGAAACTCCAAGAAAAGGATATGTTTCTACTTCAACAGTTAGATCATTCTAACCATGAAAAGTTTGAACAAAGAGTTCAGCTGGAAGAAAAAGAAGAGGAGATTGAGAAATTGAAGAATGAAATCAATCAGGAAAAAGAAGAATCGTGTCATAAGCTAGAATAAGAAGTTGTGAATCTTAGAAAGGAGGTTGAGAATTCAAACACTCATCTTGAGGAAATTAAAGAAAGTAAAGAAGACCTAAAAATCCAGTTAACAAGGAAATAAAATTCTTACCACACGTTAGAATTGGAAATCATCAATTTCAAAAAGATTAATGAAAGTACTAATGAAGATCTGATGAATCAAATTGTAGAAGCTAAGAAAAAGGAAGAAGCTCAGAAGATCGAAATAACTAAAAAGGAATAATCATGCCAAATGTTTGAATTGGAAGCCATCAAACTCAAAAGGATTTAGATAGAATACAAGGAATAAATCAAAATATTGAAAACTAAAGTTTTTGATCTAACAAAAGAGATGGAAGAATTAAAGACATATGAAAAAACTATTAAATGCAAAGAAGTCTTGGATGAGATAGAAGAAATAGTCATCAATCTAAAGACCCATCTTGGACATGCTAAAGAAGTGGAAGAAGCCCTTAAAATTCAATTGACTAAAAAGGAAGAATTATGTCACATGTTGAAGTTAGAAATAGTCAATCTCAAAAAGATGAATGAAAAGACAAATAAGTTTGTTAATTTCCAGAATATCTCAACTATCTTTGATAAGATTTGGAAGAGCCAAAAATCAGCTGATGACAAAACTAGTATTGGATACAATAATAAAGAAGACAATAACAAATGGATCACCATTTACAAAGATGAGAAAGGATCATCCTTCTTAAAAGGAAAAGATGCAAGTACAAATAAATTACAAGTCATGAACTTTGTTAAGGAGGACAACTTTAGAAGTAAAAAGGAAGAAGAAAATCAAATGACAGATCCTTCAAGTCAAAATAAAAACAAGAATGGAAATACCTTCAATGGCTATTGTTTTTCTTGTCATAGCTTTGGCCATAAAGCAATAGACTGCAAGAAACTAAAGAAAGGATATACAAGAAGATCCAAAAACTCAATTAGATGTTGGAGATGTAATTTTTTTGGGCACAGAACAAAATTTTGTCATACAATGAGATGTTACAACTGTGATAGTTTTGGGTACAAATCCCAAAACTGCAAGAATACAAAAAGTCAATATTTGAATAAGTCATTCAAGTCAATGACAAATCCTAATAAAAGTTGGAAGAATAAAGGAGATGACAAATCTCCAAAAACACAATTAGNATCATCCTTCTTAAAAGGAAAAGATGCAAGTACAAATAAATTACAAGTCATGAACTTTGTTAAGGAGGACAACTTTAGAAGTAAAAAGGAAGAAGAAAATCAAATGACAGATCCTTCAAGTCAAAATAAAAACAAGAATGGAAATACCTTCAATGGCTATTGTTTTTCTTGTCATAGCTTTGGCCATAAAGCAATAGACTGCAAGAAACTAAAGAAAGGATATACAAGAAGATCCAAAAACTCAATTAGATGTTGGAGATGTAATTTTTTTGGGCACAGAACAAAATTTTGTCATACAATGAGATGTTACAACTGTGATAGTTTTGGGTACAAATCCCAAAACTGCAAGAATACAAAAAGTCAATATTTGAATAAGTCATTCAAGTCAATGACAAATCCTAATAAAAGTTGGAAGAATAAAGGAGATGACAAATCTCCAAAAACACAATTAGAAAGAGAAGATCCAAAAAGCAAAATATCTCACAGAAAGATATGGAGAAGAAAATCTGAAGGAGAAAGCAATAAAGATGTTATTACACCTGAAAATGAAGAAATTAATAATAAGAACATGATGGGTAAAAGTCCTAATAAAGAATGTAAAATTCAATATGAGATAAATCAATCTCAAGAAAAGGAAGTACCTATAGAAGAATATGGGACAATATTAAATTCTGATGATGTCATAAGTTGTTATCAAAAGAAAGAAAATATAAAAAGAAGTTTAAATTGGTATTTAAATCAATTGGTATAATTCCTCAATTGATATTCCCGTGAAATATAAAAATCGAATAAGAAGCAGATCAAAAATATTAGTAAGATTCATACTCTTGTTCGATTTGACAAAGGAAAGTCGGTAAAAACTCAGGAGGAGTATTTTGATTATTGAATAAGAAAGTAATTAGATTAAGTTTTGAAAAAGACTTGATCACTACAAAATTTGTATCAAGAAGACTACTTATTTAAACACAAAAACCCCAATAAACCGAGATAAGAAGTTAGTAAATTAACAGGGGAAGAGACCTTGTCAGGAAGAGCTACCCTTTCAGAAACAAAGGGGGAGAGTAGTCAGAAGGAGAGAGAGAGCGTATTGACAGGGGGAGTCATTCAGTTATGGCAGACAAAACATGATTCCAGGATGAGTTACCCAAGTTCATATTCTGGTCGACAACATGCAAACAGACATATGTTGATTATAAGGGGAGCAACCCTTTGCCATTAATGTAAAAGGGGGAGAGAAAACTTCATAAGAGGAAATCATTATCATAGGGGGAGATTTGTATATGAATTTAGTGTGTTTCCCTCAATGAAAAAGGGGGATATTGTTGGACATATTGTCATTGATGTCAACATCAGTTAGTTGAAATAAATTCGTGATTATTGTTGATCATGATAGGATCAACAATGTTCGTATGATCAAATCTCTGGAGAATTAGCGACTGACTATCAGTGCATAAAAGAATGCACAAATAGTTACTAAATATCAGGAGAGTTAGCGAATGAAGAGCACATTCTAGAAATGTCGTCCGATCGATGGAAAGACCGAGAAGTCGACCAATGTACAGGAAACAGTGTGAAGCCTTAACAATCGTCCGATCAAGAAATCGATCGTGTTGATCATCTCATATTACATATGTCGGTCATATGAGTGATCGTGGGCTTGAGGATCGTTGGAGGATCGTGACCATCGAATTTGCAAGCCAGATCAACGGCAGGGATGAATTGCAGGGAGCGAAAGAAGAATTAAACAACCCGCTAGTTCTGATCCTTCAATTGGTCTAGATTTTTAGATCTCATAGACTCGGATATCGAAGACTGTGGTTGATCCAACAAGCGATCAGTTTAAGTTGGATTAATTTGTAACCGTCGGATGCACAATCGCCAGATCAACAACAGGGATGAATTGTGGATATTGAAAGGATAATTAAATATCGCGCTAGTTCCAATCCCGCAATTAGTCAGGAACATCCTATGTTATAGCTTCGAAGATCGATGATTATGGTTGACTCGCCAACAATGCACAAATTCCAATTGCGGAGTTTGGGTGATGAGTTAAATCACTCCCAATTTGTGGTTCCGCAGTCATCCTTGATCATGGATCTACTTTGAGAAATCTTCACAACCGTTGGATCATTTTTGAGTGGAAGGACACGATAAGTGGGGCAAAACGATTGAGAATTTGATTAACCGAATACCCGTCAGCTGTCAGATCAAACCCGAATTCTCTTCAACCGTCGGATCATTTCGAGTGGAAGGATAGGATAAGTGAGGTAAAAGATCTGAGATCTCATTTATGCAAATTTCCATCAGCTGTTGGATCATCCTAAGTGGAAGGACATGATAAGATAAAAGAGTTGCGCCATAGGTAGATCGAGCCATCAATCTAAGAACATGATCGACGAACAACCTTTAGTTTAGGTCTAAAGTTGGGAGGAGGTTACGCTCCGGAGAAATCTCACTTCAAGAATTCAGTTTGGGATTTGAAATACCCAAAGCTCGGAAATCCAAAAGGACTAAGGACCATCGTATTTGGAGGACATCGATGACCGTTGGATCAGGGTTGTTGGTCAACATACCACATCAGCAAGAACACATGGCAGACCATGTTATAATATCACGTCAGTAGACCACGTCTACAAGGACATGTGGCAGACCACGACAACAAAAGACATGTGGAAGACCATGTCAGCAGACCATGAGAACAAAAAACATGTGGCATACCATGTCAACAGACCACGTCCACAGACCATGACAACAAAAGACATTTGGCAGACCACGTTAGCAGACCACGACAGAAAAAGACATGTGGTAGACCATGTCAGCAGACCACGTTAGCAAATACACATGGCATAATTAGATGATGACAAGCGTCAAGAGGAAATTGTCTCGTTCCATGACAACAAGTGACATATACAAGTTACGTCACTCTGCAAAAATTACTTCGAGAGTTCTACCACCATCACTTGCCCAAAGCCCCGAAGTCCCAAATGTCGAAGTCCCAAAGTGGACACAAGACGTCTAATCTGAAGATCACTTCGGGAGCGTTCTCAACCGTCGATCTACTATAGTGGAAGCATAGTGTAAGTGGAAGCATTAACTGACAACAAGCGGTCCCCACCGTTTATGACTTACTCAGCTGGTGATCACTCCAGAGGAAAGAAGAGGTTGAGATTTAAAATCTCTGAAGTCTAGAGACCCGAAGGAGATCTAGACCATCGATCTGATTCCGGGTGTACTCTCAATCGTTGATCAAAATACAATGGAAGGATAGCGTAAGAATAATAGCTGAAGTCTAGAAGTAAATGGTGGCCATCCATCTCATTGCTTGATTAAGTCCTGGCCATCAGATTAAGCAATGAAAGGATAGATGTAAGGATCGTATATGAGCATTGATCTGGTTCCTTAAAATAAACGTAAACCATCCGATCTGTTTGGGAAATATGATTCAGAATTTTTGAAAGGTTTCAATCCCAAAAGTTTTGAAGGGAGAAGTGTCGAAGTTCTAACATCCATCCAGCTCATCATAAGATTGAATCGTGACCGTTGGTTCTGATAAAGTGCTCAAGCGCTCATTTGGTCTAGTGTATGGTCATCGTCATTGATCATATGAAATAAGAAATAAAGGAAAAAGATAATACATCTATTAAATAGATAAGCCTTTGGTTCTACGCCTGTGATCATATGGTTTGAAGGAAGCGCCTCATACAGTTTTCATTCGACAATGAGTTACACCAAAACAACACAGAGAATCGTTAAAAGATCGAATATGCTCTGTTGGTGAAATGAGAACACAACAAAAGCATGAGTACGATCTAATGAGTTGATCCATGTTTGTGATCAACTCATGAGGACAAATGAACCGATACACAATCATGATTGAAAGAGATTTAAATCATGAAAACATGAATAAAGAAATAAAAAGGAAAATTATATTAACTAAAGTTTAAAGATTATCATTTTAAATGAAAATGTACAATGGTTCAAATATCAAAAGACACAATGATTCAAATTCACACAAGTTGGAAGACTATATAAACAAAAAGGAATTGTGAGAGGATTGTAGTTGAATTTGTTGAAGTATATATATTTATATATAATGGATTGAATGAAAGTTCATTCTATCGGGTTGGTGCCTGTTTACAAGATGGGTCTTGTATGAGGATTGGATTCCTCGCATCAGTTGGATCTGAGATCAAGAGTTCGGGACTTGTTATGAGGATTGGATTCCTCATTTCTTAGGGGGATTTGAGAACTACAAGTTGGGTCTTGTAATAGAGAGTTGGGTCTCTCATAATTGTATGAAGATGATATTCAAAGATCGATCTTATGTATTCATTCAAGTTAAATAAATAAATAAATTATTTATTGTTTATATATTTATTGATTGAGAAAATTAAATAAATATTTGTTGTTCAGTTACTTTGTGGAAAGTGGAAAATTGTCTTAAGTTTTGTGACACTGATTCACCCCCCCCTCTCAATTTCAAGTACCCATTTTCATCGAAAACATTTGAATGGTGCATTGAGCATGAGGGAGATGTGCAATTCCTTTTGTTCTCAACATGGAGTTGACACATGGGATGCGCGCGTGCGCGCACGCACACACACACACACACACACACACACACACACATCTTAAGAACCAACATAGATACATCTTAACTTGAGATGTATCATGCACCTAGAAGCATAAAATCCTTTGAGATGCAAACATTTCCTTGTCATGTTTTGAAATCTAAGAATAGGTTTGCATCTCGATGGAATCGATTTGTCTCGGTGCATGAAAAATACAGAGTTAATATGGATCTACATTGGTGTGTGTGTCTATGCGTCTACACACACACAAATTTAGTGGGCCTAATGGTTAAGAACATGTGTTTCCTCCTCGGAGGTAACATGTTCAAATCTAGAGGAGATTTGATGAATTATTAAGTGTAGTAAATTCATATTAGTATTATTATTTCAATGTAAACATTCCAAACGATATATTAGCATTAAGAGTCACACTTAGACTGCTATGAGTGCAATCCCATTACCCATCAAAGTGTGGAAGATCAAATTTTTAGTAAATGACAAATGGATGAAAGACTCTGAAAAGAATGTCAATCTTAGTTTACTTCATAGAATATGCACAAGCAAATAAGGCTCTAAATAAATTTGATCAGGGTTATAGGAAATAGGATGAGTAGGTAGAAGACTTAATAAGAAGAATGTGAAATTCCTATCATCTACATCATGTAGTATGACAGACATATAAGGAACAACTCTCTGAAATAATATCTTCTCATAATCAAAGATGAAACGGATATATTTGCACAAGTACCACAATAGATAATCTATTGCAATAAAGCTACAACTCAGTCAACTAAATCTTTCAATGGACTGTGAAAAAAATAATATGATAAGAAAAATAAATGACTTCCATTATTCAAAGGATCTTAAGTCCAATACATACAGTAAGAAGTACTCTTCTGCTACATAGACAGTGTAAAAGATATGAGTCTCTATCACTCCATTCCAACCCCTCTCTTGTTTCCTCTCACCCATTAAATCTCAAATAAAATACAAAATATTCTTAGGAGGTCGAAACCCATCTCTTCCATTGGATTCTAGGCCTTGGAGATAGGTGGCAACAGTCAAACAGACAAGGATCCAACAAATTGCTAATTTTCAGGAAGTTGTTGGAAATCATCAATAAATTTGTTTCCAACTTGCTGCATGAGGTCTTAATGGAGATAATTCTTAGGTACAGGTGTCCCTTAACATCTAACTGATCTCTGAGAAGTCATTTGAACCCTCCTTGACAGGTGGAAACCTCCAAACAAGGCGAATCTCCAACAACTATGCGAAACAGAGAGTTTGCAGTGCCATTTTGCAGTGCACTAGTGTTTTAATTATATCTCTCGAATGCCAAACTGGGTCAGGATGAAATTTGGTCAACAAGTCAATGCCATTATCATGCTCCTCCAAATAAAAATTCAAAAAAACCCACATCATTTTTTTGGAGTTATGATCAAATATTTATAAGAAACAACTACAGGAAATAAGTTTGCAACGTCCCTGTCAGCCAGTTCGCAATGCCTGTGCCAGTTCACAACACCAAAGGAAAAACAAGCAGCCAAACTTCTTTATTGAACTTCAAATAGAGCACAAAATATCATAGAGTACCTGATGGCCCTGAGTTTGATGCTGGTATCTTTGAATTTTCACAAGGGTGTATGCAAGTAGCCTAACCTCCAACCCTCCTCTTCAGCAGTTCACAACGCCTTTGTCTAGGTGATTTTGCAGCACCAATTTTAAGATGAATCACGAAATTCAAGGATGTTGTTAATTTTGGTAACATAATCCCTAAAAAATTGTTAAATTGCAGGCGTTGATAACCATAAAATCCCTTTTGAAAAGATCCTTTAGAGCAATGATTTGAAATGAAAGAAAAATGTACTTGGAGTATGTTGCAAACTCTCCTAGTGAGTTGGCAGCACACATACTTGGTTTGACTTGACACTTGTGCAAATGGATAGTGACAAAAAGGAAACTCAAGTACAGATTGGAGGTGTGACATGTCAACAACATAATGAAGAAAGTCAAAAGTGTGACTCATAAGGACCGTTATCCTTATCATGATGGATAATCTCATGTCATCAAGACCTATACATCTTATGTGTTAACACGATAGATGTTTCAACCTCTTCCATACTAGGTTGTAGAATGAGTTCCCCTCTATGTATAATTAATTTGTGGTATTTTTTCTTAAATTTTCCTTTTTACATTATAAATTTTATTTTATTTTAAATATTTTGATTTATAAGCATGTGCATTGCACATCTCTTCCATCCATACTAGGTTATTATTTAAAAAACAAATTGCTATATTGGGTTGACTTATGCCACATGTCACCTTAACATCAAACATGTACACTACACATCTCCCTCACACTAAATGTATAATTCACCTAGATTCTCAAGATGCAACAATAGATTGGAGAAAAAAGGATGATATTTTTAAATACTCTGTGTCAACCAAGTGCTCCATGATTACAAAATTGTTAAGCTCCCTTCTATAACATCAAGTCCAAAAAATTGTCATCATCTCCAAATCCATCATACTTGGGTAGACTTCTCATTTTTTTATCAAATCTATCTTACTTATCTCACATTGGTGTGAATTCTAGATGATGTTTAATGGTTACATTTTGCAAATTATTTGGAATCAATGTCAAAATCACAGATACTCACAACTTTCCATTCCATCTACAATGGAATTCATATATTCATCTCTAATATTTGTCATACAAATATATATGTGATCCACCATATATCCTTCAAGATAATATTCAACATGTTCAGTATATCTTGGTCCCTATTATGGACCTAAGGGTAGCACAACCCTAGTCCCTTCAACAACAAAAGTCACATTCTTATCATTCAACTTAATGGCATCATTGTAAAATTCCCACTCAATTCCTAATAATGTAGCTTATGATTTATTCTCATCCATGAGTTTGATCACTTTGAATCTATACTGGTCTTAACTCATGCAAGATCAAGCTCCACATTTTCCAATCTTCCAATGGGGTAAGACTTATATTAGTTAGTTATATGTGAGTGAATGGGAGAGTATACCAAACTTGGCTTCCCCATAATATCCCAAGGAAATATATGATCCTAACACCAACATAACAACATTCACTTCAAATTTTCATATTTGTGCATCAAGTTGAAACTCATGACATGTTCTTATTGTCATACTCTTTCCTACCTTACATGTATGATTTTCTGGAATAGGAGCATTTATCATAGTGAAATCCTCCTCTCCTTGTATTAATTTTTTCAAAGGAATGCACAACCTTTTAGGTAAATTATCACTATACATTATCTTAAAAAAAAATATTACCAAGTCATGTATTAACTCTCCTTGGGGAAAGTTTGAGTTCTCTAACATTCATTTATACCCCTTGTCTCATGATTGGTATTTGTGTCACATCAATGGTGTCATGGTGTACAATAGTAGTTGTTGGATGTATTGTCATTGATGTCAACAGTCGATGTGATGATTTTTTGTTATAATGAATTATCATTGTGATTTACCAAAGATGAGATTGTCATTGATGTCAAAAGTATATCAATATGCAAAAATCGAAAGTGTAAGCTCAGGAGGAGGAGCGAACAGTATGCACAGAAAAATTCAAATAGTATGAAAAGATCAAATCTCGGAATCAAAAGCGTAATCTTAGGAGGAGAATCGAATAGTATCAAGATCAAAGCTCATAAGGGAAAACAAAATATAGAAGCGAATGAAGATCAAAGCTCAGAAGGAGGAGCGCATTGCAGGACTATCGTCAGGATCGATAGAAATATTGAGAAGTCGACCAATGCACATGAAAAGGTTAGAAGCCTCAGCAACCGTCCGATCAAGAAATTGACGGTGTTGATCGTCTCATATAACAGACATCAGTCATATGAGTGGTCGTGGGATTGAGGACCATTGGAGGATCATGACCATCGGATCTGCAAGCCATATCAACAACAGGGATAGATTGTGGATATCAGAAGGAGAATTAAATGACTCGCTAGTTCCAATCCTCCAATTGGTCTAGATCGTTAGATCTCATAGACTCGAATATCCACGATTGCGGTTGATCCAACAAATGATTAGTTTAAGTCAGATTAAGTCACGATCGTCGGATGCACAATCGCCAGATCATCGACAGGGATAGATTGTGGAGATCGAAAGGAGAATTAAATATCGCGCTAGTCCCAATCCCACAATTAGTCAGGACCGTCATATCTTATAGCCTCGAAGATCAACGATTGTGGTTGACTCACTGACAATGCACAACTTTGAATTACGGAGTTCTGGTGACGAGTTAAATCATTCGCAATTTATGGTTCCACAATCATCCTTGATCATTGATCTGCTTCTAGTGTCTTCACAACTGTTGGATCACTTTAAGTGGAAGGTTAGGATAAGCAGGGCAAAACGGTTGAGAATTTGATTATTCAAATACCCGTCAGCCGTTGGATCAAACTTGAATTCCCGTCAGCTGTCGAATCATTTTAAAGTAGAAGGATAGGATAAGTGGGGTTAAAGGGTTGAGAATTTGATTATCTGAATATCTGTCAGTCATCATATCAAACTCGAATTCCCGTCAGCTATCAGATAATTTTCGAGTGCAAAGATAGGACAAGCGAGGTAAAAGATATGAGATCTCATTTATGCGAATGTTCTTCAGTTGTTGGATCATTCTAAGTGGAATGACAGGATAAGATAGAAGAGCTGCATCATAGACAGTTTGAGCCATCGATCTAAGATCATGATCGACGAACAAAATTTAGTTCAGGTATAAAGATGCGAGGAGGTTAAGATTCAGAAAAATCTCACTTCAGATTTTTCAGTTTGAGATTTGAAAAACCCGAAGCCCGAAGAGCCGGAAATCCGAAATGAATAAGGACCATCGGATCTAGAGAGAATGCGATGAACTTTAGATCAGGCAGACCACATCAACAGACCACATCAACATGGACATGTGACAGACCACATCAGCAGACCATGCCTATAAGGACATGTGGCACATCACGTCATTAGACGACGTCAGCATGGACATGTGGTAGATCACGTCTACAAGGACATGTGGCAAACCATGTCAGAATACCATGTCATCAGGTACACATGGCAGAATGATATGATGACAAGTGTCAAGAGGAAATTGGCTAGTGCCATGTCAACAAGCGACGTAAGAAAGTTACGTCACTCCAGGAGAATTTCTTTGGGAGTTTCACCACCAAGAAATGTCAAAAGTCTCGAAGTCTAGAAGGATGAATTTCTGAAGTCACTCTCAGTTGTCGATCTAAGATACCCTTTAGATAATATTTTGATCGTTAGATCAAGGAGATGAATATGTGTCACATCGGGAGATCTACATCAATAAACCATGTCAACAAGAAACTGTGACAGACCACGTCAGCAGTCCATGTCAACAAGGACATGTGGCATAGTCAGAGAATGACGAGTGTCAAGTTGAATCAGCATTTTAGGAACGCGCAAATCATGAATCTGAGTGACATGAGAAAGCTACTCAACTCGTGACACATCATCAAGTGACGTAAGCAAGTTATGTCACTACGAGAGTTTTTCTTTGGGAGTTTTATCACCAGCACTTTCCCAAAGTCCTGAAGCCTTGAATGCTGAAGTCCTAAAGTGGACACGAGACATCCGATATGAAGATCACTTCGGGAGCATTCTCGATTGTCGATATACTACAATGGAAATATAGTGTAAGTGGAAGTATTAACCGATAGCAAGCGGTCTCCACCACTTATGACTTACTCAGCAGGTGATCACTCCGGAGGAAAGAAGGGGTTGATATTTGAAATCTATGAAGTCTGGAGACCCGAAGGAGATCTCGACTGTTGATCCGAAAGGGACAGGCGTTAGTGGATTGACAACTCCAAAAGATTGACATACGGAGGAAATAAGGGGTTGAGATTTGAAATCTTCGAAGTCTGGAGACCCGAAGGAGATCTTGACCGTCGATTTGATGTCAGGTGTACTCGCAACCGTTGATCAAAATACAGTCGAAGGATAGCATAAGAATAATAGCCGAAGTCTCGAAATAGTTGGTGGCCATCTATCTCAATTCTTGATTAAGTCATGGTCGTCGGATTAAGGAATGAAAGGATATATGTAAGGATTGTATATGACCATCGATCTCGTTGCATGATATAAATGTGAACCGTCTGATCTATTCGACGAAATCGTATTCAGGAGATTTGAAAGGTTGGAAGTCCCAAAGACCCAAAGGGCGAAGTCCCAAAGTTCTGACAATCATCCATCTCATTGGGAGATTGAATTGTGACTGTTGAATTGATAAGTGCTCAAGCTCTCTTCTCGTCTCACATGAGGTCACTGTCGTTGATCATATGGTAAAGAGATTTAAAGGGCAGAATGTAATGCGTCGCTTAAATTTATAAGCCCGTGGTTCTACACCAATGATCATATGAACATGGTTTGAAGGAAGCGTCGATTTCTATAATCACATAAACGAATGAAATCGATCCATACATGTGATTGATTTATGAAAGTGAAGGGGATGCCATGTGTAAAGTTGAAGACCCAGAATGATGATCTCTGGTGGTCCCAAAAGTTGTTGTAAATGAACAAGTTAGTTATAACTTGTTGCACAAGTCGACTCAATAACTTCTACAAGTTTTGAGCATAAACAAGTATAAATACAACCATGATTGGTTGACTGGATGGTGTGCTTGTGTGAAGAAGACGGGCTTGTGAAAATATAGGCTCGTTGAGAAAGAGCGTCCTACGGAGAAAATGAAGGGGATGCAGACTTGAGGTTCGTGTGAATAACAAAGAGAATAAGAAGTGAAGAAGGTGTGAATATCAGAGGGAAGATAAAGTGAAGAAGGCATGAATTTCAGAGAGAAGATAAAGTGCAGGGATGAGCGTTTATGGTATACCTCTGATAATGAGATAGAGTTGATTCTATAATGGATCATTATTACTAGAGTCGTTTGAACTACTATATGAACTCTAGTTGGATAGACTACGTTCTATCAGCAAGCTAGGTATTGTGGCAAGCTCGGTCTTTCTTGAGAGTTGGTGCTCTTCGAGCAGTTGGTGCTCCTTACTTTAGTTGGTGCTGATACAAAATAGTTGGTGCTGGGAAAATTCATATTACTATATTCACATATATATACATATCAATTATACAAAATCTTACACAAACATCTGGTATCTCTTGTGTCCATTTTGATTATGATTTGATTGTTCTTAATCTATACAATATTGTTTAACTGCTAACTTGCAAGAAGAAAAGTTATAAAATTCCACACACTAATTCACCCCCCCCTCTTAGTGTGGGTGATGTGTTCAACAATTAGTATTAGAGCGGGTTCCTTCAGCATAGTTTAAACATTGGAAGGTAGATTCTGAAGAAATGGGTGGACAGATGGTCTCTCCGCAATTGAAGCTCCCTTATTTGATGGAACAAATTATTCCTCATGGAGAGAAAATATGAAACAATATTTGAATTCAAAAGGATCTGAAGTTTGGAAGTCATTAGTAAGCAAGCCCTGGAATTTAACTACATCAAAGAATCTATCCAAGATTACAGTCCAAAGAAGAGCAAGGAAGAACAATGAAGTGGCATTGAAGACTCTTCTCAATGGATTATCAGATACAGTCAAGGCAAGCATAGAACTATGCACATCTTCCAAAGACTTATGGTTGAATTTATAAAATATGTATCAAATCAAAAGACAAGACAAAGAAGACATTCCTATCAAGGATGAAGAGGAAGACTCAACCATAAATAAAGGTAAATACTCTCCACACTATTTCAATTTCAATAATGTTGATATTGAATCCTCCCCTGCAAGTAAAGAAGAAGACTCAGATACAATAAAAGAATATTCTGTTAGCATTTATTCCATGGAAGAAGTAGAAGAAGAACTATCAAAGGACAAACAAAAGGTTGATTGGTGTCTTTGTGAATACCTCTATGACCATAATGATTTAGACTATAGCTATCTTCATGACTAAACTAAAGAATTTCTTGAAAATATTCAAAAGCATATCTTGGAAATAAAGGAAATGCTCAAGGACAATGAAAAGATAATATATGAGCACAATAATCGGTTAGAAGAAAAAGAAGAGGAGATCAAGAAGATGAAGAAAGAAATTAGTCAAGTAAAAGAAAAGAAGATGGAAGATGATGAGCTTAGAAATCAAATTCATATCCTGGAAATAAAAGAAAATCTCAAAGACAATGAAGAAATCATATCTGAGAAAAAGATTCAGTTAGAAAACAAAGAAGAAGAGATCAAAAGATTGAAAACAAAAGTTATTGATCTAACAAAAGAAAAGGAAGAGGAGATCGAGAGATTGAAAAATGAAATCAGTCAAGCAAAAGAAGAAAATAAGGAAGATGATGAACTAAGAAAAAACCTTGCAGGTCTAAAAGAACTCAAGGAAAGCAATGCCCATATTAAAATCCAACTTGAGGAAGCCAAAATAAGAGAGGAGGTAGTGAGGAACCAGCTAAACAAAATAGAAGAATCACATCATAAGTTGGAAGCAGAAGTTGTGAATCTTAGAAAGAAGGTTGAGAAGTCAAACACCCAAATCAAGTTCATGAACAACTCATGAACCTGGATGAGATCTTGGATAGTCAGAGATCACCAAATGACAAACCCGGTCTTGGATACAACAAGGAAGAAATATGTACTCCTAAGAAACCTGATGCAGGTCCTTCATTTGTAAAAGGTGAAAACAGGTCTGAAACAGGTCCTTCATTTGTAAAGGATGAAGAAGATAGGTCTAACACATCTCTTTCATTTGTAAAAGGTGAAAACAGGTCTGACGCAGGTCCTTCATTTGTAAAGGATGAAGATAGGTATGACACAGCTCTTTCATTTGTAAAAAGTGAAAGCGAATATGAATCAGTTTCTTCATGTTCAAGAAATGAGAGAAACACTACAAAAATTAGAAGAACAGATCAAGGAATACATCCATAAGCTACTCATATACCTCAAAGCAAGTTTAGAAGAGAGACATCTTCATGGATGAATCAAAGAAGATATGAGAATGTTTTTAATGGTTATTATTTTTCTTGTAATGAATATGGTCATAAAGCCTTGAATTGTATGCATCATTGAAGAAAACAAGTTGGTAGGTTCAACGACAATATAAGATGTTGGAACTCCGATCATGTTTGACATATTGCTACACATTGTTACACTATGAGATGCTATAGTTGTGGTGGATATGGACACAAAGACCATAACTATTGGAACTCAAGAAAACAGTCAATGAGAAATGCTTCATACAATACGACAAAAATAGTAAATGAAACATGGAATAAAAATAAAGTTGTAGTATTAGAATATTAGAGAACAAAGTTCAAGAAATCAAGACACTCACAGATGCGGATAAAAAAGACTGAACAAGTGAACATGAGTGAAGTTAATTGCTACAAAAAGAATTGCAGTCATGTGACAAGCATAGTATAAACTTTCCCAGATAACTTAAGAGCAATGTATAGTAAAGAAGCATCTTGGAAAAATATGGATACATCTAGTTAGAGATCGATGAGAATCAATGGCTAGATCCAAAGTTTGTTTGAATAATATGAGCTACAATTGCACAGGGTTCTAGTAGGACAAAGACATCCACAGAAGCAACATTCTGATGAACAAAATGATGTACATGACATCCTGTAGAGATAACAAGAGGAGAGACCATGTCAGAAAAAGATACCCTTTTAGACACAAAGGGGGACAACAGTCAGTAAAAACTCAGGGGAAGTATTTCGGTTAGTAAATAAGAAAGTAATTAGATTAAGTTTTGAAAAGACTTTATCACTACAAAAATTGGTATCAAGAAGACTACTCATTTGAAACACAAAAATCCCAATCAACTGAGATAATAAGTTAGTAAATTAATAGGGGAAGAAACCTTTTCATGAAGAGATACCTTTTCAGAAACAAAGGGGGAGAGTAGTCAGAAGCAGAGAGAGAACATATTGACAGGGGGAGTCATTCACTTATGGAATGCAAAACATGATTGTAGGAAGAGTTACCCAAGTTCAAATTTTGGTCAGTAACATGCAGAGCTTTACCACAGGAGGAAAAACCCTTTGCCATTAATGTCAAAGGGGGAGAGAAAACTTCATAAGAGGAAAGCATCATCACATGGGGAGTTTTGTATATGAAGTTAGTGGGTTTCCCTTAATGACAAAGGGGGATATTGTTGGACATATTGTCATTGATGTCAACATTCAATGTGATGATTTGTTTTTATAATGAATTATCATTGTGATTTACCAGAGATGAGATTTTCATTGATGTCAACAGTGTATCAATATGCAGAAATCAAAAGCGTAATATCAAGAGGAGGAGTGAACAGTATGTACAAAAAATGTCAAACAATATGCAAAGATCAAATCTCAGAATCAAAAGCGTAAGCTCAGGAGGAGAAGTGAACAGTAAGAAGATCAAAGATCAGAAGGGAAAATGCAGTACAGAAGCAAATGAAGATCAAATCTTAGAAGGAAGAGCACATTGCAGAAGTATCATCAGGATTGATAGAAATATTGAGAAGTCGACCAATGCACAGGAAAAGGTGAGAAGCCTCAGCAGCCGTTTGATCAAGAAATTGACGGTGTTGATCATTTCATATAATGGAAATCGGTCATATGAGTGACAGTGGGCTTGAGAACCATTGGAGGATCGTGACTGTCGGATCTGCAAGCCAGATCAACGACAGAGATAGATTGTGGATATCGGAAGGAGAATTAAATGACTCGCTAGTTCCAATCTCACAATTGTTCTAAATCATCAGATCTCATAGACTTGAATATCGACGACTGCGGTTGATCCAACAAATGATTAGTTTAAGTCATATTAAGTCGTGATCGTCGGATGTGCAATCGCCAGATCAATGCGAGGAGGCTAAGCTTTGGAAAAATCTCACTTCAGATTTTTTAGTTTGATATTTGAAAAACTCGAAGCCCGGAGAGCTGGAAATCCAAAATGAATAAAGACCATCAGATCTGGAGAGAATTCGACGACCGTTAGATCAAGTAGACCACATTAGTAGACAATGTCAGCAAACCACATCAGCATGGACATGTGGCAAACCACGTCAGCATGGACATGTGGCAGACCACGTGAGAAGACCACACCTACAAGGACATGTGGCAGACCACGTCAACAAACCACACCTACAAGGACATGTGGCAAACCATGTCAGCATACCACGTCAGCATGGACATGTGGTAGACCACGTCAACAGGCCATGTCTACAAGGAAATGTGGTAGACCACGTCAAAAAGTACACATGGCATAATCAGATGATAACAAGTGTCAAGAGGAAATTGGCTCATGCCATGTGAACAAGTGACATAAGAAAGTTACGTCACTCTGGGAGAATAGGTTCGGGAGTTTCACCACCAAGAAATGTCAAAAGTCTCGAAGACATAAAGGACGAATTTTCGAAGTCACTCTCAGCCATCGATCTGAGATACCCTTCGGATACTATTATGACCATTAGATCAAGGAGATGAATATGTGTCACATTGGGAGATCTACTTCGACAGACCATGTTAGCAAGAAACTATGACAGACCATGTCAGTTGTCCATGTCATCAAGGACACGTGGCACAGTCAGAGAATGACGAGTGTCAAGTTGAATCAACATTTTAGGTACATGCAAATCATGAATCTGAGTGACACGCAACAACTACTCATCTCTTGACATGTCATCAAGTGACATAAGCAAGCTACGTCACTACGAGAGTTTTTCTTTGGGAGTTTTACCACCATCACTTGCCCAAAGTCCTGAAGTGGACACGAGACGTTCGATCTGAAGATCACTTCGGGAGAATTCTTGATCGTCGATCTACTAGAGTGGAAGGATAATGTAAGTGGTAGTATTAACCAACAGCAAGTGGTCTCCACCACTTATGACTTAGTCAGCAGGTGATCACTCCAAAGGAAAGAAGGTGTTGAGATTTGAAATCTCTGAGTTCCAAAGACCCGAAGGAGATATCGACCGTTGATCCAAAAGGGAAACGCATCAGTGGATTGACAACTCCAGAAAATTGACGTTCGAAGGAATGAATGGGTTGAGATTTTAAATCTCCGAAGTCCGGAGACCCGAAGGAGATCTCGATCGTCGATCTGATGTCGGGTGTACTCTCAACCATTGATCAAAATATAGTGGAAGGATAGCATAAGCATAATAGCCTAAGTCCTGAAGTAATTGGTGGCCATCTATCTCAATGCTTGATTAAGTCCTGGCCGTCAGATTAAGGAATGAAAGGATAGATGTAAGGATCGTATATGACCATTGCTTTGGTTCCGTGATATAAATGTGAACCATCCAATCTGTTCAGAGAAATCATATTCGGGAGATTTGAAAGGTTGGAAGTCCCGAAGACCCGTAGGGTGAAGTCCTAAAGTTCCAACAATCATACATCTCATCAGGAGAGTGAATCATGAACATTGAATTGATAAGCGCTCAAGCAGTCATCTCACCTTATGTGAGGTCACCGCCATTAATTATATGGTAAAGAGATTTAAAGGGAAGAATGTAATGCATCGCTTAAATTGATAAGCATGTGGTTCTACGCCAATGATCATATGAACATGGTTTGAAGGAAGTGTCAATTTCTGTAATCATAGAAATGAAGGAAATCGATACATACCTGTGTTTGATTTATGAAAGTGAAGGGGATGCCAGGTGTAAATTTGAAGACCCGGAATGATGACCTCTGGTGGTCCCAAAATTTGTTGTAAATGAACAAGTTAGTTATAACTTGTTGCACAAGTTGGCTCAATAAATTCTACAAGTTTTGAGCATAAACAAGTATAAATAAAACCATGATTGGTTCACAGGATGGTGTGCTTGTGTGAAGAACATGGGCTTGTGAAAATATAGGCTCGCTGAGAAAGAGAGGCCTGTGGAGAAAATGAAGGGGATGCGGACCTGAGGTCCACGCAAATATTAGAGAGAAGAAGAAGTGAAGAAGGCACAAATATCAGAGGGAAGATAAAGTGAAGAAGGAGCGAATTTCAGAGAGAAGATAAAGTGCGGGGATGAGCGTTTATGGTATACCTTTGATCACAAGATAGATTTGATTCTATAATGGATCACTGCTACTAGATTCGGTTGAACTATTATATGAACTCTAGTTGGATAGACTGCGTTCTATCAGCAAGTTGGGTCTTGTGGCAAGCTGGGTCTTGCTTGAGAGTTGGTGCTCCTTACTTCATTTGGTGTTGATACAAAATAGTTGGTGCTGGGAAAATTTATATTACTATATTCACATATGTAAACATATCAATTATACAAAATATTACACAAACATATGGTATCTCTTGTGTCCATTGTGGTTATGATTTGATTGTTCTTAATTTGTACAATATTGTTTAACTACTAATGATTCGGATTATTTTCGGCAGGAAATGAGAGCGGAGATATAATAAAGAAATGCATAGATATATCGCATATATACAATAATATAAAATAAATGTATCATAGATGTAACCATAAACACAGAGATACAGTAATACACAATTTCTATTAATGAAATAAATGTACAAGGAATGTAAAAATACAGAGTGAAAGACTCGCTAGAATGGTGGTAGCTTATCTCTGAGAAGAGATGTGATGGTTACTCGCATTCGAAAGAAGATGGTCATTACAATGAGGCTCTAAGTGACCTTTTAACATAAGTAAAATCCAAAACCCTAACCCCGGAAGATGAAAATCCAAAAGGTTTGCGGGCCTCGATGGAGGTAGTTAATACGTCAACTTCCCGGGGGCATAACTTTTGCATACGATCTTTGTTTGTGGCGCTCGATACACTGTTGGAAAGATCTATCCGAGGACTAGAACTTTTGTGCGAGAAAAATTGAATATTATATTTTTTCACTCCCCGTTTTCCCAAAAAATTCCATTTAGGGCCTCAAAACGACTCCGGAAGTTCAGGACCTGAAAAACTGCTAAAAATAGTAAATTACCTAAATTGCCAGAAAACTGTTTTGAGCCAGTTGGAAAATGTGGGTGGCCACTAATATCCACTTGGATCAATCCTCCCTCCTTAGGAAGCAATGGTCTCCATTGCGTTGAGTGCTCAGGGGAGAGGGAAAAGCGTTTGTTGAATCTGCATCTTGATGAGTTGCTTGCCTTGTTGGAGAAGTTGTGCTGCTCAGTTTGTGGAAGTTTGTCACAAACTTGTTGAGGCTAAGGATGTTCAACAAGTCAAGCTACATGAGAGGACGATGTGCAGAAGGAATCTTTGTGCTTTGTTTCAACCTTGTCGACTTGCTTCTATTGGATAGAAGGTGCTTGGGGCAAGGTTGTAGTGGTTGCAGTGTCCTTCTATTCCCCTTTTGAACAGATTGTGAAGAAGCTGAATTTTACAGTATGAGATACTACCTTGCGTCACTGTTTAGGTGGAACACTAGTCAGAGCTACGTCTGGTATTGTGTAGAGATGACCCCCCAGAGAAATAATGACACTGCGGGGTCGAGACTCATAAACAACATGGCGTCTCCACATATATGGCTAGCCCAAGAGAACATCACAGACATCCAGTGGGGAAAAATCACACAATACCTCATCCTTGAAGGGTTGGATGTCATATGACAATCGACACTACTGGCTGACACAAAGATCTCGTCCTTAGAAAATCCACCCGATGTTGTATGGTTACGGGTGTGGTGTTGTCGACAATCCCAACTGTTTGATGACCTTTGCTGAGATGAGGTTCTTCTGGCTTCTGCTGTCAACAATAAAATGCAATGGGGTCCCCTTCACCCACATATGTGAATGAAAAAGGTGCTCCCCCTCTTCAAGATCTGTTAGTTCTTCTGGTTGAATTGTTGCGGTTGTGACAATAGCAATGGGGTCTGTGTCGATGATCTGTCTTTTACCAGTATTTTCAGAATCAAATTTTGAATCAGGGTTCGGCTCCTTGTCTTTGATCTCGGCCACCAATGACTATTTTGAGTGACATTCATTGGTGTTTTTCCAGGGGATTTTGTGGAAATCACACCATTTTCATCTGTCCTTCTTTGTCTTCCTATGACCCTTCTTTTCCTGTGGCTTGGACTGGTTTTCGGGAGACTGTTTCTTAGGGTCATCTTTCTCATACTTTGGTTGTTGCGGATTTGTAGGCCCGAAATCCTGTTTTTTCTGGTTCTTAAATTTCTGCTCGATTTTAACAACATATTGATAAGAAACACTGAGTGATGAGATGTCCAGAAAATTCATTTCAGTTTGGATGTATCTGTGTACAGCCCCACGGTATTTCAGAACCAAATGTCGTTTGGAGTCTTTGATACCTAGCTTGGTGTGCAAGGTATGGAAGGTATTCGTAAACTCCAAAACTGCTTGGCCCCTCTATTGCCACAGTGTGGTCCATCTCATGTATTGGTCCTCGTAGTTTCCAACACGGTAATACTGTTCCCTTACCACATCCACAAAAAAATCCCAAGTGGGCTCGGCCCCATATATTCCAGACTCCTCTATGGAACTTTGCTCCCAGTAAGTTTCCCACCAATGTTTGACATGAGGGAGAGCCTTAAGGAGCACGAAGGTGATCTTTTCTCCGTCGAAAAAATTGTGAACAAAGAAATAACCTTCTAACAGATTTAACCATTTCTCTAGGGATTATGCATCTATCTGTCCTTCAAATACAAGAATATCAAAATTAACTTGTACCTTGAAAGACTAGGTGCTTCCAAAGTGGTTGTTTGATGAAGATGCACCTATTTCTATCGACAGGCGTTGAAGGATGTGGGAAAAATTCTCCATAATTTCGTCCCTTTGTCTCGTGAGAGCTTGCTCAAGCAACAGATTGATAGGACCATCTCCTCCATCATTTTTATTTTATTCCACCATTGAGGGTTTCTTGGGTGTACAAGAGTGATTGTCTTCAAGAGAGACAAGCTCGAGACCCAATTTGATATACTCGAACCTCGTCAGGGACATGCACTGAAAAGACGATCAAGAACAACATGCTCTGATACCACTGATCTGGATTATTTTCGACACGAAATGAGAGTGGAGATATAATAAGGAAATGCACAGATATATCGTGGATATCCAATAATATAACAGAAATGTATCATATATGAAACCATAAACACAGAGATACAGTAATACACGATTTCTATTATTGAAATAAATGTACAGGGACTGTAAAAATACAGAGTGAAAGACTCGCTAGAATGGTGGCAGCGTATCTATGAGAAGAGATCTGTCGGCTACTCACATTCTCAAGAACATGGTAATTACAATGAGTCTCTAAGGGCCCTTTTAACATAAGGAAAATCCAAAACCCTAACCCCGAAAAATGAAAATCCAAAAGGTTTGTGGGCCTCGATGGAGGTAGTTGATATGACAACTTCTCGGGGGCGTGACTTTTGCATACGATCTCTGTTTGGGGCACTCGATACATCGTTGGAAATATCTATCCGAGGACTACAACGTTTTTGTGAGAAGCATTGAACTGTGTTTCATGTTGCTCCCTGTTTTCCAAAAAAACGTCGTTTAGGGCCTCAAAATGGCTCCGGAAGTTCAGGACCCAAAAAACTGCTAAAAATAGTAAATTACCAAAATTGCCAGAAAACTATTTTGAGCTAGTTGGAAAAGGTGGGTGGCCACCGATATCCACCTGGATCAATCCTCCCTTATTTGGAAGCAATGGTCTCCATTGCGTTAAGTGCCGAGGGGAGAGGGAAAAACGTTTGTTGAATCTGCATCTTGATGAGTTGCTTGCCTTGATGGAGAAGTTGTGTTGCTCAGTTTGTGGAAGTCTGTCATGGACATGTTGAGGTTGAGGCTGTTAAACAAGTCGAGCTACATGAGAGGACGATTTGCAGATGGAATCTTTGTGCTTTATTGCAACCTTGTCAACCTGCTTCTGTTGGATAGAAGGTGTTTGGGGCGAGGCTGTAGTGGTTGCAGTGTCCTTCTATTCCCCTTTTGAACAGATTGCGAAGAAGTTGAATTTTGCAGTATGAGATACTACCTTGCGAAACTGTTTAGGTGGAACACTAGTCAGAGCTACCTCTAGTATTCTGTAGAGATGAACCCCTAGAGAAACAATGACATTGCGGGGTCGAGATTCATAAACAACATGGCATATCCACATATATGGCTGGCCCAAGAGAGCATCATAGACATCCAATGGGGAAAAATCACATAATGCATCATCCTTGAAGGGCTGGATGTCTTATGACAATCAACACTACTGGCTGACACGAAGATCTCGTCCTTGGCGAAGCCACCCGATGTTGTATGGATGCGGGTGTGGTGTTGTCGACAATCCCAAATGTTTGATGACCTCTACTAAGATGAGGTTCTTATGGCTTCTGCTATCAACAATGAAATGCAACAGGGTCCCCTTCACCACATCTGTGAATGAAAAAGGTGCTTCCCCTCTTCAGGATCTATTGGTTCTTCTAGTTGAATTGTTGCAGTTGTGACAATAGCAGTGGGGTCTGCATCGATGATCTATCTTTTACCATTATTTTCATAATTAGATTATGAATCAGGGTTCAGCTCCTTGTCTTTTATCTTGGCCACCAATGACTGTTTTGAGCGACATTCATCGGTGTTGTGCTAGAAGTTTTTGTAGAAATCACACCATTTTCTGGTGTCCTTCTTTGTCTTTCCGTGACACTTCTTTTCCTGTGGCTTGGACTTGTTTTTGGGAGACTGTTTGTTAGGGTTGTCTTTCTCATACTTTGGTTGTTGTGGATTTGCAGACCCAAAATCCCGTTTGTTCTAGTGCTTAAATGTCTGCTCGATTTTAACAACATATCGATAAGCAACTCCGATTGATGAGATGTCCAGAAAATCCATTTCAGTTTGGATGTATCTATGTAGAGCCCCACGGTATTTCAAAACCAAATGTCGTTTAGAGTCTTTGATACCCATCTTGGTGCGCAAGGTATGGAAGGTATTTGTGAAATCCAGAACTTCTTGGCCCCTCTATTGTCGCAGTGTGGTCCATCTCATGTATTGGTCCTCATAGTTGCCAACAGGGTAATACTGTTCCTTTACCGCATCAACAAAAAAATCCCAAGTGGGCTCGACCCCATATATTCCAGACTCCTTTGTGGGAATTTTCTCCCAGTAAGTTTCCCACCAATGTTTGACATGAGGGAGAGCCTTAAGTAGCGCGAAGGTGATATTTTCTCTGTCAGAAAAATTGTGAACAGAGAAATAACCTTCTAACAGATTTAACCATTTGTCTAGGGCTTCTGCATCTATCTGTCCTTCAAATACAAGAATATCAAAATTAACTTGTACCTTGAAAGGCGAGGTTCTTCCAAAGTGGTTGTTTGATGAATATGCATCTATTGTTATCGACAGGCGTTGAAGGATGTGGGAAAAATTCTCCATCATTTCATCCCTCTGTCGCGTGAGAGCTTGATCAAGCAACAGATTGATAGGATTGTCTCCTCCATCATTTTTATTTTCTTCCGCCATTGAGGGTTTCTTGGGTGTACGAGAGTTATTGTCTTCAAGAGAGACGAGCTCGAGACCCAACTTGATATACTCGGACCTCATCTAGGACATGCTCTGAAAAAACAATCAAGAACAACATGCTATGATACCACTAATCCGGATTATTTTCGGCACGAAATGAGAGCGGAGATATAATAAAGAAATGCACACAGATATCGCGGATATCCAATAATATAATATAAATGTATCAGATATGAAACCATAAACACAAAGATACAGTAATACATGATTTCTATTAATGAAATAAATGTACAGGGACTGTAGAAATACAGAGTGAAAGACTCGCTAGAATGGTGACAACTTATCTCTGAGAAGATATGTGATGGCTACTTGCATTTGCAAGAAGATGGTCATTAAAATGAGGCTCTAAGGGCCCTTTTCACATAAGGAAAATCCAAAACCCTACCCTCGGAAGATGAAAATCCAAAAGGTTTGCAGGCCCTGATGGAGGTAGTTGATACACCAACTTCCCGGGGGCGTAACTTTTGCATACGATCTCGATTTGGGGCGCTCGATACACCGTTGGACGGATATATCTGAGGAATAAAACTTTTGTGTGAGCAACATTGAACTTAATTCCATGTTGCTCCCCGTTTTCCCAAAAAACGTCGTTTAGGGCCTCAAAATGGCTCTGGAAGTTCAGGACTCAAAAAACTACTAAAAATAGTAAATTACCAAAATTGCCAGAAAACTGTTTTGAGCCAGTTGGAAAAGGTGGGTGGCCACCGATATCGACCTAGATCATCTAACTTGCAAGAAGAAAAGTTATAAAAGTCCACACACTAATTCACACCCCCCCCTGCCCCCACCCTCTTAGTGTGGGTGATGTGTTCAACAGTAGTTGTGCCAAATGAGTGCCAAAGCTTGTCTTATATAACTTCTCTTCCTTATAACCTTTAACCTCAATACATTAGGTATCACTTTCTTAGTCTAATTTGGCAAGTTATCTCCTACATCAATTCTTGTGCAAACTCCTCACTAAGTTACAACATTGATTCATGATGCAGTAGCATAACCAATTAATCTATGTTCAAAATTTATAAGGTTGTAATGTCTTTTCCTATTGTCCCTAACTTCCAACTTCCTTATTAATTTAGGGAAATCCTATGTGGCATGCCCTACTATTTTTCAAAGGCCACTTCTTAACCTTCTTGAATGAGAGGATTTTATTGAGATATGCCCCATCTCATCATAGTTGAAACCTCTAATTTGGACTCAACCACATCTATCTCTCCTTTCATCACCTTCTTTACCTCTAAAATACCGACGTTGTTGTTAACTTCCACTCTAAAGGTAGTTCTCTCAAACATGTATGCCAAGGATTGTAGGGCCCTACAATTGTTTGAATTATGTGAGTTAGACTTCCAAAATTCACAATGCATGGTGATTAGTGTGCTTTTGCAGTTATCCAGTAAATCATAGTCTATAGGAGGGAAACCATACTTCTTATATATCACAAAGTATTCTCATGTTGGTGCAATGACAATGGGAATTGTGTAAGTTTAAATGTGATGTCTTCACTCATTTGTGGGAAAACATTATTGAAGTGTCTTGGCTCCCACCCTCCCTCACCTTTTCCTATTTCTTGGATTCATTTATACAAGGTATACAATTGTTGTTGTAAGTTCACAAGTTAGGAATTATGTTAAGTTACAAAGACTTGAATACAAAGTACCAAAATAGTACCAAAGATATCTGAATACAGTCACCACACAAGATCTTTAAAACAATATAGAAAACCACCAGTACTTTATTATATCAAACCCTTAAGGTAGGGAAACACCATACAATGGATCCTATTATGGAAGGAATCCTCTCATGTTTACTTGCCTCTTCGAGGGGGCATCCTCCTATTGAGCTACCACTCAAATACAATAATTTTCTTCATGTCCCCTTACATTGCTTGAACACCTTTATATAGTGCTACCATCACCTAAGAACATTCTAGAGGAGAAATATTCTAGAAGTAGAACCTTCTAAGAAGTCCTCTTACATTTATTATATCTAACTACTCATTTATTATATCTAACTACCATAGTGGGCCTTATTTAATAATATAGTGGACCTAGTCCACCTTACATTGAATGGCCTCCACTATTATCATTATGGGCCCTCTGCTCCCCCCCACTACCTCTCTATCTACCTAACATTTGATACCCCTTATGAAAGCGTTGTACTCAACGCTTGATGTACAACCATATACCAGGTTCCCATGGATAAGTGTGGACCATAGTGCTGAAGTAGACTAGAGAACTAGGGTTCCATGGATAAGTGTGAACCATAGTGATGAAGTAGACTATAGAACTAGGGTCCCATTGAGAAATCAAAGCCACCATGTTGAAGTAGTCCAACCGCCATTATAAACCATGGTCCCATGTCCAAGTGCTCATGTGAACTCCACACAAAACATATTGGCACCCAATAACAAACTGAAAATGATGCTCCCAATACTGACATCTATCACGTGGATCCAAATAAGAATATCCATCCATATAGTGGGAAAGGGTCAAAGTTGAATTTGGAAGGAACAATACCATTGTAGAATATGCAGGTTGGATGCTGGTAATCATAACTAGCTCTTGATGTGGGACATTGATGTTCTCTATAGAAGGTGGAGTAGAGTCATCAAATAAAATATGGAAGTGGTTGTCATCCCAGAAATGACAACTGTCCTTATACCAATCATCGCAATCGGCCTCAAAATCATACCAAACATATATTTATTGATTATATTCATCCTTTATGTATGCCATAAGAAATATCTTCTGCATGCTATCCAATGAATCTTGAATACTATGAAAACTATCATTGAGGCCGTCTGTGAGGCCATCTACAAATTCATCCAATTTGTCATTCAATGCAGTGTCATACAATTGAGATTTGAATGCTTTAGTAATTTGTAGAATTTCTTTGAGGGTTTGAGAGGAAATAGCCATCTAAGCACCCTATGAAAATTTATGAACTCTGCAGTCCCACTGCTGTCACAAAAAAGGCCAAAAAATAGAACAATAAATTACAACAGAAAATCACGGCTTTTTCCGGAAAAACCCTGAAAAATTGTTGAATTTAAAATGCTCATAACTTCACTTCCCAGACTCCGTTTCGACTGATTTGTTTTTTTAAATTGGGTATTTTTCCGAGAGGAATTCAAATACCCAATTTGGTTTTCCAAATTCATCTCGTAAAGCTTCATATATGAACCTGAAGTGCACCGCCCTCTTTTTCTTACCTAGAAAATTTCTTCAAAAAGAGAAAAACAATTGTTCCCTTCTTTGGCCAAGGAAAGTGCTCTGATACCAATTGTTAAGTTACAAAATACCACAATAGTACCAAATATATGTGAATACAATCACCACACAAGTTATATGAAACAATATAGAAAACCACCACTTTATTATATCAAGCCCTTAAGGTAGGGAAACACTATACAATGGATCCTATTATGGAAGAGATCCTCTCCTGTTCACTTGTCTCTTTGAGGGGGCATCCTCCTATTGAGCTACCACTCAAATACAATACTTTTCTTCATGGCCCCTTACATTTCTTGAACACCTTTACATAGTTCTATGATCACCTACAAACATTCTAGAGGAGGAATCTTCTAGAAGTAGAACCTTCTAAGAAGTCCCCTTACATTTATTATATATAACTACTCATTTATTATATCTAACTACCATAGGGCCTTATTTAATAATATAGTGGACCTAGTCCACCTTATATTGAATGGCATCCACTATCATCATTATGGGCCCTTTGGGCCCCCCCACTACCTCTCTAGCAACCTAACAAATTATTTTGTAGGCCCATAATGGACTCAAGGCACATTTCATGCTATAATTCCTCCATTTGAGTATACAATTTTGGTTGCCTCAAAGGTGTCCTAGTATGAGGGAGGATTCCACCTATATACCACTCCTCCTATTGAGAATATTAGATCCTT
>SNQJ01S0000722.1:345393-372222 GCA_010110895.2 Picea sitchensis | reverse complement strand
CTACCACTCTAGCTACCTTACATTCAGAGTACCTCAAATTTTGTTGTTGATGCACCTACCTCATTCTGTTGCCACATGTTGTTGTTGTTGTTCTAGCTTCATGTTGTTGATGTTGTTGTTACAACTTCATGTTGTTAATGATGTTGTTGTTATAGATTCATGCTATTGATGTTGATGCTTAATATTAATGATGATGATGATTGATCCAAAAAGGATCTAGAGAAGGATAAGAACAACTCAAAACTCATAGAGGAAACTCATGACACTCAGAATGGCTTCAACAAACAAAGAAAGGGAAAAAATTCAAAGTTCTCAAAACTCAGTGAAAATGGCATGATCGTGAAGAGCATGTCGCAATATTTCTAACGAAACAAACAACTTGTCAAATGGGGTTACAGATTGAAAGATATTCGTGGTCAAAGTTTGGTCAACCTAGGCCAATCAACAGGGGATGAGTCAACATCCATACGAATGACATCAACATCAATACAGATGATGTCAACATCCGTACAAAACACGTGGTAGGAGAAGAGAAGTCACACGTGGCATGCTGACATCATTATGATGTCGTGGCAACAACAGAGACTGCCACGCATCACCCGGTTTTGGCATTTTTGGATCGATTCATGGACCAATCAGATCGTGCCACGTGGTAGTCCATACAGATGACATGGAATGATGACGTGGTGTGATGACATGGCAGGTGGAAACTTGGACCAGTGAGGGGCTGCCAGGTGCCCCAATTAGAGGTTTCCACATGGAAGGAGGGAAATTCCCAAGGACATCCCGTGAACAAATTTTTGAAAAAAAAAGGTTGGCAGGCCCACCAAATCTGGCAGACCACGCCAAACCTATCCACGATTATATATCATTTGGATACGCTTCTAGTAGCACCTATAAACTAGCGGAACAAACTCATATATACACACACACACACCATATAACAATACATTTCCAAAAGGAGTGTCTGCGGGGTTTGACCTCAGGACCTCCGCCCTCAACCAATGCCTTAATAGATCCGCCCTAACCAACAAGCCGCGGGTACCACATAGTAACCAACGCCCATTTTATTTATTAAAAGGTGCATCCTCCCAGTCATAGAAGAGGGAAAGTCATACAGACCATACGACCATCCAGACACACATTTCGATGCAAAGGACAATCATAATTGTAGGTTGCAGAGCGCACGAAAACTAAGCCATAATTCTTATTAGGCCTGAGAGTGCTAGAGTCGGATCGAGGCGTGGAGACAGTCATTTTTGGGTAATTCGACGCCACGAATTCAGTGGTGTTGTCTGTTTTATGATCTGAGTATTATTTATGTAGCTTGATTTCAGAATGAGGTATACTTATGTATTTTGCCAAATTCTTTTGTTGATTTAATGAAAGAGCCTACCCATTTGAGAGCAGGACCCGGAGACGTAGTCCACCAGGGAGGAACTCCGTTATCAAGTTTTTGTGTTCAGATCTGATGCTTATGTCTCTTCATTTGTGAGATTTTCCTTCTTTAATGGTGCACTTTAATTTATGCTCATTTAATGTAATTCTTTATAAGTCACGATGAAAAGATCACGGATCATGTTGGTATCAGAAAAGTCATCTTTGACTTGAATTGTTGAAGTGAATTCTTAATACGACCAAACATAATCAAGGTGAAGGAAATCTTAAGACTTTAAATCTCAAAGTTGGCCGTTCATCCTGAAGGAAGAAAACGGTAGAAGAGGACAAGCATGATGAGTAGGAGAAAAACTTTCACATGGTATTTTATAACATGTAAGAAATGGTCGAACGAATGTATGGATATTATGAGAAGAGGATGAAGAAGAAAGGGAAGAAAAAGGAAGCACATGAAAATGATGATGCTTTGGTAAACCAAGGGGTTGGAGGAGATCCTTTGGAGCCTCCATCTTCAGCTTTAAGTTCTAGTTCTTCTTCCTCTGAGCAGTCTCATCATTCTAGCCATAAAGCCTCTTTTAAGAAACCATTATTAAATCTTGATGTACAATTTTCTTTACCTATTTTTAATGGAGATGCTAATCCTGAAAATCTAGATAATTAGATCTGAGAGGTTGAAGTGTATTGTCATGTCCAACATATTGATGAAGAGGAAGTTAAAGTGAAATTTACTTCTCTTCGGTTGGAAGACAGTGCTCTCGTATGGTGGGAGAGAAAGCTTCAGGACATAAGTAAGTGTGCTAATCTTATTTCCTCATGGTTGTAATTTAAATTAGCGATAAGGAAGCAATTTTATAAATTAGGGTATTTACATAAAGCAATGATGGAATGACAAACTTTAAGGCAAACTGAAGGTCAAACTGAACAAATTTTCCCAGAAGAATTTAGGAAGAAAGCTCTTGCATTGAAAATTCCTTTGGATTGTTATGAAACTTTAATGAAGTATGTTGGCACACTTCACAGTTATATTCGTCATACTTTTCTCTTGTTTAACCCCACTAGACTTAACGAACTTTGTGTGCAAGCCACTCACCTTGAGAATAGGGGGAAACATGTTCAAGAAGATCCCACGAAGAAACCTTCCAATCTCCCACATAAAACTTTCAAGAAGTTTAAAAGGAAGTACAAGAAGATTGCCACAATGACGAGAGAAGGAGGAAAACCATCTTGCACTCATTGCAAGAAAAGCGGTCATGATGAAGAACACTGTTGGAAACTACATCCATAAACGAAACCGAAACAATTCGGCGGAAAGGGGAAGACAAAAATTGTTGCTACAGTGCAACAAGATCTTGGTTATGATTCAGGAGATGAAGGAAAGATCACAACGGTAGGAGTACAAGGTAAATATTCTCTTCATGCTAGTTCAAGTTCCAATAATGAATCTCATGTTGATGAACGAAACAGGAATGAATTATTTCACAAAAGAGTTGTATCTAAACATACTAATATAGATACATTATTTGATTCGGGTTCCCAAGTAAACTTAATATCTTAAACTTGTCAAGAAGATGGGTCTTGAAACGAAACCACATCCGAAGCCTTATCCTCTTGGTTGGGTATGTGATAAAGAAAATCTTAATGTCACCAAACCATGTATGATCATAATTTATATTGCTTCAAAGTTGATTGATGAAGTGGATATGGATGTTGTACCACTTGATATATGTGGCATAGTGTTAGGAAGTCCTTATCTTTATGATATAAAAGCATTCTTCTTTCGTCATGAGAAAAAATACCACATTACTAAAGGGGGAGTGGAATATATTGTTAGAGCTCACAGTATGAGGGTAAATACAACACTTGTTAGTGCAGGGAAAATGAAAAGACTCCTAAACACTAATAATAGATATGTACTCATGGTCATCAGAGGGAAAGATGTTGGGACATCCGATGCTTTCCAAGGGTGTGATCCATCTCATAAAAATAATTAATTGATATTCTTTCTAAGTATGATGATATTTTTCAGGAACCATATGGATTACCTCCTAAGAGGGAAATCCAACATGAGATACATCTTCAGTAGGATTCTCCTCTTCCTAATGTGGGCATGTACATGATGTCAGTTGTGGATATGACTGAGATCAAGAAGCAGGTATAGGGCTTATTGGATCAAGTGGTCATCAAGCCTAGTTCATATCCTTGTGGTTCTCCAATCGTGATGGTGCCAACAAAGGATGGCACATGGCGAATGTGTGTCGATTACCGGGCCTTAATAAAAATCATGGAGAAAAATCGATACCCTCTTCCTCGTATAGATGATTTACTTAATCAATTGAAGAATGTTGTTTATTTCACTAAGTTGGATTTATGCAGTGGATATCATCAAATCAAGGTCGTAGAACAGGATGCATGGAAAACTACCTTTAAAACCAAACAAGGATTGTTTGAGTGGTTAGTTATGTATTTTGGGCTTTGTAATGCTCTGAAAACTTTCATGCGTGTGATGAATGATGTATTCATGCCTTTCCTAGATGACTTTGTGGTTGTATATTTAGATGACATTCTTATCTTTAGCGGGACTTGGGATGAACATGTGAGGCATGTAAAGAAAGTATTGGATACTTTGCAAAGGGAAAAGTTGTATGCAAAATTGTATAAATGTGAATTTGGAAAGACTGCACTTGTGTACTTAGGTCATATTGTAGGAGGAGGACAATTAAAAACTGATCCTTCCAAAATTGATGTAATTGTAAATTGGCCTGAGCCAAAAAGTGTAACCGAAGTCTGAAGCTTCTTAGGTGTAGTATAGTATTGGAGGAGGTTCATTTCCAACTCCTCCTTTATAGCAGCTGGACTATCCCTAGGCCGAGCCCAATTGTAAATGTAAATGCAAATGTATTTAAGTTGGTGAGCTATTTGATATCATTTTTGTATGCACCTTTCATGGCATAGTGCACGCATGTAATGTGCAGTAAAATGATGAAGTGTGCACATTCGAGGATAATGCGCGCATCAAATTAAGTGCATGAGATTTTGGGGACAGGGAGCCTTTGTGTATATGTTGGGTTTTATAGACTGGTGAGCCAATTATTATAAACTAGGAAGCTTATGTCTTGATTAGGTCGGAGAGCCTAGATGTTAAAGGCTAGTGCACCTATTTTTGTATATGTCTCATCATTAATACAAAATACATCGTTGCGTGCAGACCAACCACGATAAAAGAGTATGGGGGACTAAACTCCACTAGATAGGGAAATGAGGGGTTAAAAGTTAAGAAAAAGGGCTAAGCTAGGGAGCTTAAGCCAAAAAGGAATATTATATTAATATTCCTTAAATCATAAAGTATGTATAATTATTTTATCCTAAGTTCCAAAGTTGGGGACAAGTGGGCCAAAGTAGCTCCCAACATGACAAGTGTCAAGTTGGGGACATGCATACATATTGCTTGGACTTAGTTCATTTTCCATCATTCCTTCCATCATTCCTTCCATCATTCAATCATCCATTGAGCGATACCATGAGCATTCACTCACACAGTCAGCTATCCTTTGTATCTTGATGTCATTGTACCTAAACATGTATCCATATCCATACTTGTTTATGTAACTTTTCAATTTGGGAGCTGGACTGCAAAAGCGGGTTGTCAGGCTCATGGGATATTGAAGAGGCGGGTTGTCAGGCCCATGAGAAATTTCTCTCTGGGTGAGAGTATTGTTGGGAATTGATTTCCTGAGGGTGCTAAACTACAGCTACAAGACTTTGAGACTTCCTGTCTGACCTGTTACTAAAGCCCTGCAAGGGAAGTGGGGCAGCCGAAGGATTGTTGAGCAGAGAAGGGGCACACTTCCTGGGGTGGGAAAGGCATGTGGGCAATGAGAGACTGTAGGCTGTTAGTTTGAGTTGGCACCTGTGAAGGAGTCTTTCCAATTGTCTATGAACCATTAGCCTGGTTAGGAATCCCTTTACCCGGGTGGAGTTTAGTCCCAACTCGGGGGTGACCCACAGCTGAGAGTGATGAGCAGTGTGGTCTAAGGCTGCGAGGTTCATGGAAGTTCTGGACGCATTTGGTGATATTCTTACCAAGATAAGTGTCAAATGTGTGATAAATTTACATGTTTCATTATTATTTATGTGTGTATTTGTATGGGTTTATGTTATGTGTGGTTATAACTGTCTTTATATTTATGGGCATTGCTTGTATATGCTACATGTATATTTTTATTGTTATTTCAATATGAATTTGTGCATTTACATAATGTATTTGTTTGTTTACGTTTTTATATATAAATTTCCGCAAGAGTTCTGTGTGTATATGTTTTAATTGCATGCAGTTCAAATTTTTTATGTGGCAGAGCTCAATTGGATTCTAGGTATGTTACAATATGTTCCGCAGAGAGAATGAAAGATTTATCTGGTGTAGCATGCCTCGACATGGGTGGCCATGGATGTTACAATATGGTATCAGAGCTTAAGTTTTCAACACTGAGCCTGGATGGGTCGGGCAAGTTGAGTTGAAGTGAAATGTCACAGAGGATTTATTTAGAAATGGCCAAATTTCAAGTCATAGAGCGTCCATGGTAAATTTAGAAGCAACAGCGCGGAATTGGGAAAAGCCCCAATTTCTATTGTTAAATTCATCAGAAAATGGAGAAATTCGACCGAGTGGTGAGATATTATTGGTTTAATATCCGTTCTAGCAAATTCAGACATGGAATTGGTCGAATTTGAAGTTACAGTGAAGCCATAACAGATGGAGCGAGATTAGTAAACAAAATTCTCAATTTGTGAATCGATTTTAGGTAAATTCGTTCTAGAAATGTCAACCCACAATGATTTTTTGTTGCAGAGGTTGAACTGGTGTTATTGGGGTGAAATTGAACGAATTTCATAGTTGCAGAATCTCTATGGTAAATTGGGGAAAAAGGTTAAGCCAAAAGCCCCAATTTTTGTAGCAGAATTCACGAGGAAGTGATGCACATAAAAATGAATGTGCGCAGGTGGGCGCACTAAAAATGCATGAGGCGCAGTGAAAATCTTGTGATAGGTAAATTTCAGTACTACACGAAAAAATGTTAGCGTGCGGGTGCGCGCACTAAAATTTGGTACCGCACAGAAAAATAATGGTGTGTTGGTGCGCACATTAAATTTTGACATCGCGCAGAAAAATAGTGGTGTGCTGGTGTGGGCACTAAATTTTGACATTACACAGAAAAAGGTTGGTGTGCGGTTGCTCGCACTAAATTTTGGCACCACGCAGAAAAATGATGGTGTGCGGGTGCATAAGCTAAATTTTGGCGCCGCACGGAAAAATGTTGGTGTGAGGGTACGCACGCTAAATTTAGATTTGCGCAGTATGCACACACATAATAATGGTGCACATGGTATGAGTAGTATTGGCCGAGCGCAGAGGAGTTGGTTGGTGCACGTGCAATGTGGGTATACATTGTCATGTGATAATTTAGTTAATGGTGTGCGTAGAGTATTGGTGCGCGGTGGGGGCATACTAAAATTTGGCATGGTGCAACACATAGAGTAAAATGCACGCGGAATATCAACGCGCGATGCAAAAATTGCGCGCAACAGGTTATAGCGCAGGAACCAAAATTGTGTGCTGTGGATATTGGCGTGCGACATAAAAGTAGTGTGCGCTAGTTATTGACGGGACAAAGAAGTGTTACACAATGGTTATAGGTGCGCGGAGCACGATTTACCTTGTGGTTTTTTTGCACATGCTATATATGGGTGTACAGGTTGAAATTTGTGTGCACAAAGTTTTTTAGAGGGTAAACAACAATGGAAAACCAACGATTTTCTGCAATGTTTTATATCATTTGAACGCCATCTTTTTGCAACGCGTTTTTGAGGCCCTTAAGAGCGTTTTTAGCTACTCAAAAACCATGAAAACAAAGTGTACCAAGGTGCACTCTTTCTTTATAGTTCAAATAAAAGAGCTCGGTGAGATCTTTTTAATGGTGTAAACTGTTCGTCAAATAGAGCTTTTATGAGAAAGTTATAGCACAAATAGTGGAGGGTAAATTTTAAGACCCAACTAACTTCAAAGAGCCATAACTTTCTTCTTCGGAATTAGATTGAGGCGCAGGAGTAGTCAATGGAAAGATATTGATTCATAGAAGACATTCCCAGAGCTGAATTAAATTTATGTGCATGTTAAAATTGTTTAATATGGAAAAGAAGGTACTTGTAGCATTCCCTACCAAAACCAAGAATTAGCCTAGAACTTCATCAGGTTGTAACTAGCAGCCCGGAAACCCAAAAAATTTGAAAATTGGACAAAGTGTCTAGAATATGTATATGAAGAAACCCAATTGATATCTTACGAAAAATCCAATGGATTAGGTGCAAAAATGCATAATTACAGCGTAAAGTTGCGCTAATTTGAAGTGTGAACAAAAAAATTAATGGACAATTTTCCAATAACCATAACTTTCTGCTCAAGACTCAGAATTGAGCATGGGAGAATGAGTTGGAAATGTCTTGGATAGTAGAATATAAATATTCACCCAAAAAATTGATCTGGGCATTCAATTTTCTAGGAAATCAGAAGAAAGAATTCTGATATATTATTGAACCAGAATGGTTCATATTTTTCATGAAATTGTTGAAACAATCATCCTGACAAAGTTTTGTTGGCTTCAGATTTTGTAGAGTAAAATAAAACTATATCATATCAGGATCCACACAAAGTCCAGAGGAATGGAAGAGGCACAAGGTAATTACATCTAGGAATACGAGATCAGAGGGATGGATGTCCATTTGGGCATTGTAGGAACAAAATATAATGGACATGGAGAAAGAAAGGATGAAAACACGAATATGGTAGAGAAGATTAAAAATTTGCAGAGGGATGTCCAAATCCATAAAGCCAATAATGAAAGGCTTATGAGAGCCAAGGAACATCAAGAGGACTTCAACATGAAGCTAATGGAGAGCTTGAACATAATAGAAAAGAAATTGGATGAGGAGAGTGGCTCAAGAAAATCAAAAAGTCACAGGCCTCCTAATAAGAAAAGAAGAACAAGAAGTGTTATCACACATCACCATCACTCCCCGAGGCATTCCAATAAGAAGGAAAATAACGGCTCAAGTACATCCCCTGTCAGGAAGCATAGAAGGTCTGGGGTGGATGAGCTACGAGGAGAAATGAACAAAATCAAACCTCCTACATTTGATGGTCAGCACAAGAATGTTGCAGACCCCCTTCTCTCCTAAGGGCTGCGAGACCTCCTGGTCAAGATATTCGATTATGGAGTCAAACGACCCTCTGAAACCTTTCTAGTCTCGTTTTGTATTAACCACAGGTCCTCTCGGCTCCCTGCGCAATATTCACGATACCCACAACCTTCCCTTTCACATTCTGGGAAATATCAGAGTTGGCCTTAGCGCCTTTTCTCTCGGCCCCTTCTCAGATGTGACCTTGGACGATGACTTCACGCCTACACCTGATTGTGGGTGCACTAAAGAGTGGGTTGCTTTCAAACCGCTTTTCGCCCCGCAATTCACCCTGAGCGTCCACATGTATTTTCCCTAAAACCATGGTCTCGATTGCGACCCACCCTTAATATCATAAAGATCGAGCACTTTCTATCCCCGCAATGCGCGATGACTGTCAATCTCACAATCTTGAAGGTTCTTTCGAAAGGACGATCGATATCTATTTCTTGGAATCAAAGGTTTCTCCTTCTCCGAGATCGATGACTGTGGTCGATTCAAAATTCTGGACTTCATAATTCTCAAATCTCAAACCTTGGTTTCCTTTCCAGGGAAATCTTCTGGAGTGGAAGATCTGCAGACACATGTCCTCACAATCAACAGTCCTTCCTTCATTTCGGGTGTTTTGACCTTTCAACTTGGATCAACGATCTTGTGGCCCTCCTCTCGATCAACGGTCGAGATCTCCTTCGGGTCTTTGGACTTCTGGATCTCAAATCTCAAATTTCACCCTTTTCCAAATTGATTTTATCCAAAGGCTGTGATCCACTAATGCGTGTCCTCCTGATCTAACGATCGAGGATTACTTCGGGTCTTTACCCGGAGTACATGGATTTATGCCACGTTTCTCTTAGATTCGACGACTATGAATCACTTTGGGACTTTACTCAGAGTCCACTTATTCACGCCACATCTCCTCCAGATCTGTCAGCCCAGATTCACTTCGGGTCTTCGGGTCTTAGGGATTCGACAATCTCAGTTCTCAAAATGAAACCCCACTACAATTTTCCTGGAGCTCACAATCTGCTGACAAGTGTCCACTTACAGATCGACGACTCTCATATCTTTGACTCTTCAGGCTTTGGGTATTTCAACGCTTCACCTTTGCCTTCCTCTAGATCTCACGACCCGTCAACATGTACCCTTATGGATCTAACGGTCCAGATTTTCTTTGGTTCTCCATCTCTTCGTGCTTTGGGAATCTCAAGTTTCAACTTGCTTCCTCCTGAACTCACGATATCTGACGGCTTAGATTCACTTGATCGATCTGACACCCGAGGTTCACTTCAGACGATCTGATGGCTCAGGTCTACTCCAGATGATCGAATGAATAATATTTCACTTTGTATTTCCGACTCTTTGGGCTTCGGAAATGTTGAGTCACAGACCTTGATGAGTTATCTCTCCTATGTGTGCGAAATGTTAAAGCTCATGCACCTTGTTCTGATCAGACAATTGTTGACCCCTTCCGCTATGATCCAACGAGCACTATCACTCCTCCTCTTGATCTTTTGATTTCTTCTGAGTTAGAAGATTTTCTAAGTCTTCAAAGGTATTCACCTTTGAACCTCCCACGAATCTGTCTCTCGGACCTCGACTACACTTCTAAAAAGTGCTATCCCTCCTGATCTTGGCCTTCGTGAAAGTTTCGACTTCCCGCACACTCCTTTATTTTCATGGATTTTCGATAACTTAGATCCAAAGGATTTCTTGAAAAGAAACACTTCTCACCCTCCTGGCGTTCTCCTTTTGATCGATGCATACCTTGAAATCAATTCTTACGCAAAGTTTGAGTTCTTGCGGATGACTTTTCACGCCTTGCAGCAGTCACTTTGCACTCCTTGCAAAGGGGAAAGTTTTGTGCTATCTCTTCTGAGCTTCGAAACAAAAAAAGATCCCATCAACTCACTCCCTGCATTTTGTGTGCACACCTTGCATCGATTCGACATAAGAGAAACAATTGAAACTTATACTAACATTCACAGTTCCATATACTCATAACGAAATTCATTCATTCATGAAAACACAATAACATGGAATTGTAAACAATGTCCACACCATGCATTGGGTCAATTTTCCTCTGTTATATTCATTCAAAAGTAAAAGTGACTACATCTATAATCAGAACAACAATTAAAATTCAGAAATCTCCTACTAACTTGCAACAACCTCATTTGGGTGTACAAAACCTCTATTTATCTCATAGGGTCCTTAGGGTTCCCCCCGACTACTTGTCTACTCCAAAAACTAACCTAACCACTATCTTATTTCATTCATATTCCAGAGCAGGAGTGGAAACTCGCACTTCGCTCATGATCGTTCAAGTGTGCTTCAAAACATTTCCCGGTGTTGAGTTTAGGCGTGCTTCAAAATATTCGCTGTGACTACCAATGTTGAGATTCCAAAAAGATTCCCAAGCGCTGAGTGGTCTTGATGCACGTGCTCGCTAACGATTCTCCTGCATCATACTCCCCTTGAAAAAAATTCATGGACTCTTGTCCATGAGCTCCTACACCGACTTTCCATGCTTCTAGATATGAGCTTCATTTTCCCAACTGGCATCTTCTATTGGGTGTCCCTTCCACTTGACCAGATATTGAAAATAGGTCTTCCTACTGGTCTTTTTGCCAATACTCTGATCAACGATCTTATCCATCTATGGTTTTCATGCTATAGGAATTTGTTTCTCCCACTAAATCTTCTCTTGATATTCTGATCCCTTTGTGTCATCTTTCCTGTAAGGATACAGGTTTGAAATGTTGAATATGGGCGATATGCCCACATCATCTGGAAGCTCAATCTCATAGGCGTTTGCATCAAACTTCCTCAAGATCTTACATGATCATATATTCTTCATATTTAACTTGTTATATGTTCCCCTGGGGAACCTTTCTTTCCTGAGATGTGCCAAAACCTGATCTCCTACTTCAAATTGAAGTTCCCTGCGATGTTGATCAGCTCTGCACTTGTACTCTTGGTTAGAACTTTGCAACTGTCCTCTAATCTGGCTATGGAGCTTATGCATTTTGGCAGCAAAATCTTCTTCTCTAGCACTCCTGATCTCACTCTGTTCCAAGTTTCTCAACTCAAATACTCCCCTGGGTTGCATTCCATACAATATTTGGAATGGGATCTTTCCAATGCTCCTGTTTGGTGAGTCATTGTATGCAAATTCTGCTTGTGGCAGAATCTGATCCCACTGATTATGATGCTCAGTGACCAGACTCCTCAATAAGTTTCCCAAACTTTTGTTTACCACCTCAGTATGCCCATCTTTCTGAGGGTGATAAGATGATATGAAGGAAAAATCTGTCCCCAATTTCTTCCACAACGTTCTCCAAAAGTAACCAACAAATTTAGTGTCCTTGTCCGAGACAATGCTTCTTGGTAGTCTGTGAAGTCTCACAACTTCCTTGAAAAATAGATTTGCAACATGTGTTGCATCACTAGTCTTATGGCATCAGATAACGTGTGCCATCTTTGAAAATCTATCCATCACCACAAATATGGAATCAAATCCTCTTTGTGTTCTTGGTAGTCCCAACACAAAATCAATGCTTATTGCATCCCAAGGCCTCTCTAGTATTGGAAATGGTTGATACAATCCAATGTTCTGTCTTTTTCCTTTTGCATGTTGGCAGATTCTACATCTTTTCACAAACTTTATCACTTCCGTTCTCATACGTGGCCAATAGTATGAACTACTCAACTATGCAAATGTTTTATCATGGCCGAAATGTCCAACCAATCCTCTACTATGATTTTCCTTCAAAATGTTATCCCTCATTGAGCATTTTGGTATGCACAATTGATTGCCTTTGAAAAACAATCCATCTGGAATCATATACTCTGTCCATTGGCTTATGTCACCCAGCATAGGATTTGCACATGCTTCCTATGCTGCCCTGAAATCTGGATCATCTCAATACATATCCTTAAGGTGTTCAAACCCCAAGGTCTTCACCTGAAATTTTTGCAGAATCAAACATCTCCTGCTTAATGCATCAACAACTTTGTTAGCATTCCCAACAATATGTTTTATGCCAAAAGTAAAATTCTTCATAAACTCAACCCATTTTGCATGCCTCTGATTCAATTTTTCCTGTCTGTTTATGAATTGTAAAGCCTGGTTATCGCTATATAAGACAAATTCCCGTGGGACAAGGTAATGTCTCCATTTATTCAAGGCTTTAATTATGGTATAAAACCCCTTATCATATGTGGAGTATTTTCTCTTGGTCTCATTCAACTTCTCACTGAAATAGGCAACAGGTCTATTATCCTGACTTAGAACTGCTCCAATTGCAACTCCACTTGCATCACATCTCACCTGAAATGTCTTTTCAAAACTTGGCAAGACCGGAATTGGCCATTCTGTTATTTTCTCCTTCAGTATATTGAAGCTCCTCTCGAACTCCTCTGTCCATTTAAAAGACTTGTTCTTCTTCTTCACTGTATCCATCATTGGTGCACAAATTCCACTGAAGTCCTTGATGAACTTCCTATAGAAACTTGCTAATCCATGGAAGCTCCTTACTTCAAACATACTCTTTGGTGATGACCATTCTTTGATTTCTTTCACCTTCTCTAGATCCATCTTTAGTTCATTTGAATAGATCACAAAACCCAAGTAAATGAGTCATGTCTTCATAAAAGAGGACTTCTTCAAATTTATCAACAACTTCTCCTATTGTAGTCTCCTCATAACTACTGTTAGGTGCCTCAAATGCTCCTCTTTAGTCCTTCTAAATATCAGTATATAATCCAGATATACAACTACAAACGTTCCAATGAAATATTTTAGTATTTCATTCATCAACCTCATAAAAGTACTCGGGGAATTTGTTAAGCCAAATGACATAACAAGCCACTCATACAAACCTTCATTTGTCTTAAAGGTTGTCTTCCACTCATTACCTTCTCTCATTCTAATATGGTGGTATCCACTTTTCAAATCTATTTTAGAAAATAAATTTGATCCACTCAAACAGTCCATTAAATCATCCATTCTTGGTAAAGGAAACCTATACCTGATGGTGATCTTGTTAATGGCTCTTGAGTCTGTACACATTCTCCATCCTCCATCCTTATTTGGACTCAATACAGTTGGTACTGCACATGGACTCAATATCTCTTTGACCAAACCCTTGTCTAACAATTCCTGGACTTGGTTCTTCATTTCCTCATTCTCTCGAAGTGTCAATCTATATGCTGCTTTGTTTGGCAGAATTGCTCTTGGTATTAAGTCAATATGGTGGCTGATACTTCTGATGGGTGGCAATGAGTTAGGCAGCTCATCCACCACTATGTCATAAAAATTATCCAATAATTCATGAACTTCTTCAAGCAAATCATCCATTGAAGTACTTATAAGGATAACTATGGGTTTCCTCACCACATCGAATTGCATCTCTTGTTCTTTCTTGAATTCTTTCAGGAGTTCCTTCCCGCTCATGAGAAGTATGCTTGTGCTGACTTCCTCTTTCACTTTCTTCTCCTCCATTGGAAACAACATGTGTGTTCGACCATTTTTATCCAAGGTGTATGTATTCTTCCTCCCATCATGAATGACATTCCTGTCAAACTACCATGGTCTTCCCAACAAAATATGGCATACATCCATGGGAATTGCATTACATAAAATTTCATCTCTATATATTACTATCTTAAATTCAACCAAGCATTGTTTAGTAACCATTACTTGGTGTCCTTTCTGCAACCATGAGACTTTGTATGGCTTCGGATGTGCAGTTGTCTCCAGCTCCAATTTCTCCACCATATCTGTGGATACTAAGTTATCAGTGATCCCACTGTCAATTATCACCTTGCATACTTTGTCTTTAGTCATGCAAGCTGTCCTGAAGAGATTGTTCCTCTGCAATGGATTTTCAACTTTTGCCTCTGGTTTTAAGAGAACCTTTCTCAATGGTAGGGATGTTCCATCCTCTGCTCCTTCTGCTTCAACATTCCTTCTTTATGCTTCTGAAATGTGAGCTTTGCCTCTTCCTTCTTTATTTTTCTCGGGACATTCCCAAGACATGTTCCCTATATTTCCATAGGCATAGCATCTTACTTCTCCTCCTCTGCTTCTTCCTCTTCCTCTAGAAGAACTTCTTCCACCACCCTATCTTCCTCGGGAACTTCCTCCTTTTTCCGAGTGACTATGTGCTTTCTCAGTCTCGTCTTTAGACTTATGTGCCTTGTCATGGGTAACTCCCTTGCCTTTGTTTGGCGCTGGGATTTTACCTCTTCCTCGCTAGATTTGTTTTTTGGCCAACTTCTCCTCTACCTTCAGTGCAAACTGATAAGCATCCTCCACTGTCCTTACTGACATCATGACGAGCTCATCCTGGATTTCATATCTCAAGCCATTTATATACCTAGAAAATGTTTCTTCATCTTTCTCTCTTTGTCCAATTCTGATGTTCAGCCTATAGAACTCCTCTGTGTACTCCTTAACTGTCATACCCTTCTATCTCAGGTTTTGCAACTTCCTGAAAAAATTGATATGATAATCTTTGGGAATGAACTTAGCCTTCAGCTTGGCTACCATTCTATCCAAATTATTTATCTTATGTTTGCCTTTGCTTCTCCTCTCAGCCTACAGTTCATCCCACCACAGTGTTGAATGTCCTTTTATCCTGGTGATAGCATGTTTCACCCTTTTCTCTTCATTGAAATCTTCATAGTCGAAATGTTTTTCCATGGATATTATCCAATCTAGCAGCTCTTCAACATCTAAATTTATTTCATACATTGGGACCTCTATCTTGGATCTGGCTCCCAATATAACAACTGATCTGAGAAAACATTCTTAGAAAACATCCTCTCCTGCAACTTATTCGACTTCTACTTATTCACTCTCTGCATCGCTGATGTCTCCAACATTAGGTGCTCATCTCTGCACTGCCTCCATTGCCTCTAATCTTGCACGAAGTTCTCACATTTCTCTTTCTACATCCTGATTGGATAAAGGTGGTTCCACTCGTCTCCTTGGTAGCATTGTGTTGACTCTCTATCACGCACATAGTACAACTTCGAGTCCTTTTGTCTCTTCTCCTTTTCCTATCGTCTGCAAGAAAAATTTCAGCTCTGATACCACTTGTTGTAGACCCCCTTCTCTTCTAAGAGTTGCACGACCTTCTGGTCAGGATCTTCGATTATGGAGTCAAACGACCCTCTGAAACCTTGTTGGTCTCATTCTGTATTAACCACAGGTCCTCTCGGCTCCCTACGCAGGCTTCACGATACTCGCAACCTTCCCTTTCGTGTTCTGTAAAATATCAGAGTTGGCGTTAGCACCTTTTCTCTCGGCCCCTTCTTAGATGTGACCTTGGGCGATGACCTCATGCCTACGCATGATTGCGGCCCACTCAAGAGTGGGTTGGTGTAAAACCTCTTTTTTCCCTGCAATTCACTCTGAGCATCCACGTGTATTTTCCCTAAGACCGTGGTCTCGATTGCGGCCCGCCCTCAATATCATAAATATCAAGTACTTTCTATCGCCGCAATGTGGGATGACCGTCGATGTCACAATCTTGATGGTGATTTCGAATGGATGACCAAGATCTATTTCTTGGAATAAACAATTCTGCCCTCCTTCTCCTAGATCGATGACTGTGGTCGATTCGAAATTTCAGACTTCAGAATTCTCAAATCTCAAACCTTGGTTTCCTTTGTAGGGAAATCTTCCTGAGCAGCAGATCTTCATAATCAATGATCCTGCCATCACTTCGGGTGTTTTGACCTTTAAAATTGGATCAACGGTCTCGTGGCCCTCCTCTCCATCAACGATCAAGATCTCATTCGGGTCTTCAAACTTATGAGATCTCAAATCTCAAACTTTTCCCTTTTCCAAATGGATTTTATCCGAAGGCCGTGATCCACTGATGTGTGTCCTCTTGATCTAACAATTGAGGATTACTTCAGGTATTTACCAGGAGTACATAGATGAATGCCACATCTCTCTTAGATCCAACGACTATGAATCACTTTGGGAATTTACCCGAAGTCCACGGATTCATGCCACATCTCCTCTAGATCCGTTGGCCCATATTCACTTCGGGTCTTTGGGTCTTCGGGATTCAACAATGTCAATTCTCAAACTGAAACCCCACTACAATTTTCTCAGAGCTCACGATTTGCTGACAATTTTCCACTTACAGATAGACAACTCTCATCTCTTCGAATCTTCGAGCTTCGGGTGTTTCAACGCTTCACCTTTGCCTTCCTCTAGATCTTAGGACCCACCAACACGTACCCTTCTAGATCTAACGGTCCAGATTTGCTTCGGTTCTTTGGCTCTTCGTGCTTCAGGAATATCAAGTTTCAACTTGCTTCCTCTATAACTCACGATATCTGACAGCTCAGATTCAATTGATCAATCTGACACCTGAGGTTCACTTTGGATGATCTGATGGCTCAGGTCTACTTCGGATGATCAAACGACTGATATTTCACTTCGTATTTTCGTCTCTTCGGGCTTCAAAAATCTCGAGTCTCAGATCTTGATGAGTTCTCTCTCCTGTATTGCGAAGCGTTAAATCTCATGCACCTTTTTCTGATCAGACGATTGTTGATCCCTTACATTGTGATCCAATGACCATTGTCCATCCTCCTCCCGAGCTTCTTATTTTTTCTGACTTAGAAGATTTTCTAAGTCTTGAAAGATCTTCACCTTTGAACCTCCTGCGAGTCTGTCTCTAGGACTTTGACTACACTTCTGAAAAGTGGTATCCCTCCTGATCGTGGCCTTCATGAAGGTTTCAACTTCCCGCACACTCCTTTTGTTTCAGGGATTTTTGATAACTCATATATGAAGGATTTCTTGAAAATAAATTATTCTCGTCCTCCTCACGTTGACCTTTTGCTCGATTCACACCTTGCAACTGATTCTTATGCAAGGTTTGAGTTCTTGTGGATGAGTGTGCATGCCTTGCAATAGTAACTTTGCACTCCTTGCAAAGGGGAAAGTTTTGTGCTATCTCTTCTGAGCTTCAGAACCAAAACAGATCTTTTCAATGCACTCCATGCATTCTGTGTGCACACCTTGCATCGATTCGACAGAAGAGAAACAATTGAAACTTATACTAACATTCATTGTTCCCTCTGCTCATAAAGAAATTCATTCACTCATGAAAACATAGTAACAGGGAATTGCAAGCAATTTCCACACCATGCATTGGGTCAATTTTCCTCTGCTATCTTCATTCAAAAGTAAAAGTGACTATAGCTATAATCAAAACAACAACTAAAATTTAGAAATCTCCTACTAACTTGCAACAACCTCATTTGGGTGTACAAAACCTCTATTTATCTCAGAGGGTCCTTAGGGTTCCCCCTGACTACTTGTCTACTCCAAAACCTAACCTAACGGCTATATTAGTTCAGTCGTATTCCAAATAAGGAGTGGAAACTCCCACTTCACTCGTGATCGTTCAAGCATGCTTCAAAAGATTTACTGACGTTGAGTTCAGGCGTGCTTCAAAATATTCGTTGTGACTGCCAACATTGAGATTTCGAAAAGATTCCCAGGCATTGAGTGGTCTTGATCCGCATGCTCGCTAATGATGCTCCTGCATCAAATAAGGATGAAGATGTAGAAACATGGTTGCTAGGCATGAGAAATTATTTTCAATTGCATAATTATTCTTCTCATGCAGAAGGTAGAATTTCCATCTATCAACTCAAGGGAAAGGCATCCATGTGGTGGAATAAACTTATGCAGGTGCAATGAATTAAAGACAGAAGTGTTTCTTGGAGAGAATTCAAGAAGTATTTTGAAAATAAATACTTGACTAAGAGATACTATGACAAGAAAATTAAAGAGTTCTTTGAACTCAAGCTTGGGAGTATGACCATAGATGAATATGAGAGAAGATTTTTAGAATTGTTGAAGTATGTTTCTTTCATCAAAGATGAGACAGTTAAGATTCAGAGGTATTTGAGTGGATTGCCATCATTAATCAGTGACAAAATATAGTATGATGATCCCAAGACATTGGAGGAGACCATAAGGCGAGTTAAATTCCTATATGATCAATAAAAATCAAGGCCAACTTTCCAAAAATCTTGGGAAGACAAAAAGAAATTCAAGATGGATCAAAGGAAGAAGGGGTCTAAGCCACCATTCTTCAGAAATAACCCTCAGGGACAACCAAATTCTAGAGGAACCAGAACGATAGAGATAGGGGGTCAAAGGCTAAGTCAACCACCTATTCAATGTTGGGGTTGTAAAGGATATCATATGTTCAGAGATTGCCCTCACAGAGGGGAAAAAGTGAGGGGTGTTCACAATGTACAACAAGCTAAAATAATGGAGGAAATGGGCAGAAACATACCAAGGATCTATGCATCCTTGGACAACAAGCAAGAAGATTATCAATCACATATGATTGAAGTGGAAGGTATGATAAACAACCAAACCATTTCTATTTTAATTGATTCAGGAGCTAGTCATAGTTATATAGATCCTAAGATGGTGGAAAGCTTGCATTTGCCAAGAAACAAGCATGTAAAATATTGGTTGGTGTAGCTGGCTACCAGATCCAAAAGAAAAGTTAATGAGATGGTTAAGTCATGTCCTATGGACATGAATGGACTGAACACGAGGGAAGATTTGAGAATCTTTCCTTTAGGTTTCTATCATTGTCTAATTGGGATGGACTGGTTGGACCAACATCATGCTATCCTAGACTTTCATCACAAGGAATTTAGTTGCTTGGATGAGGATGGGAACCAAAGGAAAGTGCACAGGATTCTCGAGGCAGTAACCATCAGAGAAATTTCATCATTGCAACTGAAGAAATGTTACATAAAAGGGTGTCAAATATTTGCATCTCATATGGAAGAGACACCTAAAGATAAGGTGACAAATTTGGAAGATCATGCAGTCCTGGAATATTTTGAAGATGTGTTCAAGGAGGTACCAGGACTACCCCCAAAGAGAGATATTGATTTCTCTATAAATTTAATGCCTGGAGCAGCTCCAGTGTCAAAGACTACTTACAGAATGAGTACACCGAAGTTGAAGTAGTTGAAAATGAATCTTGAAGAAATTTTGATGAAATGGTATATACGCCCAGGTGTGTCACATTGGGGTGCCCCAGTCTTATTCCTGAAGAAGAAATATGGGAAACTAAGATTGTGCATTGATTTCAGACAACTAAATAAGGTCACTGTGAAGAACAAGTATCGTCTGCCAAGGGTTGATGATATATTTGATCAGTTGAAGGATGAAAAGATATTTTCAAAGATAGATCTCAGGTCAAGATACCATCAAGTAAGGATTAAGGAAGAAGACATTAACAATACTGCCTTCGGGACAAGGTATGGTCATTATGAGTTCACAATGGTGCCATTTCGGTTGTCAAATTAACCAATTGTTTTCATGTGCTTAATGAATGTTGTTTCCGAGAATATTTACACATGTTTGTCATTGTATTTTTGGATGACATCCTTGTATATTACAATTCAAAAGAAGATCATGGGCATGATTTGAGGATGGTGTTGCAATTATTACAGGAGCATAAGTTGTATTCCAAATTGAGAAAGTGCTCATTTTATCATAAACAAATCCATTATTTGGGACATATCATTTCAGAGGATGGGATAACAGTGGATCCTGAGAAGATAGAAGCCATTAGAGAATGGTCATCACCAAAGAATGTGACAGAGGTAAGATCATTCATGGGAATTGCAGGCTACTATAGGAGATTTATTGAAGGATTTTCAAAGATTGCACACCCAATCACTTCCTTGCAAAAGAAGGGTGTTAAGTTTAAGTGGAAATTGGATTGTGAAAAGAGTTTCCAACAATTGAAACAATTATTAACAAGTGTTCCAATAATAAGTATTGCAGACTCAAACAAAGAATTCATTGTATGCACAGATGGATGCAAAGAAAGACTTGGTGGAGTCCTCAGTCAAAATGGGTTTGTTATATGTTATGAATCAAGGAAGTTGAAGGAGCATGAAAGACACTATGCCACTCATGATTTGGAGTTGGAAGCCATAGTGCATGACTTGAAGAAATGGAGACACTACCTCATGGGAAAAAGGTTTGAACCGAGGACAGGCCATAATGGTCTGAAATATTTATTTGATTAGCCAACTCTAAATGCTAGTCAAAGCAGATGGTTAGAATTTCAAAGTGAATATGACTTTGATATAAAGCATATCAAGGGGAAAGAGAACAAAGTGGATGATGCACTCAACAGAAGAGTGCATGAAGTGCATGCTATAGACATTAGCATGTACCAATCAGATTTGAAACACAAAATTTTAGAGGATGTCAAATCAGATTTGCAATACAAGGAATTAGTGGCAAAATTACAGCAAGGTAACGCCGTAGAAAATTGAAGAATACAAGCTAGATAATGATGAAATTCTCATGTACAGGGGAATAATTTATGTACCGAATTTCGAGGAATTGAAAAATATGATATTGAGAGAAATACATAATGTACCTTATGCTGGACACCCAAGGTATCAAAAAACTATTGCAACTGTCAAAAGCCAATATTATTGGCCAGGCATGAAGAAAGAAGTTGTTGATTTTATTGCCAAATGTTTGGAATGTTAAAAAGTAAAGGCTGAGCATAGACACCCAGTTGGTTTTCTACAACCATTACCCATTCCTGAGTGGAAATGGGAAGTTGTAACCATGGATTTCATCACCAAAATTCCCAGAACAAACAAGCAACATGATTCTATCATGGTAGTGGTGGATAATCTTACTAAAACTGCCCATTTTATTCCAGTTAAGATAACTCACAAGGAAGTCAACATTGTTGATATTTATATGGGAGAAATAGATCAATTACATGGCATACCCAAGACAATTGTGTCTGACAGATATCCAAAATTTACCTCAAATTTTTGGAAGGGATTATTTAATGGATTTGGAACAAATTTGAATTTTAGCACAACTTATCATCCAGAATTAGATGGACAAACAGAGAGGGTGAATCAAGTGATTGAGGATATGTTGAGGATGCATGTGATGGATAAACCATCAAAATGGGAAGACTACCTACACTTGGTAGAGTTTGCTTATAACAATGGGTACCAAACATCTCTAAAGATGAGCCCATTTGAGGCACTTTATGGAAGAAAGTGCAACACACTGGTAAGCTGGGATAACCCAACAGATAGAGTAGTGGTTGGGCCATATTTTATCAAGGAAATGGAGGAGAAAATGTTGAAAATAAAACAAAATTTAAAGTTTTCCCAAGACAAGAAGAAAAGATATGCTAAAAAGGGAAGAAATCACAGGGAATTTAAAGTTGGGGACCATGTATTCTTGAAAGTGAAAGCCAACAGAAGTTCCATGAATTTGGGAAATTGTTCAAAGTTGGCAGCTTGCTATTGTGGACCATTTGAAATCCTAGAGAGGATTGGTCCCGTAGCTTATATGATTTCATTGCCTGCATCTATGTCTATTCATAATGTATTCCATGTATCATTGCTAAAGAAATATATACTTGATGCTAATCATGTTATTGATTGGAGTGTGATTCAGGTGGAGAAAGAAGGTGCTTTCCAAGTGCATCTGGTACACATTCTGGACCAGAAAATCAAACAGCTCTGGAATCGAGCCATAGGGCTTGTAAAGGTCCAATGGACTTGGTACAGTACAAGGGAAGCTACGTTAGAGCATGATAATGCAATGCAGGCGGAATACCCACATCTTTTCGAGGATTTTTGAAAATTTTGTTTTATATGTGTATATGATGCACTGAGGACAATGCATAAATAAGGGGAGGGGATTGTAATATCCGTAGGCCGAGCCCAATTGTAAATGTAAATGAAAATGTACTTAAGTTGGTGAGCTATTTAATATCATTTTTGTATGCACCTTTCATGGCATAGTGTGTGCATGTACTGCACAGTAAAATGATGAAGTGTGCACATTCCAGGATACCACGTGTAGCAACTTAAGTGCGTGCGATTTTGGGGCCAGGGAGCCTTTGTGTATATGTTGTGTTTTATAGGCTGGTGAGCCAGTTATTATAAGCTAGGAATCTTATGTCTTGATTAGCCCGGAGAGCCTAGATGTTAAAGCCTAGTGCGCTTATTTTTGTATATGTCTCATCATTAATATAAAATACATCGTTGCGCATAGACTGACAGTGATAAAAGAGTACGGGGGGCTAAACTCCAATAGATAGGGAAAGGGGGGGATAAAAGTTAAGAAAAAGGTATAATCTAGGGAGATTTAGCCAAAAAGGAGTATTATATTAATATTCCTTAAATCATAAAATATGGATAATTATTTTATCCTAAGTTCCAAAGTTGGGGACAAGTAGGCCAAAGTATCTCCCAACATGACAAGTGTCAAGTTGGGGACATGCATACATATTTCTTGGACTTAATTCATTTTCCATCATTCCTTCCATCATTCAATCATCCATTGAGTGATACCATGAGCATTCACTCACACAGTCAACTATCCTTCGTATCTTGATGTCATTGTACCTAAACCTGTATCCATAGCCATACCTGTTTGTGTACCTGGTCATCTTGGGAGCTGGACTGCAGAAGTGGGTTGTCAGGCTCGTGGGATATTGAAGAGGTAGGTTGTCAGGCCTGTGAGCAATTTCTCTCTGGGTGAGAGTATTGCTGGGAATTGATTTCTTGAGGGTGCTAAACTACAACTACAGGACTCTAAGACTTCCTGTCCGACCTATTGTTGAAGCCCTGCAAGGGAAGTGGGGCAGCCGAAAGGGGGTCATGATTATTTTTATGTTGTAGTGGATAGGTTCAACAAGATGTGTATCTTGATGCCATGTAAAAAACATATCATTGTTGAGCAAACTGTTAATCTCTTCTTTCAGTATGTTTGGGTTCAATTTGGGTTACCCACATCCATTGTCTCGGATCGAGATACTCGATTCCTTGGGAAATTTTGGACTAGCTTGTGGCGGATTATGGACACCAAATTGAAGAGGATCACTACTTTCCATCCATAGACCGATAAACAGACAAAGGTGGTAACCGAACAATAGTAATTTTTCTTCGAGGGTACTGCAACAAGCATCCCAAGTTATGGGATGAACAAATACCCTATGTACAACGTGCGTACAACCGATATTTACATTCATCCACTCTCAGTTCACCTTTTGAGACATGTTTTGGGTACCTACCAAAGGTTCCTTTGGAATTGATGTATGGGAGAGATGTTGATGTGAATTAAGAACAAACATAGGACAGATCCCGCAAGTTCATCCAGATGATCCATCAGATACACCAGGGAGTTAGGAAATATTTGGAGAGAAGTCAAGCACATAATAAATCTTGGCATGACAAGCACAGGGTTTATCATTAGTTCCAGGTTGGAGACTGGGTATGGATTTACATCAACAAGGATATATTGAAGGGTGAAGGCAAGAAACTAAATCCCATTCATTATGGACACTTCACTATATTGGATAAAAGTGGCACCAATGATTTTCGTCTAGATCTTCCACCTTACATGAAGATTTAATCAGTTGTGAACGTTGAGAACTTGAAACTTTTTGATCGTCCCATGATCATGGATAAAATGAGGAATTTTTAATACCTTAAGTTGATGAGTTTGTAGCTGAGTACTTGGATTAGTTACATGAAGATATCATTCTGGACAGGAGGATGAGGACTTCACGTAGGGGTGATTTTGATTATCTTCGAGTAGGCTTAAAACGAACACATCCAAGCAAGGAAAATGGATAGAGAAGGACAAAGTGAGGGGACTCTTCCCTCACTTACCTATTTATTGATGAAATATATCGGTGGTCCAAAAATCTCTCAGTGATAAGGGGTGAACCAAAAAGGATCTAGAGAAGGATAAGAACAACTCAGAACTCACAGAGGCAACTCAGGATGCTCAGACTGGCTTCAATAGACAGAGAAAGGGAAAAAAATCAAATTCCCCAAAACTTAGTGAAAATGGCATTATTGTGAAGAACACGTCACAGGCTTTCTAATGGTGCAAATAACTTATTAAAAAGAGTTATAGATGGAAAGATATTCACTGACAAAGTTTGGTCAACCTAGCCCAGTGAGTAAGGGATGAGTCAACATCCGTATTGTTGACGTTAGCATCTGTAAGGATGATGTCAGCATCCATAAAAAACATGTTGCAGGAGCAGGGAAGTGACATGTGGCATGCTGACATCAACATGATGATGTGGCAGCACCAGAAGCTGCAACGTGTCACTCATTTTTGGCATTTTTGAACCGATCAGTGGACCAATCGGATTGTGCCATGTGGAATTCTATACAGTCTGTATAGTTGACGTGGAATGTTGATATGGCGTGCTGAATTGGTAGGTGGAAACGTGGAATAGTGAGGGGCTGCCACGTGGTAGGAGGGAAATTCCCAAGGACAACCCGTGAATAATTTTTTGGAAAAAAAGGTTGGCGGGTCTGCCAAATCTGGTAGACCATGCCAAATCTATACACAGTTATATATCGTTTGGATATGGTTCTAGTAGAACCTCTAAACTAGTGGAACAAACTCATATATATATATACACCATATAACAATACATTGCCAAAAGGAGTTTCCACGGAGTTTGACCCTGGGACCTCTACCCTCAACTAGTGCCTTAATATATCCACCTTAACCAAGAGGCCAAGGGTACCACATAGTAACCAATGCCCATTTTATTTATTAAAAGGTGCATCCGCTCGACCACAGAAGAGGGAAAGGCGTGAAGACCATATGACCATCCAGGCACGCATTTTGATGCAAATGACAATCATAATTACAGGTTGCAGAGGGCATGTAAACTGAGACAAAAAAATTCTTGGGCCTGGGAGTGCCATAGTCGAATCGAGGTGTGGAGACAATAATTTCTGGGTAATTCGATGCCATTAATTCAGTGGTGCTGTCTGTTTTCTGATCTGAGCTTTATTTTTGCAGCTTGATTTCAGAATGAGGTATACTTATGTATTTTGCTAAATTATTTTTCCAAGTTAATGAAAGAGCCTACCCATTTGAGAGAAGGACCTGGAGACGTAGTCCACCAGGGAGGAACTTTGTTATCAATTTTTTGTGTTCAGATATGATGCTTATGTCTCTTCATTTTTGAGCTTTTTCTTCTTTAACGGTGCACTTTAATTTATGCTCATTTAATGCGATTCTTTATAAGTCACGATGAAAAGATCATATATCAATGATGATGATGATGATGATGATGATGTTACTCCAACTCCATGCTATAAGAAATGATGATATTTATCATGAGAAAAAATTCTGATGATTTATAGATGTGCCAGTCAGTGTTCCAAATGCGGATGATGTTGTTGCCCTCTCCTTCTCTTGATGATGTTGTATTGGGTCATGTCATTATAATACCCTTCTTGTTAAGGGGGAGTGTTGAAATATTGTAACTTTGAAGAATATTCTAATTATATTTGAGTCATTATCTTATAGATCAAATCCCCTTTTGTGGATTGATCATGTCGAGTCTTGTATAAGATCAAATCCCCTTTTTTGGATTGTTAAACTATATTTTTATGGTGGTATTTGTAAAGTCGACCCCTAGTGTTTATAAAGTGGTTTTAACCACTTCTAGAAGAAGTCGGCCCCACCAAGTGAAGAGACATAACCCTGGCACCTCCTCAAGTAGTATTTATATGTGAGGATGATGCCTCAATTGCACACACTCACACTCACTCATCCAATGTGCATATATTGAAGGAAGTTGCAGTTGCAGGAGGAAGGAGAAGAGAGGCAGATGGTCAATATTAGTTTATTATGGTGTTTTGGTATTAGTATTGGCATTGTATTGGCAATCTAATATTGAGGAATTTTTTTCTAGGTTTTCTCCCTCATGAGGGTTTCCCATGATACAATGTTATGTACCTTGTGATTGATTTTCTTTTAGTGATCCTCTTTATGCTGTTTTTTTGGAAATGCAATGAATGCTCATGTAATTTGGAAATAACCTAATACCAGTAGTAAAAAATTAACACAAGTAGCATACCCCTTGCTTATGAAGAAAAAATAAATGGAGATGCCCATCTAAAAGAGAAAGAAGGAGCCTTCACACGGTGGCCATTAAAATATTTGCAAAAAATGACAAGTTGATGTTTATCATGTACGAGTTGTTAGACAACTTGTCCCACTACTTTATGCAGTAGTTTGAATGCGTTGTTCATAGATATTTATCATGGTGTATTTGGAAGAGTTGGAAACTCTCAGACTTTAACATA
>SNQJ01S0000722.1:287836-319589 GCA_010110895.2 Picea sitchensis | reverse complement strand
AAAATTAAGAAAAAATGTAAAAATGTCATGTGTTCTCTCATTTTTTTTTTATACTAGGGGAATCGGTAACAACGGCAGTGTCGTACTCGCGTGACACGGGGTCGAATCCTGTCGGCTGCCTTATAACCCCTAGGGAGAAACGCGCAGCCCGCAAGCACGCCCTCCGAGTAAATCGGGGTGAGAATCGACCTTGAGACCTCATTTTACATAGTTCCTTCCATTTACACGGCACTTGCCAATCGGTCTACACCCCTGTGGGATTTATATATATTTATATTATATGTAATTTTTTTATTTTTTTATTTATTATTTTAATATATTTTTATTTTTCAAAGATATATTAATTTTTTATATATATTTATATTATATGTAATTTTTTTATTTTTTTATTTATTATTTTAATATATTTTTATTTTCGAACCATATATTAATAGTTGAAAAAAATTACAATGTGTAATAAATATTGATCAAAATTGACTTAAAACTTGCTTGGCTAAGAACCCATTTTTCTTGAATAAGGATTATGAGTCATACTCCATTCATATTACATGGTTTTTTTTGAATAAAGATGATGAGTCACTCTCCATTCAGAGATTGAAGCTAGTCATGATTGTCCGCAATGTTGGGTTGACCACTAATAGTTTTCCAATGTGGAATTTTTTTTAATTAAATTTCATATTTCTTTTTCAAGTAATTCAATTTATTTGTCAATTAGGTGTAGTTTGGATGGTTGTGAAAAATGATTGTTATCTTTCCCATCTGAATTCAATTCCCATAATAACATAAATAAAGCTTATAATGAGTATGTTCAATTTATTCATTATAATTTTGTGTGTATATTCAAAATCAATGAAGAAAAATATTTTTTCTAAATTTTAAATTTTTTTAACTTTATTAAAATTACAATTTATTTTTTTTACTTTTTATTATTGTAGATAAAATTATTGTTTTTTAAGTGGATTCAACACCTTAAATATTTTTAACTCAATTAGAAAGTAGAATGTTAATATTAATTTTTCTTTTTATTATTTAAGTCAGAGTTAAACTACCTAAAAAATAATCTAATTTCATAAAAAAATTCCTGGAACCTAAATTAAAATAGGTCCAAATTAATTTATTTTTAAAGTCATCCCTCAATTTTTTAATTTTTTTATAAATCTACATCATATTTAATAGTTTTTTCATACTTTTTAATAATTATGATTTTATCATAATGTATATACATTTTTAATTATTTTTATTTTTTTATTTTGTGGTATATTTTAATGTTAGAAATAATCATAAGTCCTAAATATATATTAGGTCATCAGTTCAAATCCAGAGGGGGGTAGGGTATGTATACCTTTGTAGACTTTACTAGTCAAATCGTTGGGCGGAGGGGGGTCCCTTGTCCCACAAACAAGGGGGTATCATACACCAATTTGGTGTGTTGGCTTGGCCATGACCTTAAAAATAGATTATTATTATTATTATTATTAACAACCATTTAGTTATGATATGGTTGTGAAGTAATTATATTGAGATGTATTCTAAATGTATTATTGATTGAATATAAATTAATAGAGCTTTGTGCCTTTTCCGCCATGTTTACCTTCATGTGATAATATACAGACCAAGAAATAATCAAGAAAATAGAGAATGGGGAAAAGACACAAAGCCGAATCAATTAATATGGGCATCTAATACATCTCAATCTAACAACCTCATAACTAAATGATTGTTAAGATCTATTTAGGACTTATGATTATTTCTAACAAACACCCATTTAATCTTAATTTTGTACAAATGTATTAGCTCAACAATAAAGAATAGTGCAAAAGATGATAAGTTTTCAACCTATAACTCATGGTCTGAAATATCACGAGTATCAATGAAGATCTTCCTGAAAATCCACCAAAAGTGGATGCCAAATCCAAGTCTAAAAAACTCAGTGTGTAACAAATGAGCTAGACAACTTGTAGGTGTTCACTAAAGTGAACCAAAAACCAATGAGAGTGAATCCTGATGAGAAGTGAATTGGATACATGTCCAACACATCCCAAGTCCTGAAAATTCATGATAATCTTAAATGTGCCAAGAAAAATGAAAAAGAAACAATTGACCTCTGTTAGATCTAAAGATCATCCTTGTAAAGTCCAAAGACAATCAAGTCAACAAATAAGTTCAAACTGCTCTTAGAAATCGGCACATAAAAAAAAATTCAATAATCTTATTGATAGAAAAAGTATCGAAAGGCATCCAAACCCTATATCCATAAAAATCATGTGGGCAGTAAACTAGGTGAATCATTGGTACTATCGCAAATCCAAACTCTCGATCAAAATGTTGAATTGTCATCAGGGTGTCGAACTGTCGAACCACCATCAAAATCACAAGGTGACTTAAATTTATCAAATGCCAAAAATGTGGCAAGTCATCCATTCATCCAATATCCATCAAAAAACTTGATTCCATCGTAAATATCAAGTGTTAAATTGTCTTGGAGAAAGTCCTGCGATGGTCAAACTGACCAATCCAAATCCAAATCATCAAATCCATCATCAAGTATAAAAAACAATCATCTTGAATAAATGCATCCACAATCTTGAATCCATTGTCCATTTACAAAATCAATCTCAGAAATGATCGATTATGTATTGTGTATCCTTAATCAATCATCATCAATCCTAAAAACAATTCATCATAAATAAACTACAAACCATCAAGGAAGACTTTGAAAATTGATGATTCAGGTGGATATCGGTGGCCACCCACCTTTTCCAGCTGGCTCAAAACAACTTTCTGGCAATTTTGGTAATTTACTATTTTTAGCAGTTTTTCGGGTCTTGTACTTACAGAGCCGTTTTGAGGCCCTAAAGGACATTTTTTGGGGTATGTAGCAGTTGAAAATTTTCATCATGAAATTTTCATCAATAGTTGTATTCCTCGAATAGATATTTCCAACGGGCTATCGTATGCCTAAAACAGAGATGGTATGCAAAAGTTATGACCCTGGAAAGTTGATGTATTGACTTACCCAAACGGGGCCCACGTGACTTTTGGCGCTTCATCTCCTAGGGTTAGGTTTTTGGATGTCTAGGGTTTTTGACACTCCTGTTTATTGTAGAAAGGCCTTTAGATCCTCATTGTAATCATTTGCTTGTGAATGAGCGCAATTGTCACATCTCTTCTCAGAGATAAGCCGCCACCATTCCAACAAGCTTGTTTTCCGCTGCATTTTACAGTTTTAGCTTATTTCCTTGTTGAATAGAGAACCAATTTTACTGTATCTTTGTTATTCTGTGTTAAGCATCTGTTAATAATCTATAGTCATTTTGTTTTGCTCATAAAATCTAGATTAGTGGTATCAGAGTGGTCTGCTCCTTGTCATCTTAATGCATGTACCCAACGAGGTCAGAGTACAAAGAATTGGGTCTCGAGATTGTTTCTCTTGAGGGCCAAAGCTCTCTCATGCCCAAGCGACCTCTCATGGTAGGAGAAAAGAAAGATGACAGGACAAGAGATCCTTTCAAATGTTGCTTGAGGAATCCCTCACGCAACAAAGGAATGAGATGATGGATAGTTTCATGCAAATCCTCCGGTGGCTAGCAACAAGCGACGCATCTTCTTCGAGCAGAGGTGTCGCCCCCTTCAAGGTACAAATAAACTTCGATATTCCTATATTTGAAGGTCAGATAGACGCAAATGGTGTAGACAAGTGGATGAATCTACTAGAAGGGTATTTTTTTGTCCATAACTTTTCGAATAGAGAAAAGATTACTTTTGCGCTCCTCAAAGTCATTCCCCATGTCAAAGATTGGTGGGAAACTTTCTGTGAGCAAAAGGAAACAAAGGAACCCTCGTTATTTACAGTCATGACCACCTGGGAATCCTTTAGGGATGTTATTAAGGAACAATACTACCATGTTGGAAGTTATGACGACTTGTATACCAAATGGACCACACTGCGGCAAGAAAGAGACCAAGCAGTGCCAAAATTCTCAAATGTCTTCCATACCTTGCGCACTAAGCTGGGTATCAAAGATTCAGAGTGACATCTAATGCTCAAGTATCGTGGTGGTATGCATAGATACATCTAGACTGAAATGGAATTTCTGGACATCTCGTCCTTGGGCGTGGCCTATCGATTTGCCGTCAAAATCGAGCATAAGCTCAAACAAAAGACGCGAAAATTTGGGCCCAAGAACCCCTCATAGCAAAAGCCAGGAAAGGGCGGCCCCAACCCATAGAACAAAGGACATAGAAAATATGGATAGTATCAGTACAACTAGTCCAAGCCACAAGCAAAGAAGGACATCGAAAAGACAAAGAAAGATACCGGGAAGTGGTGTGACTTCCATAAGAGCCCTTGGCATAACACTGTTGACTATCGCTCAAAGCAGTCACTAGTGTCCAAAGTGAAGGCCTCTGAATCAGATGCGGGTTTTGACTCTGATTCAGAACCAGAAAGGGGAAGACGGATCATTGATGCGGAACCCAGTTCCACCATTGCTACTACCAAGCTCCAACCTGATGAACCAGATAATCCAGAAGAAGGAGAGCGCCTCTTCCATTCATAGATGTGGGTAAAAGGCACCCCACTACACTTCATTGTTGATAGTGGTAGCCAGAATAACCTCATCTCAGCAGAGGTTGTCAAGCGGTTGGCTCTACTGACAACGCCTCACCCACAACCCTACACCATTGGATGGCTTCGCCAAGGTAGCGATCTTCACGGCATCCAACAGTATCGACTATCATACGACATCAAGCCCTTCAAAGACGAGGTATTGTGTCATGTTTCTCCTATCGAAGTTTGTGATGTTCTTTTAGGCCAACCTTATTTATGGAAATGTCATGTTGTATATGAGTCTAGGCCTCATAGTGTTATTATTACTTTGAATAGGAAATTGTACAGGATACCAGAGGCAGTCCCACCTAGTGTTATTTCCTTGATCTCTGCCAAGAAATGAAGGAAGGTCATCTCTTAGATGGGGAAGTTTGTATTTTTCGTGATTCGCTCTTGGAATGAGCGAAAGATCACAACCACATCAAGGGTCTCTGCGACCGACCTCTCCACACAGCATAAGAAAGTAGATAAGGTCATCGAAGAATACTCAGATATCTTCTCCTCACCTACTGGGGTACCTCTGCACTGTCAGATCAAGCACCCCATCGATCTGACCCCCGACGCACCACTGCCCAATGGGCCCTTCTATCAAGCGACAGATCCAAGAACTGCTCCACAAGGGGCACATCCATCCCAAATCATCACCTTGCAGGAGCCCAATTGTGCTAGTATAGAAGAAAGATGGAACCTGGTGACTATGCATTGATTATCGGGCCCTGAATAAAATCACAGTCAGAAATCGGTACCCAATTCCTTGAATCGACGACCCCCTTGATCAACTCACAGGGGCCAAATACTTCACTAAGATTGATCTGAAGTCTGGCTATCACTAGGTCCCGATAGAACAGACATATGTATGGAAGACCACCTTCAAGTAAAAGGAAGGCCTTTTTGAATGGTTGGTTATGCCCTTTGGTTTGAAAAATGCTCCAGGCACTTTCATGAGGATGATGGACAATATCCTACGACCATTCACCAATACTTTTGTAGTGGTGTATCTGGATGAAATTCTCATTTACAACAAGTCTTGGGCAGAACACTTACAACATATTCAGCAAGTTCTGCACACCATGCAGAAGCAAAAGCTATACACCAACTTGGAAAAATGCTCCTTCAGCATGGACATGGTCCATTACCTAGGCTACATCGTTGATCATCATGGCGTACATGTGGATCCATCCAAGATCCAAGTCATTCGTGACTGGCTATCCCCAACCACACTCACTGAGCTTCAGAGCTTCTTGGGCCATGCCAATTTCTACCATATTGCATGGGCCCATATTGCATTCTCCCATATTGCATAGGCCCTTAGCCAAATAACCAGGGGTGGTGGTAAGGCAAAATTTGCACAGGGCCGATATGAACAACAAGCGTTCGATGATTTGAAGAAGCGCTTATGCTCAACCCCAGTACTTTCACTACCAGACCTGCAACAACCCTTTGAGATCAAGACATATGCTTTAGACTATGTTGTGGGCATTGTTCTCACTCAGCACGACCACCCCGTGGCCTATCATAGTGAGACACTATCAGATGTTGTCCGTAAGTACCCTACTCATGACAAATAAATGTACTCCATTGTGCAAGCCTGGGGCCAGTGGAGACATTACATTCTTGGGAAGGAGACAGTCATCCACATTGATCATAATCCACTGTCGTTCATGCAGACACAAGGAAAATTACAGAATGACCACCATCAAAAGTGATCCACATACTTACAACAATTCAACCTCAACATCAAGTATAAAACAGGAAGCACCAACTGCGTCGTTGATTTCCTCAATAGACCGCTAGTCGTGGCACTCACCCCGGTGCTAGACTCTTGCGGCCATGAGACCTCTGGATGGCCCCAACTCTATGAGATAGACCTGGACTTTGCCACCACCTACCAAATTTTGGGTGCAAACACAATTGTCGATAATTTCCATCTTCAGTATGGGTTGTTGTGTCGTCTGGGCCATATCTGTGTTCCATCAAGTGAGCAAGCCAAGATGATCTAGTAAGCCCACTACAGTTAGGTGGAAGGACACTTCGGTGTCAAAAAGACAGTGGAGATGCTACAGAAACATTTCTACTGGCCGAAACTTCGACAGGAGGTCAGCAAGTATATCAGGTCCTGCACTTCCTGAGCTATTGCCAAAACAAACACTAAGAAACAGGGCATGTACACCCCTCTTCCTACTCCTGACAGGCCATGGGAATCCATCTCAATGGACTACATGACGGGCCTCCCTTCCACCAAGCAAGGAAATGACTTTTTTTGTGGTTGTTGATCGCTTTTCTAAGAGGGCGATTATGGTTGCCTGCAAGAAGAGAATCACAACAGAAGCCACTGCCAAGCTCTTGTTTGAACAAGTCTGGGTACATTTTGGAATCCCACAAATTATTGTCCCATATCGGGACAATTGATTTCTCATCACATTCTGGTCGATCCTCTGGTCACTGTTGGACACCAAGCTCACCAAATCCATGGCCTTCCACCCCTAGATAGATGTCCAAACTGAGGTAGTAAATTGAATGATCATGCATATCCTACGCATGTGTAATTCCAAGCACCCTCGCATATGGGATGAGAGTCTTCCCTATGTCTATCATAGCTACAACCAAGCCCTGCATAGCTCAACCGACCACAACCCCTTTCAAGTGGGGTTGGGATTCCAACCATTGGGTCCCATCGATGTTGCACTTCCCCTTGCGGTCACCTCGACAGACTCATCGCCTGATCCAACTAAAGCTGACAAAGACACCCAGTTCATTGAGCAGATCCAACACATCCACCAATAGGTTCAAAATATCCTACAGAAGGCCAATGACAAGTAGAAGCAACGCCATGATCAACATCGGGTGCCACATAAGTTTCAGGTGGGCGGCAAAGTTTGGTTGCACTTGCAGAAAGAACGCCTTACAGGACCCCATTGGAAGCTTCACCCACTTCGTTATGGGTCATACACCATCACCAAGGTTGTGGGGAATAATGATTTTGAGCTCAACATTTTTCATTTCCTTGGCCTGCACCCAATGTTCAACATGGACCTCATTCGGCCTTATTTCCCACCATTATTCGACACCTCAGACGTAGCAGAACAACTGACACCAACATAACTCAACCCCGACTACATACAATAGGAATCTAGTGATCAGATTGTGGAAACACAGATCAAGGGCACTCGAGAGCAAAGGATCCAGCTTTATCAAGTCGTCAAAGCAGGGCAGCTCCTGCACCAAGGCAAGTGGCTCACCCGGGGCCAAATTCAACAAACATTTCCTCATTTGATGGGGGAAATTAATGCAATGGAGACCATTTATTCCTAAAGAGCGAGGATTGATCCAGGTGGATATCGATGGCCACCCGCCTTTTCCAGCTGGCTCAAAACAACTTTCTGGCAATTTTGGTAATTTACTATTTTTAGCAGTTTTTCGGGTCCTGAACTTCCGGAGTCGTTTTGAGGCCCTAAACAACGTTTTTTTGGGTATGTAGCAATCGTAGAATCTTATCATGCCATTTTCATCAATACTTGTATTCCTCAAATAGATCTTTCCAACGGGCTATTGTAGGTCTAAAACAAAGATCGTATGCAAAAGTTACGACCCCGGGAAGTTGATGTACTGACTTACCCAAATGGAGCCCACATGATTTTTGGTGCTTCATTTCCTAGGGTTAGGTTTTTGGATGTCTATGGCTTTTGAAACTCTTGTTTATTGTAAAAAAGCCTTCAAAGCCTCATTGTAATCATCTGCTTGAGAATGAGTGCAATCGTCACATCTCTTCTCAGAGATAAGCCGCCACCATTCCAACAAGCTTGTTTTCCACTGCATTTTACAGTTTCAACTTGTTTTAAAGAAAATCATCAACAAACTATTGAGGACTAATTACCAAAATTATGTAAAGAAGATCAAGGGAATGGGAAGAAATTACCATGACAAAATAACAATGAAAACATAACTACAAACGTTTTCCATAATATCCAGGTGATTTCCTGACAAGAATAGTAATTGCAGTAAGAAATCATCAAATCAAGAATTATTTACAGAGACACAAGAATGCAAAATGGGTGTATGCAACTGTAGTAAGGACCTAATTCGTATGTCCAAGTTTAAAGGTGTAAAACATGTGAAAAACCCATCTAATGTCTTACCTCATACATTTGACAGTAAATAAGAGAATGAATACAAACATAGTTTGCAGTATGTAATAAACAAGAAGACCACTTTTTAGTACAAAGATGTCGAATGCAAGAATTTCCTCCATTGCAGATGGTTTTTTTAACTTTAAACAGACAAGCTAGTTAGAAAATGCCACTACCAAGAGGGCAGTAGGGATTCAACAGAGACAGAGCATGATCCTACTCGGGAAGAGAATTTTTAATAACCCATAATTACATACGAAGAAACGTTATTGCTATATGTTTAAGAGATTACAGTTTCTGACTTTTCCACACGAACTTATAGAGTTCAAATTTAACCATACGAGAAGATGTTGTCCAGTCTGTAACAAATTTCGAAGGTTTTGGCCAAGTATGGGAATGACAATAAATAACACCATAACTAACTCAGGCAATGTCTTAATCCAGGGTTTGTGTTACTAAGTCTCAAGATGGACGTTTGTCACATAGAACTCTCTAGAGAAAGGTCGTGGGAGTAACATCCTCGATAAAGATAGAAAAACCAGTAAGAGAAAGTTGCAAAGAGTGTTTCTTACAACCAAAGGGATTTTGACCATGTTTGAATGTAAAGGAACCCAAAGAGTTATGGGCTTAAATATTTATGGTCAACAGGGAAGAAATACAATAACCCTATCAACTCTAAATTAAAGGAGTAAACCTAACATGCGAGAAAAACCCTATTACAGTGAAATATGGAATGAAATGCTATGGAAGTGCATTTTCATGTGATATCCACGCTCAAAGTTGAAGGAATAGCATAAGGTAGGTGACCTAAACCACACAGAGACTAGCAGGCACTCGACAAAATACACATTTGCACCAAGATTATTTTTTCGCTCAAGGAAATACATTACACCAGACAAAGCATACTTTGTACAAAGATTTGATTACAGAGAGAACACATAAATTCAAGGAACTCTTACTAATTTAGTTACATAGAAAGAGAAGTTACTTATCATGCCTGTGGAGAGCTCTGTCAGAGTGCCTTTTCTACCATCCTCCACAGAGTTGAACACAATACTAGCAAGTCATGGTGAAGTAAACCAGTGAAGTAACAAAATGCAAAGGAGACCCAAGAAAAAAAACACGAAGGGCATAATGGCAACCCGATCCCCTTGATAGTGGAGAAGAACAACTGGTATGCTACCCATACCTTTTCATGTGAAACCAACTGAAGTGGCAAGCCCATAGTGGGAGGTCTCCTGTAGTGTTGGGCCTGGAGAGTATTGGTAGGTCTAGCACCATTAATGGACCTGCCAAGTGGTAAATGCCTATAGCTATATTGACCTAGGTTCAGACCTAACCTGGCACCCACCTCAAATACATTCATGGGCCAATTAAATGTTGTGTGGAATATGTTAAATAAGAAATAGAGGTTTAGTGTTAACTTATGCGCAGAGCTTTAACTTCTAGAGAGTGTGTACATCGTATACCCCATGTTATATATTGTTACACTATATAAAACTGGGTTGGTTTGGATATGGTAATCTACCCCTAGCATAATTTTAATTGTTATGTACCCTATCTCGCTAGGATTATAACCTTGTTGCCTTAGACTCCTTCACTTGCTTGTTTTCTTTTATAATATAGTGTTAACACTAGTCAATTGCGGATAGTATGGGTATGTGTTAAGGATGATTACAATCATAGTTACTATTTTAATACTGCATTCACATGTATGAACCCAATTATAGTAGCATGGGTTTCACGGTGAATTAGGTTATGAACTAATCTAATGACAAACACTATGATGTAGTTTAATGGATAATAAGAGAAAGTTTTTGTGGAACTTTAAATATCCTACAAACCTTTAGGATGGTTAGTTCTACATAGAAAAACTCATATGCACACAAACAGTGAACAAATGTATAAGGCAATATTCTCATGTGTAACGGACATTTTTGTTATGAATAATAGACTTTAGTTTTCCCCGACAATTTTTTTTTTGTGGAATATGGGGTACGTTACATTGAGCCTCCTTCTCACTGACCACCTGTCAGGTTCAACTTTACACCTATTCATAGATTCTCCTATAAATCTGGAATGCATCTTTTTGAAGTTAAGTTAACTCTACAGCTTGTCTCAATCTGTTGCCACTTGGAAAACCGCTTTGGATTCCTAACTCCCTCTTTTAACAGATGCTTCAACGTGTGCCCATTTTTCCACATATGTTTATTTCATAAAAATAATAAGGTCTTGCAATTCAATTTTGGTCACTCGACCAATTTGTCTTTTTGGAAAGATAATTAAAATTCTAACTTAAAAAAAAATTAGAAATAATAATTAAAATCCAAGTTGTGTGATATCACAATCCTCCTTCGTTATGATGATGATATTGTTCTTATGGAGAAGTGTCCCTATGACCTAGGTAAGAAACTAATAACCCTCGAGGACTTATGCTCTAGCATGGGCATCACTGTGAACACTCAAAAAAAAATGTTATGATAATTAAATCCAAAAGGATCACCTACGATACTGTTTTTTATGGCAACAATAGCTTTGAGGAAGTTCCTTCATACAAGTATCTTGGAACCAATATCCACCACAAGCTCAATTGAAACTATAGCATTGAAAAAAGGATAAATGAACGGTGGAAAGATTATTATGGGCTCAAAAACAATTATAAATCAGTAGACCTTTGGCTGTGGGATAAAAAGAAAATCCTCTTTCACACTCTCGTCACTCTAGTTATCTTATATGGATGTGAAGTTTGGGGTTGCAGTATATCTAGAGAATCTTGGATAAAGATAGAAAATATCGAAAATAATTTTACAACTTGTAATATTAAAATTAATGGCAATACACCCTATCTATTCTCCTCATAGAAGCAAGCCTTTCCCCCATTGAGAGCATTGTTATGATTAGATACCTAACATACAAGAACAAGATAAACAACATGGATGACAAGAGGCTCCCCAAAATAGCTTCAAACTCTAGCCAAAACTACCAGTGACTCAAGTAGGGATGGCATAAAAAAGTCAATTCTTAGCTAAATCATTTGGGAATACAAGAAGAAGTCATCATGCAAAATATCGATAATATTACAAATATTATTACTTCTAAATTTAAGGAGAATATGTGGTGTGATAGAGAATAACTGGATAAACAGAAATTAAGATACTATAAGGAGGTGGTCAACCCTAATTTAGAAGATCAAAATTACCTCTCGGTTTTGAAAACTGCAAATAAGAAAACCAATATTGCTAAAATAAGAATAAACTCTCACGAGTTACATAGTGAAATTGGGCGTTGAACAACTCCCAAAACACCATGCAATGAGAGAATTTGTTGCCTTTGTAACACTAAGTGGGTAGAAGATGAAAAACACTTCCTCTTGCATTTCCCTGCATATACCCTTATTAGATCCTAATTTAAAAATATTTGCCACATTATGGACCTTCCTAACCTCCTAACTCATCAAAACTAGGTGATCTTGGAACGCTTCTCTTAATGTTTTTTTAGCATAGAAACACAATTTTAAAGAAATGAAAGAAATCTTTTACCTACCAATTGATCTTAGTGGACATTAATCATCATCATCGTCATTAACATCAAATATAAACTAAAATATGATTAAATTTTCACATTTATTCATATAATTTTATTTTATAAGTTATATTAATATCAAATCTAAAATAAAATAGGAAAGTTTTCACATTTAGTGATAATTATAAAATGATTTTGTAAAATTGACTATTTTGCAAACATCTATTTATAAAATGATTTTGTATAATGAACTATTTTGCAAACATCCATTTTTAGTAAGCGTTTCATTTATAATTAAGCACTTTATCTATAATTAAGATTTGACTAATATTTGTTGAAAGACGATGGAACCATTAAACCAAATGAGTTAACCGTTAAAAAATATTATTATTATTAAAAAGACATGGTCATATAGTTAAAAAATATTATTATTATTAAAAAGACATGGTCATATATTATTAGGAGAAATGGTATATGGTCATATATCATTAGTAATAAATATTTTTTATTACTAAATGTTATATGGTTCAAATCCAGAGGGGGTAGGGTATGTATATTTTTATAGATTTTTATATGGTTCAAATCGTTGGGCGAAGGGGATCCCTTGTCCCACAAACAAGAGGGTCGCATACACCAATTTGATGTATTGGCTTGACCGTGACCTTAAAAATAGATTTATATTATTATTATAATATCATTAGTAATAAATAAAAATGATTAAATTAATAAAACTGAATTTTTGAAATAAAAAAATATATTACTAAGAAGAAGGAAAAATCAATTATGTTCATTAAAGAAAGGTATGGATTGTATTAGATATGATTTCATTAAAATCAACCACAATCCTATATTAATAAAAATAATAGAAAAACGAATTTAGTCAAATGAATAAAATAGATAAAATATTAAAATCAACCACAATCATATATAAATAAAATTAATAGAAAAACGGATTTAGTCAAATGAATAAAATAGATAAAATATTAAAGAGAATTTAGTAAAAAAAATAAGAAAAATATATAATACTCAGAAGGATGAAATCGTTCAGCTAAACTATTACTATTTCAAGGAAAGGAGATATGATATAAAATAAAGTAAATATAGGTTATTACTAATAAGGAAATTTTAATTTAAAAATAAAATATTAATCTTAATTAACTAATTTAATAAGCATAAAAGGAAAAGTCTTAGGTATCACGGAAAAGTCCAAGGAAGGAGAATAAATTAATCATAGGAGATATGATGTAAAATAAAGTAAATATAGGTTATTATTAATAAGGAAAATTTAAATTAAAAAATAAATACTAATATTAATTAACTAATTTAATAGGCATAAAAGGGAAAGTCTTATGTATGAGGGAAAGGTATGAGGTATAAGCGTGTAAAGGAAGAAGGATAAATTAATGATATAAGTTGAAATTGTGGGGAAAGAAATAATTAGGTAATGATGAAGATAATTGGTGTACTTATGAAGATAATGGACAAGTTTTATGAAGATAATGGACAATAGGTTTTTAAGTCTCGTTAAACTTATAACTATCTTCTTAATTATAAATTATAATTGTGATGTTAATTTTTTATTTTAAGGGTTTTTCTAATGACGTATGAGTAATGGGGATGATGTTAATATTTTATCTTGATTAAAGTAAATGAGGTGTTTGGTGTTATAGGAATACTATGTTATTGTTGATTTAGTAAGGCAATTATGAAAAGTGTTAATAATATGCTTTTTGGGATGAGTTTAGATAAATGTTCTTATTTGGCTATTGTAGATTTTTCATAGGAATAAAGAATTTGGCAAACATTTTGAGAAAGTAGAGGGTCATATTTATCTTTAACACTTCTAGACAATTTTTATAGGGTTTTGCAAGGCTTCAAAAAAGTTTTAATATTCTATTTTTTTAAGATTTTGGAAATATAATCAGTGATTCAGTAACATTTTTGTTATTAATCCTCAGCTAGTGATGTATTATGTAGATATAATATATGGATGTGGGCCAAGCGATGTAACATGTAAGCAATGTATATCAAAAAATGATAAATAAAATGTGATGTCGATTACAGATGGACATGGACATAGTCATGGGGGCTAAGTTTCCCAGAAGAGAGGAGGGATCTAAGGGGCATTTTTATTTATGTGTCTTAAATCCCAAGTCATTCCTAAAATTATTGTTTTGAATGAACCTTCTAATTTTCCCTTGAGTGTATGCGAGCCCAATCATTGAATACATGTAAGAGGGTGGGTGTGAAAGTTGACATCCCATATTTATGAGAGAATGGGGGGCTAAGTACAATCGACATTTGGGAATGTGAGAGTCAACATGATTGGTTAAAAGGGAAATTTGAATTGCTACTATGGGTAGTTTTTACAAGCAGATTTTCGGACAGCGAAAGGGAGATGAGTGTTGGAATTGAAAGATAGTCATGATGGGTTTATTGGGAAGCTTCTGGAAACTATAAAATGTGTTGGACATACAATTTTGGATATAGTTTTCATGAAAATCCTAAGTATGGAGGATAGGCATAGCAGAACAAGAAAGAAGACAAGGCAGGAGCAGAGTGTGCATCAAAGGCACATTTAGGATTGGGAGTGCGTAGTAGAGGCACATGAAAGAGTGCAATGTGTAGTAAGAACATACTTTGTAGGAGAATAAACAAGAGAACAAACTAGACAATAAAGCAAGAGAAGAAAGCAGGAGAAAAGGATGGCCAATAGTTTGACATGACAAAAGTAGAAGGACACGCAAAAGAAGGAAGAGAAACAGTCAAAGTGAAAAAGTAGCATGGAGACATAAAAGCAGGAAACACAAGCCCAAATAAGGAGTCAACATGCATTTCCATGAGTCAAAATATGATGTAATTGGGTTTTGGGGACATGAAAAGTAGGGTTTTAAGCCCTAGAAGTTATGTAAAAATATGTAACGGCTTGGGAATATTAGGGGTTCTCCTTTCTGGTTATGTGTTGTAAGGTTTTGTCATAAGGAAAGTGAGAGAACAGATTGAGTATAAGGGAAAAATCTATGTTTGAGTGGAGAAAGAGTGTTTCATAGAGAGGCTTGCACTGCAGAGTGGCTATGTAAGATGGAGAGAGAGATAACATGATATATCTATTGTAAGTGTAGTGTGCAAGCCTGAGATTATTACAGAAAGAATAATAAAGAAGCCAGCCATTGTCGACATAGCCTAAACTTGGGTGAACCACATTAACTACTTTGTCTTCTTGTCTTTTATGTGATTGATCATGAATATTATCTTATGCATGTTAGATTAAATCTATTTCTTACATGATCATTGTGCAATAGATATAAATGTTACAGTAATTGGTTTATGTTTCACTCTGAAGTATAAAAGAATTATATAAGTGAATTCACTAAGTAACCAAGACAAAACAATTACAGGATAATGTGCATAGAATAGACAAGTAAGAATGAATAAGATAATTGCCTTCCATTCCCTCACTACTGCAGAAACTTGGTTCCTATAACCCAAATAGATTGATCGGGTAAGACTTGACTTGCATGCAGGTGATGAAAAATGGTACATTGTATGAAGGGTTTTGTTAGTTAAGATAACTTGAACCCAGGGTCTTAGAACCACGCATCAACAAATGGTTCTGTTTTCGGGACCCAAAATCTATGATTAAGGGAATGTTTTGGAGGTCAACTAAGAAAGAGATCTCAAAATGGCTAGAAGGGAAGGAACAATAATTTTCTTAAAAAGAGAATATAAACCCTTCAATGAGCGACTACAAATGGATGCAAAGGTATGTGTACACAGAGCTACATGATATTTTCTTTGGTGAATTTCTAATTATTTTAACTGAGTGGTTAGAAATATTAGTGGAGAATATTGGAAGGTACTGAACCACAACATTGAGGAACTGAACTCCTGAGTTGGTAAGGAAAATGAATTTTGTAAGTAATCAGACTTCACGTGTAGTTTATTTCTAGTTGGACAGTATATTGGGGGTTTATATTATAGAATTAACAATGGATTGTACCAATTCATATAGTGTTTTAGAGAGGGATTTCATCAAGGGTCCATGTGGAAGGTTCATGAAATCGTTTTGTACATGGATAAAGATGTTACTGTGCGAAAAGTGTGTGATGAAAATGGATTCCATTTTCCAATGGGATTCATGCACATAGGGGAATTGGGGGATGACAAGAGGATCATATAAAGGTAGGAAAGAGTGAAGGAAGCAATGAAGAAGGAATGGAGGGACTGAGAATGTAGAGAACCAAATAAGTTGTATCAAAGGAAGAAGACAAGTTTGGAGTACTGCACAGTGGAATAAGTTACAAGAGGTGAAAGATTGGGGATGAGAAAGGAGATCCACGCAATGAACCTGAGTGGAGAGAACCTTATGCAATCTTTTATATCATAGAGATACCATACGTAGGAGGAGAGGAAGAGAATTATTATTTTAGTCCTATAATAAAAGAGTCAGTAAGTCCTAGTCAAACAAGATCATGTGTCAATTCCACAACAACATGTGTGTCGCCTGGATCATAAATCACATTCGACGATTTTTCAAAAGAACTTATAGTTAACAAGGGAGGTCAGAGTAGCAGTAGCTAGAGAAGTGGAAGTAGTGTGTAGAGTCGGATTCAACTATCATCGCCTAGGGGAGGTACTACACAAAGAAACATGGTGGGGTTAGACAACACCCTCAGACTACCTGAGTTCCAGGGATTTGGGTAAGAGGACCCAGAACAACATTTATTTGTCTGCAAGACAATATGGGATGTAAAGAATGTCCACGATGAGGTTGTAAATATTTTTCAATTGGAAATCACCTTTAGAGGTCACGCACTAGTCTGGTACATGAAACTATAGAGTACCGTGCTTATACGACAAGCCAGGAATTTAGCAGAAATTAGACAAGTGTTGTTGAAATAGTTCAAGAAGCCAAAGTCTAAATCATTGTACCTTATAGAGTTGAAGGGAATTAAATAGGTGCAGACTAAATCAATCTATGATTATGACCAATGTTTTAAGGATCTGATGGGTAGACTAAAATTCCATATCCCGTATCAATAACATCAAGAGTGGTTTATTATAGGAATTCTACCACACATTTGCAGGTCGTTGATTCAAGAGAAGGTTGCATCACAAAATGAAGCTTTGGAGATTGCTATGAAATTAGAAGTATCCCCTATAGGAGACAGTGGAGGGATGGCGCAAATCCAAACGCAGCTAGTTGCCTTGACAATTCAACTAGCAGAACTTACAAAAGGGAAGGAGAAACGAGAACAAATCTGGTGTACCAAGTGTAGAACTGAAGGCCACCACAAGGACAAATTCCCAACATTCGTGTGGTACTTGGTGACTAGGGCACTGAATCCATTACCAGGAGTGGGATATTGTGAGATATGTAATAAATGGAGACATCGTCTGATGGAGTGTCCTTTACTACAAAAATAATATCAGAGCACACTGAGGAACTTATTTTGCAACTACTACAAGTCATTCGAACATGAAGAGAAGGATTTTCGCGCATTTGAGTTGATGAGAGAGCGCACTTCAGATATGTACAGGATTCAAGAGGAGAATGTTGTGAAAAAAGGAGGTGGTACACAATATAATAATCAGAGAGGCTTTAATCTAGGAAACAGGGGAAATTTTGGGAGAGGTCGAGACAGAGGAAATTTTGTAAGAGGAGGTAGAGGACCGATAATGTGTTACAATTGTAATCAACTAGGCCACTTAGCTCATGACTATCCAAACCCTTGTACAACCTGCACATACTATAGAGAATTGGACCATGTGATAGAAGACTATCCTCAAATACTCGTGAATTGGCAAGAAAGAGGGACTCAGAACCAAAACCCAAATCATAATGTACAAAAAACATGAGTTAAAAACTGAAATGAATGACCTAGAATAGTAGTTGTTACATGTGAAGGAACTAGAATAGGGGTTGATGCAATGAATGGAGGGAACCAGGTTGAGCATTGGGTAAGGAAATTAGCAGGACCTATGCCAACATTCGACCCTCAACAAGAAAATGAGACGTATCAGAGGGAAATAAAAGAGATATTAGGACTAGATTGGGTAGCATCAACATCATTTGTTTCTCATCTCAATGATCGCACTGTGCCAGAGAAGTTGCTTGGGAAGCTAAGTGATCTAAGAGAGTTCCTGAAAAGTTGTGTAGAGTTATTGAAAGTTGAAACTGCGATGAATGCATAATATGAAATGATTGATCATTGTGCACAATAAATGGAAACTCCTATTTCAAAGAGGGTAGTGAATCAGGTACTATGTAGAAAGAGGATCAACAAAGAATTCATATTAAGTGCACAAATTGGGGAATATGATGTGGACAATGTTAACTTGGACTTGGGGTCTGATGTGAATGTGTTACCAAAGTAGACCTCGGAGATAATGGGGAAATCTAAGTTAATATGGTCTCTTGTCCAGCTAATATTAGCGAACCAACACAAGATAGTACCAATTGGCCGATTGACAGGAGTACATGTGAACATAGATGGAGTGCGTTGTGTTGCAGACTTTGAAGTTATTGAGATTGTGGATGATAGTAAACCATATCCAATATTGATGGGACTTGAATGGACCTTTTATAATCAAGCAATCATTAATATAAAGAGGAGGAAGATTATATTTGAAGTAGGAGGCTTGAAGGTTACTACACCATTGGACCCAACAGAAGGAAAGAGGTACATAGATCTAGTGAGAGGGAATGAAATTGATAACTTGTTTGGCATGATTGTGTGGATGGATGATTATGTTAAACCTATTTCAGATGGTATTCTAAGTTGTATAAGTATTAGTTCATTTGCATCATATTCAGAGGAATGTTTGGATCACTAGCAACAGAGGATGCATGAAGTATCAACTAGACGATGTGTGCAACATAATCATTGCGTTGGATTGGAACATAGTTATGTGATCCACCCAGGTATGATGGATTAACTAACATAATATCATTTGTTAAAGAATTTGATTTCAAGGTTCCTGAATAGAAAAGGTTGTTGGCACTAGATGTTGTCCTGAAAGCTACTCCAGCTAGATGGTGGGTTGCACACAAAGAGGGAATGGAAGACTGGTCACAGTATCAGAGACTAATGCACGTGAGATTTGGTACCAAGTTAGAGAATATTATATATAATTATATGGGGATGAATGACCCAACAAGACATGTGGAGTAGTGTAGAACAATATGGATTTCAGTACCGAAGAAGGAGTCGACACACAAATTTAGACATACACTGGATCTAATTTCAAAGAACTAGTATCTGAACATGGAAATGTCTATGGAACCAATATATTCTCAAAAGAAGAGTCTATGGAGGTGGTATCAGTGTGAAATGTGCATAGATTATCTAAAAATGGAATGGATTTGTTTCCAATAGATATTTAAAATGAAGAAGACTTATCTCTTATAAATTGAAACTATAAGATGGTATGTATTTGGGTAATTGGATCAAGCTACTAACACATCAATTAAAGAGTTTTTACTTGAACATGAGCAACATATCAGACATATAAAAACCATCAATAATGAACACATAGCACAACAAATGATAAAGGAGTTCACCCCTCTCTTAGGCTACATCTCTTGGTCCAGCTTCCCTTGGATCATTTTCATTATTCTTAAAAAATTCTCTTACAGTTCTCAGAAGACAAAATAGATGGCTCCAATGGCTTCAGAACGTCCAAACACCCCTAGCTGGGATTTTTCATCACCTAGTTTGGCCAAAAAATGAATAAGTTACACCTCCTGGAAGTTTTCCCCTTCAAGCTTGTTGTACCTTCTCGCCAAAATGCACCCATTGACAGACTAACTCGGCCTCTGTGTTTTTTTTGCACCAAAACCCAACACACGCAATGGTTCCCGCAAAATGGGCGAAATTGTAGGACCGTTTGCGTTGGCCCCAAAACCTCGATGGAGAGCTCGGTCATATGGCCCCATGTGGCCAACGACCTAACAGTCATGAACTCCAACGGATAGATCCTCCACACTTGGGTGTGGTCATTTGGTAAGGCAATATGTGACTGGGGGCTACACATCATAGCAATGTTCATGCGTGCACCAAAGTCAAAGGAAATGAGTGATCGTATGGTGTTTGTGGTAAGAACTGGGGCTAAACGTCATAGAAATGGTCCGCAAGAAATTTTATAGAGTGGAAATTTGGTAAGGTTACATGGTGTATGCATCGGGGGCTGGGGTTAGGCCCCAACCCTTTTATCCACCGCCGGACTGTTAACACAAGTTTAAATATTTAAATCAAACAATAAAGGTTAAGACAGTCCATGGGCGGGTTGGTAGCCCGGGCCCTACAAAAATGTTACCCCTCGCACAGAGGTTATGGGTTCGAATCCTATGGAATCATAAAAAATTTACCTAACGCCAATCAATTTGGAGGGGTGCCATGTGGCAGCCCATGACTGGGCCACGTGGCACCATAACATTGGCCCAATAAAATGACACTTTTCACAACCGAATTCGTGCACTTGTCTACCACCGATCATGTACGACTTTGCCACATTATGCCATGCCAACTCAGCACTCTTCCACGTCACCTACCACGTGTAGGTTTGTACCCTGCCACAACATCACTGTACAGACTATACAATCAGCAAAATTTTGCATGTTTGGAAAAATGAACAGAACGCGATGTATTTCGCATACGATGTTTGTTTGATCTTGTTCAAGTTGCGTTGGGTTCGTGACAACAAGGCATACGCACGTGTCCGTTTTGAAGTGATTCCAAGAACTTTTATTTTTTAGCAAAATTTGATCCCCTAGATCAGTCCTCCCCATTGAGAAGTTTTTGGACCTCCAAAAGAATACTTTTAATCAATCTAAAGATGAGGTTACAGTTCCCTCAGCTTTCCAATCTCGATTCACTTGGCCTTGCTTGAATTTGTGCTTTTAATACCAACATGAAACTTGTCATGTCTTGTCCTTTACTTGGCTTGGCTCTTTCTCAACTGTTGTTGAATGGTTTGATGCAGAAACTGAACTTGTTCAATGAACTTATTTCCTACACCACAATGGCCAGAAAAAAGAGAAGAATGTGCTACCCTTATCATGTTGACTCTTTCACCCCGTGAAAAGCATAGCTTGCCAAGATACAAAATTTTACCATGTACATAGGAATCCAATTCCTCTACTTGGTTAGTACGATATAAAGTTGTATACACATTTTTTCCATCAGAATCTAAAGCATATTGTTCCAAATAGCTCTTATTCATGATAGCATTATGCTTGAACAATAACTAAAGCACTAACAATAGGCCTAGTAAGCATATCAACAACTTTTTCATAAATGTATTTCTTATACCTTATCACCAAGTGGAAAACATAACTTGTCAAGGCATGCAATGTATCTTGTTTTTCTTTCAAATATTTCTTCCACATGTTTCCTTCAACAATAATATTCGTAGTCTTGTTCAAGAATTTGAAATCTACCCACATACGCCATATACAATCTTTCTCTGGTACTAAACCAATTGGTGACCTGCATGGTGAAGTGCTTGGTTTGATGACCCCTTTGTCAAGCAACTCTTGGGCTTGTTTTCTGATTTCAACATTCTCAATGACTGACATCTTGCACATGTCAATGTTTGGAAGAGGACCTCCTTGCTGCAATAGAATATCATGTTAGATACCCCTTTTAGGAGGCAAACCCCTTGGTTCCTGAAACATCTCAACATTTTAGTTAACAACCTCATACAAATCAGATTGTAACTTTGCATCACATCCTTTGAAAACTTCTTCTTCGTCATTGTCTTTGGGTTTAATCATCAAAAGTACAAGGTTCTTACTAGCATTGAATAGTCTCTTCATTTGTCGAGCATTTGTAAGTGACAAATTCATCTTCTTTGTATGTGCTCTAACAATGTACTCAACTCCATTTTTAAACAAATGATACTTGTTCTCATGACGATGAAGTATGGCTCTCCTATCCTATAAGTATGGGATTCCCAACACAATACCACAAATATCCAATGGAATAACATCAAGCTCTACCTCATCTATATAGTTTGAAGTGATGGAAAATATGAGTTTACACCTTCTTGTCACATGCAATTTGGCATTGTCACATATCCAACCTAAAGGGTATGGTTTAGTACGAGGAGTAGTTTCCAAATCTATTTTCTTGACAATATCTTCAGAAATAAGGTTTGCTTGAGATCCTGTATCAAAGAGAGTATATATCTTGGTATGTTTTGAAATTACCCTTATATGAAAAAGCTTTATTCTTTCTTTTTCATGTTCAGTTTCATTGATGGCAGAACTTGAAGAACTAGTGCTAGCAATAGAATTCTTACCTTGTAAACCCGTGGTTTTGATTTTTGTTTCATCTTCTTAATCAGATCCTAAATATTGTTTTACAGTTGCAACAATGTTTGGTTTCTCTTTGTTGTTAAAAATTTTTGGTCTCTTTTCAGGATGAAGTTTCCAACAATGGTATTCATCATGGCCATCCTTTGAACAATCCTTACATGAGAGTTTCTCTCTCTCTTTCTTGACTGAAGCATTTTTCTTTCCATTTCCTTCAAACTCCCTCTTTCCCTTGTCTCCATTAAAAGACTTATTGTTTCCCTCTTGAGGTTCATTCCTTCCTCTTGCCTCTAAATGAGTTGCATGTACACAAACTTCATCTAGATTTGAAGGGTTAAACATAATTATTGTATGACTCAAGTAGCTATGCAAACCTCCAATGTAGTTGGGTAAAGTTTCTTGAGAAGAAAAATCTATACCCAAAACCAAAGTTCTTCTCCTAAATTATTGAGTGAAGCTTTGCACATATTTCCCTTTAGCTTTTCTAAAGTTTTGCCAATCCATAATAGCTTTCTGCATGTATGCTAATGAATAAAATTTCCTTTTAATTGCAACAATAAAATCATTCCAAGAGGATAAAACTTTACCATGTTTCTTCATGTCCTCTTGAGTTTTGGCTTCCCACCAAATGAGTGTTGCACTGTTCAATCTTAAAGAAGCAAGTTGAATCTTAGTTTCATCATTTGTGATTATTTGCATCCTACAATACACTTCAATCTGACGAATCTAGTTATCCAATTTCTCAGCATTTACCTATCCATTGTACATTAGCAATTCAAACTTAATATCAAGATTTAGCAAAGGAGTTTGTAAAGGAGTTTTACCATGTTATTTTGGAGAATTTGGAGGTGGTTGTGAAATGGTGGAAGATGGATGTGAAGGTGGTGGAGAATCACCATTCCCTCCATTTCCCTTTGGATTTTTATCACCACTATCTCCATTTACCTTTGGAGGGTTAGAGCTTTCACCTTGCAATCTTGCATTTCTTTCTTCAAAGAAAACTTTCACCATCTCAGTCATATCATAGAAACATTTTCTGAATTTTTTCTCCTCTGAAGGAAGAGTTCCATGACTCTCGTCATGATCCATACTTGGTGAATATCTCCTTGAAGCTTGAGGTGATTTGATAGTTATCCTTCTTGACAGTTGAAAACTTGGCTCTACAAGTTGACCTTCTCTTCTTGTGAGCTTCAACCTTGTGAGCATCAAAAAAACAAAAACACTTGCAAACAATCAATCCTTCAAAAACCTATGCTTTGATACCAACTGATTTGAAAATGGAATGCATTTGTTTCCAATAGATCTTTAAAATCAAGAATACTTGTCTCTTATAAATTGCAAGTGTAAGATGGTATGTGTTTGGGTAATTGGATCAAGTTACTAACACATACATTAAATAGTTTTTAATTAATCATGAGCAACATACCAGACATATAAAAACCATCAATAATAAACACATAACACAACAAATGATAAAGGATTTCACTCATCTTTTGGGATACGTCTCCTGGTCCAGATAACCTTGGATCATTTTCATTATTCTTAAAAAATTCTCTTACAGTGCTCAAAATACAAAATAGATGGCCCCAATGGCTTCAGAACGTCCAAAAACACCTAGTTGGGATTTTTCGGCACATGGTTTGGCCAACAAATGAAGAAGTTACACCTCCTAGAAGTTTTCCCCTTCAAGCTTGTTGTACCTTCTCTCCAAAACGCACCCACTGATAGACAAACTCAGCCTTTGTGTGTTTTGTGCACCAAAACCCAACACACGGAACGGTTCCCTCAAGATGATCTAAATTGTCGGACCATTTGCGTCGGCCCCCAAACCTCGGCGGAGAACTCAGTCGTATGGCCCCATGTGGCCAACGACTTAACAGTCGTGCACTGCAGCAGCTAGCTCCTTCGCGCTTGGGTGTGGTCCTGTGGCAAGGTGATATGTGACTGGGGGATACACATCATAGCAAAGTCCACATGCACACCAAAGTCAAAGGAAAGGAGTGGTCGTATGGTATTTGTGGTAAGAACCGGGGCTAAACGTCATAACAATGGTCCACATGCAAGTTTATAGAGTGGACATATGATAAGGTTACATGGTGTATGCATCGGGGGCTGGGGCTAGGCCCCAACCCTTTTCTTTGTCCCCCGACCGTTAACACAAGTTTAAATATTTAAATCAAACAATATAGGTTAAGACACACCATGGGTAGGCTGGTAGCCTGGGCCCTGCCAAAACATTACCCCCTGTGTGGAGGTTGCGGGTTCGACTCCTATGGATTCATAAAAAATTTACCAAATGCCAATCAAATTGGAGGGGTGCCACGTGGTAGCCCACGACTAGGCCACATGGCACCATAACATTGGCCCAATAAAATGACACTTGTCACAACCAGATTCATCCACTTATCTACCACCGAGCCTGTACGACCTTGACATGTTATCCCATGCCAACTCAGCAGTCTTCCATGTCACCTGCCACATGTGGGTTCGTACCCTTCCACATCATCTTTGTATGGACTATACAGTCAACACAATTTTGCATGTCTGGAAAAATGAACATAATATCTTGCTCATATGACGTCTGTTTGAGCCCGTTCAAGTTGCATTGGGTTCGTGACAATGAGACCTACACACGTGTCTATTTTGAAGAGATTCTGAGCACTTTGATTTTTGAGAAAAATTTGATCCCCTAGATCAATAGAGATTCTATAATTGTTCATGAATTGCTGGAGTGTTACAATGTCGTGAAAGAAGAACATGATGAGGGAGATCCCAGGAATGCGAAAGTACCTGAAACTCTAGGGAACGTGCAGTAGCAGGGCCAGAGCTTGAATCTATTGCATATACATAGCCAATAAAGACACAAAAGGTGAACATTGGGATGACAAAGAACTCAAAGTTTGCATAGATAGGAGATTATTGGAGGGATGATACTATGGAGAAGATTGCATCTTTATTGTGTGAGTATCAAGATCTATTCCCAAATACATTCTTGAAAATCAAGGGAATATATGGGCAATTAGGCGAGATGAAAATCCCTTTGAAATCATGTGTTAAACCAGTGCGACAAAGATCCTATAGGTTAAATATGAAGTACAAACAGAAGGTGAAAGCAAAAATAGAATGCAGGAATCAATGAACCAGTGGTGGAATCAAAGTGGATAAGTCCAATGGTAGTGCAAGACAAGAAAACAGGAGGAATCAGTATTTACGTAGATATGAGGAAGTTGAATAATGCATGTCTACATGATCCATTTCGAACACCATTCACAGATGAGGCACTGGAGAATGTAGGAGGGTATGAGGATCATTCTTTCATAGATAGATTATTCGGGTACCATCAGATAAAAATTGTGTAGGAAGACATGTATAAAAATACTTTTATGATAGAGTGGGGAAGTTATCAGTACACATTGATGCCCTTTGGAATGAACAATGCACTAGCAGTTTTTTCAAGAGTTCTGGTCACGGATTTTAAAGAATTTATTCATAAGTTCCTTGAAGTGTACTTAGATGATTGGATTGTGTTTATTCTATTGAAGGATCACATAGTAGTAATCAATTTAATGTTGTATAGGTGTGTAAAATGTCATATTTCACTGAATTTGATGAAGTGTATTTTTTGCAGACCTTTTGGAATCTTGTTGGGCCACATGGTCTGCAAGCAGGGCTTATTAGTAGATCCTACAAAGATTGCAGTAATTATAGGTTTACAACCACCTACACTAGTTAGACAGTTGAGGGAAACTCTAGGTCACACAAGATATTGTAGGAATTTTATCAAAGGTTATGCACAAATTACAATACCGATGGAGAAGTTGTTGAAGAAGGAAGCAAAATTCCAATGGAATGAGGACTATCAGAAAGTTTTGGACCCATTAAAACGAAAATTAATAATTGCACCAATTTTGATCTTTTCAAATTGGAACAAGGAATTCCATGTTCATGTATATGTGTCTTCCATATATTTGGGATCAGTACTATCTCAACCAGGGGAAGGAGACGTAGATCACCCAATTTGTTTTGCAAGTAGAAATATGTTCATAGCAGAGAAAAATTACACCACTATAGAACGCGAAGGATTGGCAATTGTATATGATCTGCAAAAGTTCAGACATTATTTATTGGGTTCTCACATTAAGATGTACACAGACCATTCTTCACTAAAATAATTAGTGAACAAGCCAATGTTGGGGGGGAGATTATGTAGGTGGTTACTGGTGTTTTGGGAATATGATTTTCAGTTTGTTTTGAAATCAGGGAAGTTGAATGCAGGACTTGATCACTTGTAATGCATACTATCAGGAGAAAATGCAAGGAATCTAGATGACAACTTGTCAGTTGCATAGTTATTTGAATTTAAGATGGTGGATGACTACTTTGCATACATCATGCAGTTTCTAAGTACAGGAATGGCCCCGTCAGACATGACAGGCACAGTAGAAGAAAAAAATTAGTAGTTAAAGCAAGAGACTATCAACTCATTGCAGGGAACTTATACAAGTTAGGTGTTGATGGAATATTGAGACGATGTGTGTTGGAGCATGAAAATCCTATGATACTCATAGAAGTGCACAAAAGGATTGCAGGAGAACACTACACAGGTAAAGCGACTGTGCAGAAGATCTTGTGTGCAGGGATCTAGTGGCCCACACTTCATAAGGATGCTAAAGAATACTATCAGGCATGTGATGTATGTCAAAGGGTGGGAAAGCCATCTAGGAGGGATGAAATTATTTTACACCCATAGGTTACATTGCAAGCATTTGATAAATGGGCCATAGAAGTTTTGGAGCCAATCAATCCATTAGCAAGAAGATCAGGAGTGAGGTACATAATCAGTGCGACAGAGTCTTTGAATAGATGGAAAAAAGAAACATTAGTCATAGACTACACCGTGGAGACTTATGCACAATTCATATTTGATAATGTAGTCATATTATTTGAATGTACCCACATATTACTTAGTGATCAAGGAACACACTTCCTTAATAAGACATTTGCAACATTGACTGGTGAATTTCAAATTCATCACCAAAAGAGTACTTCATATCATCCTCAGGACAATGGGATAGTAGAAGCTTCTAACAATATTCTAGAGAATTCCTTGACAAAGATCTGCAACATAGGGAGATATGATTGGGACTTAACAGTTCCTGGAGCTTTATGGGTCTACAAGACTACAAGAAAAAAGTTGAAAGGGAAGACACCTTTTAGGTTGGTCTATGGGAAAGAAGCAGTGATTTTGATGGATTTTATTCTGCCTAAGCTATGTGTTGCAAAAATTATTGATATTTCAGATTTTGGTGCAGTAGAGGAGAGATTTTCATAGTTAGTGCAGCTTGAGGAAGTTCAGTTTGTCCCAGGCTTCCATCAACAAGTTCATAAGGAAAGGCTAAAGGAATGGAATGATAGACACATTAAAAAGAAAAAGTTCCAAGTGGGAGACTTAGTATTACTCTATGACAGTAAATTTATGCAGCATCCAAGAAATTTTTGCCTGCATTGATTAGGAACATATGTGATTCAACATGTGACGGAGACAGGTGTTGCACAATTGGAAATATTGAATGGAGAATCCCTGGAAGGAATGGTGAATGGGAGTGGGCCGACCGTCTATAAAATAATCCAAACTACACGAAAACACATGTATCATAGTAGTTGTACTATAGTAGGAAGGTAAAATACAGATAAAAAAAAAAAAAAAAGGAAGAAAACAAATAAAAGGGGAAAAATGAGAAATACAAGGTAAACAGGAAGAGGTATCATGCAAAAAAAAGGAATATCATACAGGTAATAGAAAAAATGCAAATTCAGTCAAGTCCACACAAAATAAATATGCGACAAAGGACATTTTGATAGTTAAAGACATTAAAAGGGTGGAAACAATGACTAAAGAGTGATTAATGCCCAATCATAAAGACGACGCATATCCATAAATGGAAACAACCACCGATAATTGTGACATATTGGAAGTATGAGGTAAAAATCCAACGAAAGATATGGTAATAAAGTAGCAATAAATTAAGTATTCATCACACCATTGGCATATTAGACAGTCAATTTAGGCACGAAGGGACATGGAAAACTAGTGGAGGGGCACAAAAGTCATAGTTGGTCGACAAGCATTAGTTATTTTCACTTATAGTTTCATGTGAGTAATAGAGAGATGAGAAACACATAGCAAAGTTGAGTAATACCCCATAGCTGAAGAAAATTGTCACTAGTAACCATGTTACAGAAATGGCATGCAGCAGTGGTCGTGCTAAAGAAAGTTTGAACAAGAGAAAAACTAGTAGAACCAAAGGTCGAGGAGACTCTGAGAGAATCATCTTCATAGATGAGGTTTCCTCGTGACTACATCCCGCCAAGGAAGGATGATTCCCCACCAGTAACATTGCAAAAAACTCTCTACTATGAGCTAGTGATGCCTAGCATCCCAAAAGGGGTCATCGTGGATTAAGACATGCTAGGGAGGGTTTCGCAACTCAAATACATGGAACATGATATTATATACACGAAGAATTTACCTGAACTTTCACTGCACCACTACTTAGAGATGAGAAAAGATCCAACAACGAACCAGAGGATACCCATGCCAAAGGTATGGGAAAGAGGATTGGAGAGAACATGCATACTAAACCTAGTCAACATCCCTCACTTTGGCCAAAGAAACGAGGTAAATGCATGCATCAAGTTTCTCTTAACTTGTATAAATGGATGATATTTGTGGTTAGACATGCCAACTTCAATAGATACAAAATTGATTGCAAGGATCATAGGATTACCAACAGAAGGAAAAGATCCAAACTCATTGTTTGATGATAAGAAAACTAACAGGACTCTATCAAAGATAATGAGGCAAACATTTCTCACAATTCATGGGGTGTGTGGATTGGAGGTGCCAAGCATATGTGACCCAACCATAAGGCTTTCAACACAAGCATTGGAATGCAATCTACTGAGTAAATGCAGGAAATAAAAAGTACTAGCAGGAGTGATAGCTCTGACAGACAAGTGTGTCAAAGCGACTTCCATGAGTTGGGCGTCATACTTATTGAACTAATTCCTCCTTGACTGTGAAAAAGCACATGATAGGGGAATGGAGTTCCACTATCCATGGCTACTAATTTTGATTTCATTCGCAGCATGGTAAGAGTCGAAGGACACAAAGTTCTTGGGACTCTGAGGTAAGCCATGTTTAGCGTTTATGTACCATAACTTCTAGTACACAACTAATAAAAGAAGAAAGATTGACACTAATTTCGAGTTGTTCATTTACGGTGAAAGGATTCGTCACTACATTAGGACTACACCACACATTTCATAGAAAATGGTAGACATGTATACCCTAGTTGTGTTATTTAGGTAAAAACGATACCATATGTATGTACAAGAGAAGAAGAGCCAGAGAGAACAATGGGTCTAGAAAAAGTATAAGATCATCGAAGACAATATCCAACTAATTATGCAATATTGGGATCCATATTGGAATATTCCAGTGGATGAAGAAAAGATAGAACACCAAAACAATGACACATGTGGACAAGGTGATGGACAGGGTAATAGGAAGGGTTATGAAGAGAATTATGACCAGGGAAAAGATACAAAAGACATGTAGGAAACAGGACCAAGAGATGGGGTCAAAAGAAAATATAAGGGGAAGGGTCAAGTAGTAGTTGCGCACAAAAACATGAAAGCTCACAAGTTACCCCCTATCTATAATCTGACCGATGACAATATGGACAGAATTGGATCCCAAGTACGGGATGTTGCAGAAGAGGCCATTGAGGAAGAAACAAAGAAACAAGAAGAACTACATCAGTAAGTGCATGCACATTTAACACAATTGCAACAACTCTTTGAAGAAGCCAGAATAACACTAGAGCGTAGATCAGAGGAAGGATTGTCCACGAGTCTAGTGGAGGAAGTAGAGGCTACTAATCCAATCCTGGCCAAGTTAGTAGCCTGGCACATAGTGCTAGAGATCCAACCATATGCAATTGATTTCTCAACACCAAAACTGCAATAACTGATGAAAACAACGTGTCACCTAAATATACTAGTATCACGGATTCCTATACATGTATTACAGATTTTGCACATAGGAATTATGCATGAAATCATGCTCCACATATATGAATCATAGAGAGAATTAACCAAGGTGACAGACAAAAATACAGAAGCACAACAAAAGTACACAATTTCTTTGTAAGAAAAGAGCAAATTTGAAGAGAAAGTGGAAGGAGCGATGAAGGCAAGGAATGAGGTTGAGCAAAGGGTCGAGAAAGCCTCAAAAGAGAAGGAAAAATTTGAAAAACTGGCACAAAATATACAAGCGGACATCCAAAAGTTGTATAAGGAAATTTGAGAAGTACCATCAGTAGTGGAGGAAACCATGGAAGAACAGGTATCCAAAATCGACGAAGTCATCAAAGGATTATGTACAAGGATTGAGGAATTGCAATCATGTGTAGCGTCAGGAACACCACCAAAAGAAAGGGCAGGCAGGGAGAGAAGAATGATGACAACAGTAGAAAATATCAAGAAGTTGTAGGGGGGATGCCCAAAGCTCTGCAAGGAAACTGCACAAACATGGACAACCCTGGTGGGGGTCCAGAAATGAAGGTCATGGAAACCAAATTGAGGGATGTGCAGGAAAAGGTGCAGAAGGATTCAAAGAGAATAAACACTCTCCCACTTATTGAATGAATGATGACCATTTTGGCACAAATGCAGTCAAATGAGGAAATTGAAAAGTTATGAGACTAGTAGAATATCCTTCAATAATGATTAGGACCGCTACAAGATGAGGCGATAAGGGTGATAGGAGACCTAGAAACTACATAGGGAAAAGTGAAGTAAGAAATACACAACACAGAAGATTAGCTCACAAACCTGACGGCATAGGGTGTCGATGAGATTTTGGGAACATAGGAAAAAATAACAAAGGATGTTGCGACAACAAAGGACGCTTCCCAAAATTTCATAGAAGCATGGAAGAGCACACAACAAGCATGAGTGGCTCAGGACGAGCCTGTTGAAATTACTAATACAACTGAGAGGGGGGGGTGAATCAGTTGTCTTTGAGCTTAAACAATTTTAACTCTATTAAAATATTCTTAATCTTTCTTCAAGTGATCATCAACATTATACAACATATGGACAGTAAAAGTA
>SNQJ01S0000722.1:219070-284980 GCA_010110895.2 Picea sitchensis | reverse complement strand
ATATATATATATATATATATATATATATATATATATATATATATATATATATATATATAATAGGTTGGGCAGATTAGGGGTTCTCTTGTCCGGTACTGTGTTGTAAGGTTTTGTCACAAGGAAAGTGAGAGAGTAGACTGAGTATGAGGGAAAAATATATGTCTGAGTGGAGAAAGAGTGTTTCATAGAGAGGCTTGCACTGCAGAGCGGATATGCAATATGGAGAGAGAGATAGCATGATATATCTATTGTAAGTGCAATGCACAAGCCTGAGACGATTACAGAAAGAATAATAAAGAAGCCAGTCATTGTGAACCACATTAAATACTGTGTCTTCTTGTCTTTTATGTGATTGATCATGAATATTCTCTTATGCATGTTAGATTAAATCTATTTCTTACATGATCACTATGAAATAGATATAAATGTTACAGTAATTTGTTTATGTTGCACTTTGAAGTATAAGGGTATTATATAATTGAATTCACTAAGTAACCAAGACAAAACAATTACAGGATAATGTGCATAGAACAGATAAGTAAGAATGAATAAGATAATTTACTCCCATTCCCTCACTACTGCAGAAACTTGGTTCATGCAGCCCCAATAGATGCCTCACATAATACTTCACTTGAATGTAGGCGATGTCGAAAGGGCTAGTCTCTGAAGGTTTTTTTTGGTTAAGATAAATTGAACCTAGGGTCTTATAACTACACGCCAACAAAATGCATGAAGAAACAAGTTATTAGGCTTATAGAGTGAGTTTTGTAGTGCAAAGAAAATGAGTTGTTGTTGAGAGTTTCATGTTGTAGTTGTAATTCCCTGGAGTTCCTAACAAGAAATATTCCTAGCCAACCTGTGTTGGAGCCATGTGAAGAATTTTGAGGTTCTTAAAGGCTCACCAACAGGCATGTAATGTGACCTCTTGTTGGGAACCAATTTCAAGGTACTTTCAAACTATTTTTCTCACTTTTTTAGGACTGTTATCATGTTTTCCAAAACATCCAACAAATCTGAACTTTATTCCCTAAAAATATACCAAGTAGGAAGTGATTCAATTCCCCATTAAAGCTTATCTATGAATGGGTTTTAATAAGAAGTTGTGTTGCCCATTATTAGCGCATTCATTATACTTCAAAACAGAAAATAGCCTCTAGTATATTTAACACCTACAACTAATAAGTAAATAAGAAAACCATGGCAAATGAACACAAGTGTTTTTGGTCAACATGACATTATAAAAACCCCCATGGGGAAAAATGGTAAGAGAGTAGATGTATTACGGATTTCTCAAGCAAATGATATAATAAGGAAATGAAACAATGGAACCTGATACAAGAGAAAACTCCTCTTAAGATTGCTTTGGAGTCCCTTGAAATTTGCGCTCCTTTTGGACTTGTGTGTAACATCCATATTTCCACCGACTACATTTCATAACACTAATTACTCTTTGAGGACACTTGCATGCAAGTGATCTGGTTAAACATGGTACATTATGATTATATGATTTAGTTTATGAAATTATGTTATACTTTAATATTGAAATTTTGATATGTTATTAATATTGATGTATAGCATTGACAGGTATTATGATGAGGTTTCCTGAGTGTGCAAGAACGTGACATAATGAGGATATTGATGGCCTCGACATACTTCCTTGGACTCCGGATTGAGTCAAGGAGTGGACTATTGGATTTGATTATGAGTACTTGATTTATTACGCATGCGTTATATGATTATTTCAGTTATGGATTTTATGTATATGAGTTATTAATATTATCTTTGTCAGTGGCTGCAGAAATGGTGACGCTTTCTAATCCGACTCACATATGGAGTAGAGGATTCATACACAGATATCATATGGATGAGGGAGAGGTGTGGCATCATCCATGATACATCCTACTAGCACTTCCACCATGACCTGAACTTAAGGTTAACGACTACCTTGTTCCTGAGAGGTTCACGATGACATTAGGGAATACTGAGACAATCTCTCATGAAGATTTCTAAGGGGCGCACAATAAGGTGAATTCCTTATTCCTCAGTAAGTCCTTAGTCTCACACAAGGTCGACAAGTGGAGTATTGACTCCAAGCGTAAAAAAACTTTCAAACTAAGTCAATGGCGAGTGGAACCCTTGGAGAATGGAGGTGTGTCTTGAAGGGCACGTCGCATGAATAAATTTATGATTCAATAAAAATCTAGAAGACCTTAGAAAATAAAATGGATACTTAGACTTTGTTAGGGAAGAGAATACATTTTTTTATTAAGTTATAAACCAAAAAACATAACCAAAAGTCCAAGTGTAGATGTTTTAACTGAATAAAGTTCTAAAATGGGTTAAGGGAATTTAGACTAAATAACAATAGTAAAGGGAGAATAAAAAAAAAAAAAACACATGCCACAATGTGTGCATGAAATTAATAAAAATGAATTTTTAAATAAAAAGAAATCAAATCATGAGAGAATGGGTATTCAACATAGATTAAGTATTCTAAGTCAATCAAACTCTAAATCCTAACTAAGAGAAGAGTCGTAATCAAACTCCAATTGTAAATTAGTTGGGAGACACAATAAAACAGAAATTGGAGAACTAAGGGAAAACTAGGAGTAAATATAGGAACTAATTGGGGATGTGAGGGAAAATGCATAATTATTTTAACTAAAAAGGATTAAACATGTGCAACTTGGGGGAGTGTGACATGTGTTGGGGGTGAATAATCTGTAATAAAATTATTAAAAATTATTTAATTGTGCATGAAATGACAAGTGTCAAGGTGATTTTTCTTATAAAAAGAATGGTGAGAAAGAGGGAAGACACCATATTACTAGATGAATGAAATGATGTTAAAATTTCTATTGATTAAGTTTACTTATGTGAGTTGGGTTGCAGGATTGTGCTGGAGGTGGAAGCCTCTCCTTGTGAGAGAAAGCTTGAGATAGTTTTGTGGCTCGGGGGCTTGAGGGGGGAGAAGAATAACCCTAGCATTGGCTATCAGTGAAATCTTAACATTGGCTATCGGTGAAATCTTAAGATTGGTAGGCGAAGGAGTGGACGTTGTACAAGATTCTTGGTTGAGGTATTTCATAGTTAGTTACTTAATGTGTGAAAGGATGTTTCATGTATACCGAATTCATATGGAAGAATGCTTGGCTATTGATATAACAATTTTTCCCTTGTTTTATATATATATATATAATTTCAAATTTTGTTGATGGAATAGAAACCACCAGTGTGTTGCAAATGTTAGATTCAGTTATAAAAATGCAGTGATTGAATGGTTGAATTGATATTACCCCTGTAAATTATATATAACATATATATGTGTTTGTTACTATTGATGATTTTACTATTAGGATCTGTATAATCGCCTCTGAAGAAATGTCAAAAAGAAGCTTTGACTGTGTTAAAATTTCTGAAGGTTGTGCGTGTTGAATGTCCTGCTTGCAATGGAAATTTCTTCCCTATCCTTCCTGGAGATTCTCTTCTTCTTATTTCTTCCTCTGCAACAAACATAGGTGGGGTTTCAATCTTTGAAAGCGAAACTAGGTGCCAACTTCATCAAACTTTTGGTCGGATTCCGACCCAATTTGCGGGAGAAGTCTCGCAGGTTGTAAATGCTGAGAGTAAATTTGAATTTCCGCAATCATTGGTTTCAATGTGAGCACGGATCCGAGCAAAACAGCCCTCAGATTCATCGAGAAATTGGAACCCGAAAGGTACAGGTGTGTTTCTCCTTGAATTACAGTTGTGTTAAACTCGAATAATACATGACGGCCAGGCTAAGTTGTGGGAAAATTAGAAGATTGTTAGAAGTATTTTGTTCTTGTTGTATTTTTTTTAAACGGTAAAAAAAAAAATTTGGGAAATATGCATAGAAGGAGGTCACTGTGCGAGAAAGTAAGAATTTTAGTTTTGCGTGATATTTCTCACTTGACTATTTCACCCAAGAGGGTCGTTCATATGCATTATTCATTCATGTAGATAAATGCCACCACACAATTTTTCCTTTAGAAATCCACATGATTATTATGACACACCTATGTGCCACTTGACACTTACCTACACTTATAGCTCCCGTTTAAATCTCACATACATGTAACACACTATTAATTCACTCTAACTCATGACCTTAGATCTCACATACGTGTAACACACTATTAATTCACTCTAACTCCTGACCTTAGATCTTAGATAGTGACATGACAAAGTAACATAATTACTGCACTTTATAACTTCTAGAACTTAAGTATCATTGAGGTTTGGTCTAAAAATAATTATCTAAGTTTAGTTATTCTTATGGTAACCTTTAACTTTCTTACTTAGTTTTATATGTTATTAGTTCGTGCCCTTTAGGTTGGTAGGGACTAATAGTAATCGATTTTACTCTTTCTAATGCAAATCAATGAATTATTAGACTTTTAACCTAAGTTTTGGTAAATCTATAAATTTTTGAAACTGCACTTTGAGTTTTTATCCTTAAGTTGTAAGTTGGAGATTTTATTTGGCCTCATATCGAAGCAAGACTTAGGGTAAATTTAGAGAGTTAAGTTGTAAGTTGGAGGTCTTATTTGGCCTCATATCGAGGCAAGACTTAGGGTAAATTTAGATAGTTCTGATGAGTTTCAGTGTTTATTGAAGTTTATTGAACTAATGCTAGACATTGGGTCTAGCATTAATTCATAACATTAATTGTTAACCCAAAGTTCTTCAAAATCTTATTGAGGCAGTTTTGATGCCTTTCATTGGGACTGCGTGTTCTGACTACTGCCAACACTCTTGACTCCTGTCAACACTCATGTCATTTGTGGGCTACATGTTAGATGGTTCCCTTCAAACCCTCCTTTATATGCTCTTAATTCCCCATGAAAATTTATATGCTCATATTCCCCATGAAAATTTATTCACCATACGTTATTTCATTCTGCTTCCTGGTGAAAATGCATTCACCATACCTTCCTGGTGAAAATGTGTTCTGCTTCCTGGTGAAAATGCATTCACCATACCTTCCTGGTGAAAATGAATTCACCATACCTTATGCTTCCAGTGAAGCCAGTGCCAGTAAATGTGTCGTCCCTGGACCTTAACACATCATAGAGCTCATTCCTTTTCCCCTTAAGTCCTTTGGTTCCATCAGGATGATCAACATGTCATCCCCACTCTTAAGCACATATCCCCGCTTGAAGCACATATTACTTTTGTTTCATCGGATCTAATTATTCATTCATTATTAGGAGGAGGCTTCCTTTTCTTCTCTAAGGAAAAAGAGATCTAGGCGAAGCTGCCAATGGTGAAGAGCATGTGTAGGAAAGAGGTGTTCAGACTGGGGAGAAAGGAGAGGCGGAGCTCTGCTCCAGTCCAGGAAGGGAGCAAAAAACATCCTCATACATCTATGTGTCCAATGTAGCAGGCCCGTTGTGGAAGTATTCTAATCCAAAACCTTTCGAGAAGAAGAATTGGTTATAGTCGGGAGAGGATAGATTGTTCAAATCAAATAAAATCTCATATATTATACCTGCATTTCCTGCAAATTGATTGGAATGCAAGGATTGTCAGTCCGCTTATGTTTCAACAAGATTACCATCTTCCATACGAAAGGCCACGTGCTCAGAATCATCTTCAGGGATCAAATCTTTTAAAAATAGGTCACACCCGACAGAGCTTCAACTGTCGGTCCTCTTCAGGCGGCGGAGCTTCAACCAACGGTTCTGCATGCTGCTTCCTGGTCTTCCTGAAAAAATAAGTTGGTTTCCTGGTCTTGCAAACCTTCGACTACTGGACATCAGAGGGTGTAACGAACTAGAGGAGCTACTAGGTCTTGAGACGTTGACATCATTGAAAGAGTTGAAGGGGAGATCTGAATGTAAGAAGTTGAATGAGAGCCGATCACTAGACAACAAAGGGTGTAACCATGGTTTGGCACAATGGTCATGGGCTCTTGACAAAAAGAAAAAGGTGTAGGGGGTAAGTTGTAGGAGGGACTGACTTAACTACCATTTCTATTTGCTTCATCGGCAATATGGCATTAGGCATCAATATCTCCATGGAGTTTCTTTCTGGTTTATGGACAAATGTCCTTTTTTCATGGACATGTGGTCAATTTATTGGAAATTCTATATTATAATTATAATTAGTTTAATTTACTTTTTAGAAATCACTTATTATAATTAGTTTATTTTCATCCTTTTGAAATTTTCTAGTCATTATTATTCTTTCAGTAAACGAGATGGCGTTTTCCTTATTGTTAGTGGGTGAAAAGCATTTACCGTTACGGGCTCTTCCTGCAGGTGCTTGCCAAATTTTCACATCAAATGTATAGACCAGGCCACCAAAGTGATTTGTCTAGTGTATGTGCTTCTGTGTAATCCAATGGAGGTTCGTTCAGAGTGAATTAATCATGCCTCAACAGGGATATTTTATTTTTTGTACCAGAACAACGCAAATTCGAAAGCATCTTCAAATGCTTCTTCTTGATTCTGCTCTTCCATGGCTTCTGCAGTGATGGTCGGGTTGGTGAGCTTGCGCAACGTCTCTACACTTGAATTCTGAGTACCTATGCCTCCCGCGTCATTTGGTGGTTTGTTAAGAACCAAACATCAATATAGCATATAAAAACCTCAGCAAAAGTACTCAACGCCTTGAAAAAGAGATAATTTCAGATAATAAGCCTCTTCGAGGGGGCAACCTCCTTTTACCCCACTTAAATGTTCAAGTACAAGATCGAGGGGCAACCTCCTTTTACCCCCACTTAAATGTTCAAGTACAAGACGATCTAAATGAAAATGTCTCCTTGGTATATATAGGAGACTAGGAGGTATATAATGGCTTAAAAGTTTCCACATACTAAAATAACATTACTAATTCAGCCATAACTAATGGCCTAAGTTTCATTACAAATAAAATAGCATTAATAATCTAATATGCCCCAATTAAGGGTAATGAGCCAATATTAGGGCTTAACATGCCCTCCCCTTTGAGACAAGTAAGGTCCACAACGCTGAGTAACTCGATGCTTCAGATAAAAGACTCATCTTCCCAAGTGGAATCTTTCACCGCAGAGTGTTTCCTCCATTTAATGAGAGATAATTCGAAATGGATCTATTCCTCGCTTGCTTAATTCTTGTGCCGCTGATGGTTTTTCAGTCCACATGATTTTTCCTTCCTCGCTGCCTGGCAATATAGTTTGAACTGATCTTGTCGCCTATAACCTTCTTTACATGAACATGGAAAATTGGGTGTAATTTCGCGTGAAGATGTCGGCAGCTCCAATTTGTGGCGCCATAGTACCAATCTTTGCAACACCTTATATGGGCCATAGTACTTGGTGATAATTTATTATCTCTTGGCTTGCTTGAGGGACATCTGCTTGTATGGTTGTAGTCTTAAAAATACCCAATCCTTACTTCAAAACTTCTTTTCACTACAATGTTGATCTTCGCTTTGTTGTTTCATGCATTTTGTGCCATGGTCAGGTTGTCCTTAAGATTTGAAGAATTTTGTTGATCTCGATGTGATCTTCCACCGCTTGAACCTTTTAGATTTTCTTTTTAGAGAAGAAGTGATGGAAGGAGGGTGGTATCCATAAAGTGCCATAAATGGTAAAATATTTTTGTTGTAGTGTGAAAGGAAGTGTTATACCACCATTCGCCAAGGGTAACCATTTGAACCATTGTGTTTGTTTATCGAGACAAAACAACGGCTGTAGCCTTAAATTTGTTCACTATCTCTGCCATCCAATGATTGAGGATGATAGGATGAGCTATGAGCCAATTGAGTACCCAAAACAAGAAAATAATTATGTCCAAAAATGTCCAAAGGAATATGGGACTGGGCTTCACTTCATAATAATCTTGGGTTGCCATGTAGCTTTTGAATCGCTCTGAATGTGGTGGCAAATCAGACTAGCCTTGAAGGGATGAGAGAGTGCACAAAAGTGCATACTTGTTAGTCTATCAAAAATCACCATGATGACACTCTTTCCTTAAGACTTGGTAACCCCAGATGAAATCCATGAAACCTCCTCCCAAAGCACTGACTTGGATGGATAATGGTTGTAAAAGACCCGGCTCTAATTGTTTCACCTTATTTTGTTGGCAAAACCACACATTCTCGCCACAAAATTTGAACATCAATTTTTAAGGCCATCCCAAAAAAAAAAACCTTCTTGACACTATGGTAGGTTTTCAAAAATTCGAAAATTCCTATTGAGAGAGGTGTGCAATTCAATAGTACCTTTTGTTTGGAGTTGGGAGTTCTTACATAAATATGTTTATCTTTGTACCATAGTGAATCATTTTTCCATGTAAATGTATCCATGCACTAGAATCCTGCTTGCAACCTTTGAATGAGAGTCCACACTTTTTCATCATTTTTCCATTCATCCCTGTTTCTATTATCCAATCAGTTGGATGATCGAGTAGGCACAAAGAAAGGCCCAACATCTTCATCCTTTCTTGAGAGTGCATCTCACACAACATTTTGCTTCCCTTTTTATAGACGATTTCAAAAATCATAGCCCAATATCTTGTTACCCATTTTGTTGTTCTTCAAGATAGTCTTTGGTTCCAAGAAGTATTTAAGACTATCATGATCTGCTTTGACCTTTCAGTGCCTACCTATTAGGGTATGGACGCATTTTTTCAATGCATGTAGTATTTCCATCATTTCCTTCTCTATAAATGTGGGTTTGTGTAAGTCTCTTCCCTTGAGGGTCAACTTTCAAAATCCAGCCTTCCTTCTTGCATTAGGACAACACCAATTCCATTTCCTATAGTATCACATTCCGTTAACAAAGGTTTTTGTTTAGTCTGGAGTGGTCAAGACAGAGTTGTACACATCACCTCTTAAAGTTTTTCAAAAAGCTTTTAGTTGTTGCCTCTTGAGTCCATGAAATGCATCCTTCTTAGTTAGTGTCATTAAAGGTGATGCTATTCTTCCATAGTTCAACAAACTGGCGGTAGTAACTTGTTAAACCCAAAATCCTCTAAGATTTTTAATGTTTTAGAATCCTCCAATCCATCATGGCCTTAATTTTTGTTAGGGAATTACCTGGACAATCTTCATGAGATACAATATGACCCAAATACTTACCTCTTTACTCCAAAGAAACATTTGATGTTTAGAATATAGTTGTTGCTCCTTTAGTAGTTGTAGCACTTTGTCAACATGTTGCACATGATCCTCCCAAGATTTGCTATAGATTAGTATCACTGCAAATACTACCACAAATTTTCAAGGAAGGGCTTGAAAATGAATTCATCAACCCTTGGAATTTGAAGGTGCATTTGTAAGTACAAAAAAGGCATGACCAAAAATTCATAATGGCCTTCATGAGTCTCTATGTTGTTTTGGGATATCTTCTTCCTTCAAGTTTCGACCGATGATACCTCTAATGGAGATCCACTTTGTTGAAATAGATTGCTCCATGTAGTTCATCTTAACAATTCATCAATCACGTGGAATGGAAACTTATCTTTACTAGTGATCTTGTTAAGCTCTCTATAAACTGGACACATAATATGAGCCATTCTCTTTCTTGAATACCATTACCATCGGTGCAGAGAAGAACTTGGCTAGGTCTAATAATGCCACCTCTAACATTTCTTCAACCATGCTACCAATTTCACTCTTTCCGGCATAAGGGTATCTCTCAGATGCCTCGATGTTAGGAGGAACACTCCTGTGAATTAGGTGAATTTCATGATCATGATTTCAGTGGGTGGGAGACCTTGGGAATATTTGAAGATATTCCCAAATACTTTGGAATGTTTATCAATTATCCTTTGGAGATCTTGAGGAATAGATGTCTTAGATGTTTGAACATCTGTGAGCATAGTTTTGCAATAATGCCTTGATGCCCCTTTTTTCAATAATTTGCTCATGCCATTAGAGCTTATCAACCCTACGGGCTTCCCCAGGATACCTCTCAACTCAATTCTTTTCCTTCCAATAAAAATTTCATGAAAAGTTCTTGAAAATTAAAAGCCACTGCTCCTAATGATTGTAACCATTGGATTCCTAGTACAACATCTGCACCACTCCATGGGTATAGAAATCATTGGACTATTCATTACATATTCCCCATAGTAAGATTTGATCTTATTGTCATTTCCCCGAAAGTAATTGATAGTTCCTCCATCAAGAATCATTACTTGAAACTCTGACAATGGATATAATAAAACAATTGAGATCTTTTATTAATTTTACAAGGAATAAAATTATGAGTAACTGCCCAAATCAATTAGGACTATCACCTTTTATTTTTGATGTATCCTTCGATCTTGAGGGTTTGAGGAGTGCTAATTCCATCCAATGCATTGCATGATATCGTGGAGTCAACTCTTCAATTTAAAATTGCTTCTATGTTTTCATCTTGAGATGGTTCTGTTCTTGTTCTTCTTCCTCTTCACAGTCTATGTAGAATACCCTTCTCACCACACTTATGTCCCTTTTATCATACTTTTAAGGTCACACAATTAAAGCATAAACCTTTCTTTTCTTTCCTCCAATTGTTGAGGTGTCAACCTTGTAGGTTGAGGTGTTTTAGGAGAAGGGAGCATTGTTCTTCTATAGATGTTAGGATAGGTCCTTCTTAGCAGCCATAGCAAGATTTTTTACTTTCAACATTTCTACACTCTAAATGCATTCTCCAATGATTTGGGTTCCAAAGGCTTAACCTCATGTTGAATGTTATCCTTTAAAGTTCCTATGAATACTCAATCAAGTGCTCATCTGGAATATCGCTACCTTTATATTCAATCTTTGAAGTTCTCAATGTGCTCTCTAGAATCGAACCCTTTGCTTGAGATTTATCAATTGGCTAAAGAAGGTATTGCCCTTGTATCCTCATAGTGTGATATCATTTCTTCCAGAAAATTGTCCAAGTGACTAGTGATTTTCAAGAACAAAGCTATCGAGAAGCAAAACAAATTGATTAGGTTCTAAATATAAAAGAAGCAATTCATTCTTTTGTATGTGGCATTATTATGGAGATCAAAGAATTGCTCCAGACCAAGTATCCATGTGATTGGGTCCTTGCCATCAAACTTCCTCATGTCAATCTTAGGAACGGTTGGTCTTCAAACCAAAGTTGAGTTTCTCCATTCTTGATTCACCTTGTGTCCACATCATGAATTTCATGGGATGCATTTTCACCTTCGTGTGTCTTCTATTATGAAATTTTTCAATACTTCCATGATCTCCCTTTTAACCCATCTATCTTAGTGTCCATTGAATCCATATTAGTATAAAACTTGGCTTCCCTTGAATCCATCTTAGTTTCCATTGAATCCATCTAGTTTCCATTGAATCCATCTTAGCTTTCCATTGAATCCATCTTATTTTGTAGTTCATTTATGTCCCTAATGATTTCTTCACCTTCATCATGAGTCCAAGGAGGATTTTCGAGGCTTATTTGGTGTAGAAGTTCCCTTTTTGGGTGGCATGTTGGCCAAGTATCACTTTTGAACCTTGATTTTGAGGTGGTTCTGCTAGACAATATTTCTTCTGTTGTATCTCCCAATTTTTGGCCCTTCTGGGTATGAAACTTTTATCTTGTGTATTTCTATGATATTTCTTCTCTGTAATGCCACAGGTCTGATCAAAATTGGATGTGCCAAGTGGAATTTACGGTATCTTCCCCACAACTTGCCGATTTTTGGCCTTTCCAGGATATCTCACTTGTATAGTGTGCCCCGCACAAAATAATTGATATAAAATTTTGAAACTCTCACCCACAATACTACAGACTGTCCACGATCCAATGCAACCAGTCCCACGCAATTTGGATACTCTAGGAAGAAGTTATGATTGTTTTACCTGGAACACCTTCTTGAGACTAGTCAATAGGACTAGTCAGATACCCTATCTCACACAGGGTGTATATACAAATTTATGATCACCCAGAAGCTGAACTTTTTACCACAGATACGTTACCAATTTCTGTAAATGTCATACAGAGTTCAGGGTCTGAAACGTTACAGAAAAATTTTTATAGCAAAAATTCTCCAATGACTCATTTCAGGATGATTCCAGAAAAAAAATTATAGCGAAAATTCCACGGTGTCTCAGATGTAGCAGCGAAACCCCAAGACCTTGAGCTCTGATACCATATGTTAAGAACCAAACATCAATATAGCATATAAAAACCTCAGCAAAAGTACTCAACGCCTTGAAAAATAGATAATTTCAGATAATAAGCCTCTTCGAGGGGGAAACCTCATTTTATCCCACTTAAATGTTCAAGTACAAGATGATTCAAAATGAAAATGTCTCCTTGGTATATATAGGAGACTAGGAGGTATAATGGCTTAAAGCCGACACAATTAAAATAACTTTACTAATCTAAATTACAACTAATGGCCTAAAGCCGACATAAATAAAATAGCATTACTAATCTAATATGCCCCAATTAAGGGGTAATGAACCAATATTAGGGATTAACATGGTTGCCATCTTTCTTCCTCAAAAGTTCCCTCCCACTCTGCTAACTTCTCTGAATTCACAATTAATTCCTATATAGATCAAACTGTTCCTCCTCTATCTACAGTGGTGCTTCCTTCTACCCCACCTATCGCATGGCCATTCACTCAATTCGCTTCGTAATATGTATTAATTTTTTGAGACCCTCGTTGTGCTCCTTTACGAATGTGTGCCGAGAAAATACAACGCCTTTTCTCCATTTCCCAACCTTTAAATGAACTCGTTGTGAGAATTCCCTCACGGCCTCTCACTTTTGATATTGTTCAGTATTTTTGGGCAGCGTTAAGGACTACATGCTCCATTACTCTCATCACCTTGGAACCTTCCATTAACGTAGCCCAGTTCATTATAAAAACTTTTGGCTTCACGATGTCATTGTTGGTCACAGTTCTGATTTCTATGTGCATGCATTTGCTTGGCCGAGGATTATTACTGGTTTGAGCATTCCTCAGAGTGACTTTAAATCCATCAGTGTTATCGACATGGTAAAACCTATCGCACATGTTTTAAAGGGTTATTGTTTTCATGTTGCAGGTGATTTACTTGCCCATCATGCAGACTAGCCATCGTGTTTGTTGTTCGGAAATGGGCAGAATTAACTATCCGGGATGTTAGGAATTAAATGAATGAGGATTGTAACTTGCACCGTAAGTGATATTCACTAATTGTTGGTGGCATGCCCCCTTCATGTTTGAATAGTGGATAGAGTGGTATTCAAACAAAAAAGTACTATCATTTGTTTAATACATAATTTTCACCCAACTTACAATGTACACTACCTATCATTTGCTTAATACATAATTTTCACCCAACTTATAGTGACACAATATTACTATATATTTTAAAAAATAACCATTATGTTTGGGGATTGTAATGAAATTGAAATAGAAAAGTTTGGTGCATTATATAGAATCGTAATCTATGTGGCATCTTTAACTTGTTAACTGTGTCATACAAGTGATATATGCCTATGGTTGACTTACACAAGTCACATACCATTTACTTTGCCAAACATTATTCACAATTAATTCCCGTATAGAGTAAATTGTTCCTCTGTTGTCTACAATGGTGCTTTGCTACCGTTCTAGCACTTTATGATCATCCTTTCCCTATAATCTTTCCATTGCTTGATTGGGATTATTTTTCCAAGCTGTCATAGGCGCATACAGTTACAAACGTAGAACTTGTTGAACTGCTCGAAGAGTCTCGTATCCATACCATCTAGTCTTTCTATGTGAAAGTCCATAATATGTGCTCGTATGTGTCTAGACATATAACTCACAAAATTATTCACGACACATTTTGAAAAATAATTATTTATGGTATAACGTTGTTGAAATGAACCAAATAGAAGTCAATAATCTAGATGAACTAAATAAAACTTGATAAGCTTATTGTCATGTGACCTTGGTTGTAAGAAACGTTGCACAACTATATCAACTACCACAGAATCTTCAATTTCATGTGCCATTTGACCATATCATTATTCCATGTAAATGACATTGTCCTTTTTTTCTTTGCTCAACGGAGAGATTTTCATCATGGTCATCCAAATGTTGGGGTATCTTATTCAACAAGTAATGATCTATCCTTCCGCTCAACCAACATTTAAAAAAGAGCAAGAAGCTTGAAGAAGTACCTGTACCAAAAGCTGATTTTTTTGACGATGTTGCAACATAATACCTGGACCGAAAAACCATATAGATAAAATCAAGTTCAAGCACAGATAGATCTATAGTTCAATCTACAGTTCAAACTAGGGCTAATCCAAACCAATCAAGTCAATTGAACTTCAAACTTACAAATCTTAAAATTGAGCTACAAACATGTTTTTCTCTCCGAAGCTACAAATTTTGCTGCCATCTCCTCCCTCCCTTCTTGGCAGGGACTTGTTGCTCCGCAACTCCCCTTGTTTTGTCTTATTACTATTTTATGCTTCTTGTACTAATGCCATTTCATTGTATAATCCTTACTATTTGAACATAGAATTTAGATCCTAAATTTCATATTATTGCAATTATTTAGGTTTTAGTGATATGATAAAGAAATAAAAATGTTTATTTTTCTAACTTTCAGAAGTATAGTTCCATTGTTGTTTTATAGATTTTAAATTTATACAATTAAGTTCTACAGAATGATTTAAAATAATAATAATAATAATAATATAGCCATATTTGTTGATTTCGCTTACTCACTAATGTTCATTTTATTGAAGGGTCATTACATTGTGCGCCCCCTTTCCTTTTGTGTGTGCTAGAAGATGCTTTGCGCCCCTTAGCTTCCTTTTCCTACTAGATATGAAGACTTGCATCCTTGCCTTGAATTTTTCAACCAATACAATGGTGTACCCCCCCTTCTTAGCTCTCCCTTGCTCCTTTTCTTGCACACTATCTCTACACAAGTGCACCCACATGCAAGTGTTCCCTCAAAAATCTTGTGTTCCCCCTCAACTCAAAATTTCTCCCTCTCCAATCTTGTGTGCACTCTCCTCTCAAGAATGTGCCCTTCTCTAGCATGTGTGTCCCAAAGCCTCTCACAATCCTGCACCTTATTTCCTGCTATAGTGTGCCCCTAGCCTCTCACCAAGATGTGCCCTCTCAAGATTGCTTACTCTTCAACAATAATGTGTCCTTCTCTTTGCTGTGCCTCCTTCTCCTCTCTTCACATTCCCCCAAATCACTCAAGTGAACAATAAGCCTCTCTTTTTCCCCTTTGCCTCCTTTAGCCTAATCCTTAGGCTAACCTAGAAAACCAATGGGCAAGATTAGATCTTAGGCCAAACCTCCAATCAATGGTTGAGATTAAATATCAATGATTACTTAAGTCTCCTAAGTCATGTTTCCTTCATGTTTCCTTCATTAATGACATTATAAAATTAAAGTGACTTTATAACTTAAAGTAGTTTTTCATTAATGGTGTTATAAAGTCAAAGTGACTTTACAGCATAAATTAAAGTGGTGAGGGTCAAATATTTCCCCCTTTTTGTTTAGAGACTCACAAACCCAAGGTACCCAAATCTCAACACTCCTTCTTACCAAAGAAATTGTCACTCACCACTCCCAACTTGTACCTAAAGTGGACATCATTTCCCCTTGGTAAGGACTCATTGAGTAAGTCTACAACCATCTCATCAAAAGTGGCCTCTAAATCTGATCTTCTCTTAACCATAGCCAAGTGGGACCCAAACCTCTCTGACACCCTTCTCTCTATCATCAACCTCTGAGGCTCTCCAACATACTCCTTAGATTCCTTCGGGGTCTCCTGAAACCATCTCAGTTTCTTCTTCCATGAAGTAACCTCTCGCAGAGTAATCTCCTTATGCCCCTGAGTCTCATGCACAAATATATGCAAATTAGTATGTGACCTTGAAGCACCTGCACCAACTGTCTCTATACTCAGCAACTATGAACCTAAAGATGTACTAGGTGGACTAGTCACCCCTGAACTTGGTGTACTCGACACCTGAGGCTTTTTTCCCTAAGATGCATGACTCTGCATGTATGGGACCTCATCAAGTCTATCTCTCAACTCAAGATATCTCTCTAAAGAAATAGCCTCATTGAATCTAACATCTCTCCTCACCACCACTCTCCTCTATTTTGAAAGGTAGATCTGGTAGGCCTTAAAGACCTCTGAGTATCCAACTAGAATCCCCTTCTATGATGTGAGATATATCTTTGTACTGTCCTGTTCTTTGAAGGCACATGAGATAACGTCAAACACCCAAATATTTCTAAGTGCTCAACATCATGCCTACTCCCTGTGAATGTATCCTCGAGATTCTTCCTCCCCAAATCTCTATGGGGGCTCCTATTTTGCAGATATATTGTAGTACTCCAAGCCTCTTCCCAGAAGTAGAATGGTAGTTCCTAATCATGTAGCATCGATATCGCTACACCAACTATGGACCTGTTCTTCCTCTTTGCAACCCTATTTTGTTGCGGGTTGTAAGGAACAATAAACTTCCTTCTGATACCCTAATAGGTACAGAAATATAAAAACTCTGTGGAGGCATACTCACCTCCAATGTTCGACTATAGGACCTTGATATTCTTTCCTCTCTGATTCTCCACAAGAGATTTGAACTCTTGGAACCTCTTGAATACCTCACTCTTGATCTTCAGGAAATAGATCCAGGTCTTCTTGGAGTGGTCATCAATGAAAGTAACATAATACTCTCGACCACCAATGAAAATAATGACATGGTCCCACGCACATCTGTGTGTATCAAGTCTAGTACCCCAGTTGATCTACTATCACTACTGGGAAATATAGTCTTGGTGTACTTCCAAAGAGCACACCCTCTGCATACCTCATGATGCTTAATGTTGAACTGTGGAAAACTTATCACAATCTCTCTCAGAGATCTCATAGCTCAATGATGCAAAAGATCCATCATCCGATGCCATATCTCACACAATTGACTGTTGATTTTGCTACTCGCCAAAGAATAGAAAGGATGAAAAATAAATCTATTCAGGTTCCCCTCTCTTGTCCCAATCACTCTGCCATTAGTGAAACTCGACCCATTTCAGTGAATGAGGACCTTTGTCCCTTTGAAGGACACCTAAAACCGCCTATCATGAATGGAGGAAACTAAAATGAGATTCGTGTTCAACCCCGGCACATAGAATACATCCCTGAACAACAAGGGTGACAACAACTCCCTCTGAAAGGAAATTGTGCCATGCCCAGCCACTCTGACTATGATGTCATCTCCAAGCACTATATCCAACTTGATCTTTGTATCTCTAAGATCAGTGAAGTTCTCTCTCACACTTGACATGTGACTCGATGCTCCACTGTCAATATACTAGATGTTGTATGGTGACTCAACTGTCAAACAACAAACTATAAAGGAACACTCCCTCTCAAACTGAGAGGCAAAATCGTCCTCCTCTATTTTCATTGCAGTACCACCCTACTTCTTCTTCTTCCTATTAGGACACGGTACAACATAGTATCCCAACTAGTTACCAGCAAATAATTTCACTTTTCTCATATCCTTCTGCTACTCACATCTTCTTTGTTTTTGTTGGTTGGCCCCACCCTTGGGTCCCTACTTAGTCTTCTTCTTTCCCTTTTTCAAAAGAGAAAGATCACCCTCATCACCGTCCCCACCCTATTGTTGACTAGAATATCCAAATCCAACTCTAAGCTCCTCCTGCAAAAATTCATCCCAGAGCCTCTCCCAAATGGGCATATGCTCTTTCGCCATGATGGCTCATACAAAAATCTCCCAAGGTTTGGAAAATCCATTTAAGGTTTTCCTCACCAAATCCGAGGGATCTACTATCTCACCAAATACTACCAACTCATCACGAATCTGAGAAAATATCATGAGGAATGAGGTCACTGAATTAGTCTTCGTGATGTTGGTGCCCCTTAACGTCTCCCGAAGCACCATCTTCTGGTTCCGGTTAGGAATCTGGTAAAGACCACATAATGACTGCCACATCTGAAATGAAAAATATTTACCATAAATATGTGGAATGAAATGGTCCTTGATCGCATCAAGGATAGTCCTCTTGTCCCTGATGTTCCTCTTCCAAAACTTAGCCATGAGAATTGCATCTGTAGGAGTCACTACGCGATTCTACACAATGTCCCTTAACTCTTCGTCCTCTAGAATCAAGACAACAATTCTCTTCCCCCGCAAGCCTATCCTCCACCCTCAAACTTGCCACCAAAATGGATGCCATATGATGTTAAAAATTGATGCTACTCTGACCAAATAAATCTAATGCTAACTAGTGTGATCAAAATCTGGACCAGGGGTCAAATTTTAGCTCAAAAATCAATGTTCTCGGAATTTCCTCAAAACAAACAAGAGTGTATCCCTCGTCGTCACGAACCCAATGCAACTTGTTTTGTCTCAAATGGAAATTGGGAGCGAGAGATATCGCGATCTGTTCGAATCGCCAAACAGGTAAAAAAAAGGGACGCTGATTGTGCAGTCCGTACAGGCTGACGTGGCATGACCGTACGCTGACGTGGCAGAGGTGACGTGACAGAGTTGAGTTGATAGTTTCGGATTGGCTGACAATTGGACGAATTGTGTTGTGACACGTGGCATGGTTTGGGCAAATTATGAGATTCCACGTGGCCCAATTGTGGGCTGCCACGTGGCACCATGGCAATGGTTTGGTTGTTAAAATTTTATGGAGTCCATGGGGATTGAACCTCGGACCTCCCGCATGGTGGAGCGCCTTCACACGGCGTGGACTACCATTGGCCCACGCGTGGGTTCTTGTTATGTATGTGGGATTTAATATATTTAAAGTTACATTGCTTTATGGATGGCGCGGGGGTCCGCCCTAACCCCGGTCGCATACATTTCTACATATGACCATCGCCCATATACACGGAACGCACGCGCATATTTTAAATGGATTCTAGCCCCGATCACACTCCATTACATATGACCGTGTCCATTTGTGCGTGGGTTTTAAACAAATCCAAAGCCCACGATTTTATGGGTGTTACCATATGACCTTAATATTGTGCGCGGGGATTTGTTGGTTAGCCCATGGTTTCGGGTGCTTACCCATATGCCCATGACTTTGGCGGTTAGGGGTTGGGTGCGCCCTAACTGTTCGACGGTTTGCACTGTTTTTCGGTTATGCACGTGTGCTAGGTTTAAGCACGTGTTTTGGAGTGTGTTCTGGGTTCAACGTACAGAGGTGCGTTTTGGCGAACCAGAGACAACAAGCTTGAAGGAAGAGAATGGCAGGAGGTCTATCTTCTTCATTTTTTGGCCGAATGAGGTGTCGTAAAAGCCCAGCTAGGGATTTTTGGACGTTCTAAATCCATTGGCACTATTTTCACAACCATTTGAAGACTTATTTTGTAGGTTTTTAACCATTGAAGTTTCAGGAAGCTCCAGGGAGCTTGAATCCCTCATTGATTGAGGTCATGTTTTGGTGAGTCCAAGTTTGTTTTCTGTGACTAAATAGTCATTTTTGGCTAATTGTTATGCTTTGAACACATTGGGATAGGTTTCAGAGGATTTTGAGGACTTTTACAGGTGTTTTTTCCAAAGAGAAACTCAGGGAAGCTTAAGGCCACATGTAGAAGAGGTCATGCCCGGATGAGCCATGATCCGTTTTCAGAGTTTTATTAGTCATTTTTTGGGTTTTTATGTATTCTGATCCCAATGGTACAGTCTATTTTTCCATTGGAGTTGAGCAGCAGCTTGTAAAAGAATCTTTGACAAATTAATCCCAGAGAGCCAAGTCCATTGATGGAGGCTCAAGGAGATGTAGCCCGGAGAGGGGTGAACTCCTTTATCATGTTGTTATTGTTGTGAGTTTGATGGTTTATTTGTTGCAAGTTATGTTGTTGTGTTTTTATTTAAAGAACTTATTTAACCATTTAAGAGAACTTTTCCTCACACATAACCATTTAAAGGAAGCATGAATTTAACACATAATTTATCTTGCATATTTTAACACATGGAGCAAGGTCCTATAAAGTTTTATTTTAATGAAGTAGAGGGTGCTTGCATAGCATAACAATTCAGCCTTCTATTTTCAGATCATGTTGTGAGGTGAAGAAGAAAAACTTCCTCCAACACACAAAACTCATGTGTGAAAATGAAGCTTCCCAGCAAGTGAAAAATCTACCAACTATTTTCCATTATATCATCCAACTCATGTGCCCTTAGTCTCTGATACCATGAAGAATTTTGACGTTCCTTGAGGATTCCCAATGGGCCTATCATGTGACCTATTGTTGGGCACCAATTTCATGGTACTTTCAAACTATTTTTCTCATTGTTTTTGGACTGTTATCTTGTTATACAAAAGAACCAACAAATCTGAACTTGATGCCCTGAAAATCTGCCAAGTAGGAAGTGATTTAATGCCCCATTGAAGCTTCTCTCTGAATGGGATTTAGTAGGAAGTTTTTTTCACCATTATTAGCACATTCATTATACTTCAAAATAGAAAATTCCCTCTAGTATCTTTAACACCTACAACTGCTAAGTAAATAAGCAAACCATGGCAAATGAACACAAGTGTTTTTGGTCAATATGACCTTGAAAAAAAACCCATGGGGAAAACCAGTAAGAGAGTAGATGTATTAAGAATTTCTCAAGAAAATGCTACAATAAGGAAATTAAACAATGGAAATTGATACAAGAGAAAGCTCCTCTTAAGCTTTCTTTGAAGTTCCTTGAAATTGATTCCCCTTTTGGGCTTGTGTGCCCCCTTTCCTTTTGTGCATGCTAGAAGATGCTTTGCGCCCCTTATCTTCCTTTTCCTGCTAGATATGAAGACTTTCTCCCTTTCCTAGAAGTTTGAAGCCAATACAATGGTGTGCCCCCCCTTCTTATCTCTCCCTTGTTCATTTTCTTGTGCACCCTCCCTACACAAGTGCACCCACATGCAAGTGCGCCCTCAACAAGATTTTTCTCCCCCTCAACTCAAGAGTGATCCCTCTCCAAGATTGTGTGCACTCTCCTCTCAAGAATGCACCCTTCTCTAGAATGTGCACCCCAAATCCTCTCATAATGGTGTGCCATCTTGCATGTTATAGTGCACCCCTAGCCTCTCACCAAGATGTGCCCTCTCAAGCTTCCTTGCTCTTCAACAATGGTCTGCCCTTCTCTTTGGTGCACCCCCTTCTCCAAATCTCGACTTCTCCTCTATTCGCATTCACCCAAATCACTGAGGTGAAAAATAATCCTCTTTTTCCCCTTTGCCTCATTTAGCCTAATCTTTAGGCTAACCTAGAAAACTAATGGCCAAGATTAGATCTTAGTCCAAACCTCCAATCAATGGTTGAGATTAAATCTCAAAGATGACTTAAGTCTCCTAAATTACTTTTCCTTTAATAATGACATTGTAAAATCAAAGTGACTTTATAACTTAAAGTACTTTGTCATTAATGATGTTATAAAGTCAAAGTGACTTTATAACATAAAATAAAGTGGTGAGGGTCAAATATTCTCCCCTTTTTGTTTGGAGACTCACAAACACAAGGGGACCACCTTCCAAGGTACCCAAATCTCAACACCCTAGAGGGAAGAGGGATGGCCTGATTAACTGTGTAGGAAAGAAGGGTATTTCATTCCTTGGGTTGTGTAGGTTGCAGGGAAACGAGATGGTGAATTGGGATGGTTGTAAGAAACTAGCTTGTTGTGAGTGGAGAGTGAACACCCTTATGAGACACTCTTTCTTGTGGATTCCTAGCCCCAACTCGAGGGTGACTTGTTGTTGGAATTTGGAGTAGCAAGTCTATGGTTGGGTGGAACATCCATCCTCTGCGGCTCATTGTGCATTTTATTTAAAATACAAGTGTTTTATCTATGTTCAATATTTTTATTTATGGGTTTATATTGTTGTGCATAAACTCTGTGTTTTTTGAGAAATTACTTGTTTTTATGTGTAAGTTTAATTAGTTGCATTCATGTTTATTGGATTTTTTGTTATATGCATGAGCATTTTTACCATGTTGCATGTTTTTAATTTAATGGTATTAGAAAAAGAAATTTTTAAATATGTTGGGTTTAGTATTGGGGGATGCTACAGATTCCATGAATGACTTCTAGATATAGGGTTTAGTTCAATGGGAAGAAATACAAAATTTGTGTTGGGGGTCAACTTTGCAAATCATTATCCCACTCATTTATAGAGGGTGTGTTGGGATTTGGAATGACAAAATACATGTGTGAGAAGTGACGGAATCTAATTATGTTAATCCTTTTAGCCTTTATACTCTTGAGACCATTTTTGTAGGTGTCCCTAAATTCCATTTGGATGCAAGTCACAACTCGCCATAAAATGCAAACCAAATGTCCAATTTACTAACCATTAATTTCATTAAATTATAGACATTGTAAATATGCTAATAATGTCCTTCTACTCATACACCTTAATATGTATTTTTGTAAATAACTTTCAAATTTAAAATTTTATTCAATAGATTTTTTATTATAATAAAATAAAATGAAAACACTTATATAAAAAAATTATAAATTATCCTAATAAACTTGAAATACTAATAATACTCCATAATTTATTAATAATAATTTTATTAAAGGGTTTTCAAAATAATGATCAACATAAATTTTGTAAATCTTAATCTTTTTTAATACAAGTAGCATTTCCTTACCCTTTATTTATCTAACTTTTAAAATTGCATGAATCCCTAAAAATCCCTTGACCTCATTAATCTCATGTATTCACCTTTTCATAATAAATATTACTCAATGCATTTCCTCTCTAGAAGGGTTTTAAATTACTTAAGGCCATACCTAGTTCTTTCATCTACATCTCACATCAATGATAATAACAAAGTGACACATATTTTTTTAAGCAATTAAATACCTTGCAAGATTAGATAATTTGGAGTCCCGTGAGACAGCGCGATTGGTAAGACAGTACCTTTCTCCAAGTGTTGGGAGGAGGTCATGAGGTCAAATCTTGCTGGGTTTCCGGGACGAATTATGTAATGGCTGATATGCAAAATGTTTATATACTGATAAATATAAACGAGAAACTTTCCCGTGGAAAAAAAAAGATTAGATAATTTGGAAACTAAGTTTCTTTCAAGTAAGTGGTTACATGTTCTTTAAAATACCTAAAGATAAAAGCAGTTGGGTAGCATTAATAAACTATAAAATATTTATAGGTTGACCATCGTTTGGATTCAGAGGTAGCATAACATATACTCGAAAAGAAAAAGCATGCCATATTGAAAGTCAATGTGTATCACTAAATAGGTTAAGTTTTATGACCCTTATAAACGAAGGTTTAAGATAGATTTCATCAATTTAAAGGGTTTTTATGAAGGTTAACCCAATACTTCCGACTTCCATGTAGATATGATGCCAAAAGTTGCTAGATGAGGGAATTATTATTTGGTTTGTGGGGATTATTCCAAATCCTAGAGTGGGCACAATTACCAAATATTTCACAAAAATTGTTGTAAAAACTTTGAGTGGTCAAAAAGAAATTGTTGTAAAAAACTTGAGTTGTTAAATTAGCTAAGATATATAAGAACTCTGAACACGTCACAATGGTGTCTAAAGATATTGGTTTTTAGTATTTTTAAAGATATTGGTATTTTAGTGTTTTTAATGATGCATTTATGTATTAAATATATTATTTGTAGAACTTGGGCACATCTAAGCACAAATTGGTTAGTCTTATAAATATTATTGAAAAGTATCAATTTGCATGTAGGGACTTGAATTTGCATAATCTATAGTCCTTAAATAACATACTTCATCGGTAAACTTATATAAATAGTTAATTTGTTAGCATACATGTGATTATACAATTAAACTTTTTGGATCATTTCTATTATTAATGATCTTCATTAGTTTTTTGTGTTTATCATTTAAACTTATATAAATAGTTAATTTGTTAGCATACATGTGATTATACAATTAAACTTTTTGGATCATTTCTATTATTAATTATTAATGATCTTCATTAGTTTTTTGTGTTTATCATTTGGTGGGAAGTATTGAATATAACTTATATAAATAGTTAATTTGTTAGCATACATGTGATTATACAATTAAACTTTTTGGATCATTTCTATTATTAATGATCTTCATTAGTTTTTTGTGTTTATCATTTGGTGGGAAGTATTGAATATTATTGACAAATTTATTAAGGGCATTATTTGGTATTAATGATTAAGTTCATAAAGTGGTACGTAATTACACTTGATTTATAATACTTAAACACATAACTACTCTTATTTCGTGTGTTATTGAATGTGTTAAGTATTCACCTTTTGATCAGGGGATCAAAATTTGCTCGCGATTTGACCGCCAAGTCAAACAGGGAAAAATTTGGGGTGCTGACTGTACCTGTCCGTACAGTCCGTACAGCCACGTGGAGGGCTGTACCATCTTGCTGACGTGGCATATTGGTGATGTGGCATTGTTTGGTTGGATGGTTATTGACCAATTGGATGTTGACATGTGTCGTATTGGAAGCGAATGAAAAGAAGGCACGTGGGCCAATGCTGGGGTGCCATGTGTCCCTCCTTTGATTGGTAAATGTAAACGGGAGTCCACGGGGTTCGACCCTGGGGCCTCCCACAACACAAAGTTTTCGCAACACTCCATTAACCATTAGGCCGCCCGATGATCCTTGTTAATTATACCATTTAACATATATTTATGTTTGTATTATGTGGTATGTGGAAAAGGGCGCGGGCCGGGGCTTAAGCCCCGACCCTTGGTTTCATTAATACATATGCCATATAATATATGCACGCGCGGTAACCAAAGTTTTGTATTAAAATGTGGTTCATATATTGTAATTAAATCCGCGCGGGGGAGTATATAACATTGTGTTATATATATTTTATGTGTTATATAACAATGTGCGCGCGGTTATACATTTGCGCGGGAGTTTAATTCGTTGCACGGTTTTGAAAACGGTCAAACTCCTTTTATGCCGAGCCTTTGGTCCCATGGCCATATGACCCARTGCYGAGGCRGTTAAGGGCTGGAGGCGCCCTAACCGTTCTACGGTTTGGACCGGTGCRCGGTTGCGTACGGGTCTTGGTCTTTACGCTTTAAATGAGCGTGTGTGCYAGGTTTGGAGAACAAGRGTGCATATTGTAGAACCAGAGACRGCAAGTTGGAGAAGGAGACTTCAAGGAAGCATATMTTTCTCAGTTTTCRACCGTTTCAGGTGCCGAAAGAGCCCAGACAGGGGTTTTGGGACRTTGCGGAGCCATTGGAGCAGTCAGTTTGTTGATTTGAGCATTGTAAGACTTATTTTTAAGCACTTTGAGCAATTTAATATAAAAGATCCATTTGGAGGCTGGACCAGGAGATGTAGCCCGGAGTGGGGTGAACTCCTTTATCAAGTTGCTGTGTTTATGTCTGATGTTCAATGGTTTATGTTGATGTCTATGTTTATTTCTACATAAGTAATCCTTTATTATGTGTTGCAAATTGATCTGGTTGCTTTAAACACATAACATTTCACTTGCAATTTAATTTAATCAAGTTTATCAAGTCTTCTTCAATTTTAGATCACCTTTAACAACCATCAATTCAGCCCCGAAATGGCTACCTTCATATTCAATTAGGGATATATTGAGGGTATTATTTACCTCCAGAAAAAATTCCAACTAATAATCCACACCCCATTCATTAGATGTTGGGGTAATCATTGCATATTATATGTTCCCTAATTAAAATTATTGAAATAAATGATGTCGTAGCAAGTGCAAAAGGGGTCATCATGACCCCTAGAGGGACAATTGAAACATCGTTTGCATGGGGTCTTGGCGTCTCATCTAACAATCTTACAAAATCATATGCTTTAGTTCAAGGTCAGAGGATTTCTATCAACTCTCACATTTAGACAATGATTGTGGTAGGAGATTCAAATATAATTATAACTCAAATGCTTATGAATTCTACCCCATTTGATAACCTATTAGCAACATTGATAGCTCGAGGAAGACAAGAACCACATAAAATATCCTATGTCAAGTTTTATTATGTGTTAAGGGAGAATAATTTCTTAGAAAATGGATTCGCCAACCAAGCCACAACCTTAGAAATGGGGGTCATTGTTATCAATGGTAAGGTTACTAACTAACTTATTCCATTATTTTTAATGGAGAACAAGGCATATTTCAAGCATGTAAGGAGTCGCATGGCACATAGTAAGGAAGGTTCATCATATAAAAAAGCAAGTAATGATAAATGACTTAAGTCATCATCTTGCATGCCTATGCACATATCTTCACATGTATTTGAACTATTAGATGGAAATTTCCCCTGGTATGGTGGGATTATGGTGTTGCAATTTGGAATTCACCAATGGATTCGGTGGGTTTCAGGCTTAAATGATAGTCAGCTAAGTCTAGTGTGATTGGTTTGGCTTAAGTATTTGTTTTTAATTTTATCTTGGAGTTATAGTGAGCCTCCCTATTGGCTTATTTCCTATTCTAAAAGGAAAGAAGCAGTTGAATTTGTTTCATGTATTAGTTTTGGGTATTACATTTGTGTTTTTGTTTCTCCTCTTGGGGGGTATATATATATATGAAAAAAGTTGGTTCTTCCATTTTGAACTTTGTTGAAAAACTTTGAATCACAATTTTTTATTCGGATTGGATTATATTATAAATTTTCATCTATCTTGGTACTTTATGGGTGGAACAAATTGGAGGAATCGACTTGCAGGGCCATTTTAGTGGCAAGTCCCAATTCAGAAAATTAGGGTTTGAAACCTTTTGGAACCATTTTGAGGAATTAAATGGAATGTGTTGGGATTACAAGTTCCAAAAATTATTCTCACAACCGCAACGATGTTCTACACTTGATACATTTCCAATGGTGAAAAAAAATCCTCAATTGGAGCTCATATGTGAAATTTATTCCTCTTGGAAGTTGAAATTCATTGTTCACCACCATGGTACAAGTGGATGCCACATAAAATACCATTACTCACTCATATGGGGCTAGTCATGTGTGGAATTTCAAGAATATTCTAGAAGTTCCAATCCTAATTACTAATTGAGGGTTAAGGAATTAAAAACCATAACCATAGACGACTATCATACTATGTTAAATACCAGGCCACTAAGAGGAGAAAGGGTTCCATTCTTAGCATTGTATTTGTTACATAGTTGAGAAAAGAATCTAAGAGTGGTATGTTGAGAGCATAACAGAGGAGGAGATATTATGTAGCATCCATATAGGCCACAGTGTCAAAGGAACCTCCATAGTGAATGACTATTTCTTTGTATTTTCATTTGAAGAAGAGAGAGTAGAGCATAGGCCTCGCCTTATAGCTTGGTTTTCTCCCATATTGGGTTTTATAGTATACATCTTGTGCTAATTTGTGTGGATGATGTGTTCTTTTGATCACTTCTTTCATTTTCCTATTTCATTTATTTCCATAATTTCAAGCAATTAGTTATCTTGGATATAAGAAAGTAATATGCATAGTATAATATTTCAAAATAGTATAATATCTATTGTGAGAAAATATTCTAGTGGAATATCCATGATAGTTTACAGATCAATTTTGTTGTAAATTCAATACAAGCTTTGTTGCATCATTTATTAATATTAAATCTCCTATTTATGATCTAAAAACAATATATTGAAATAAATGGAGATGCATTGAATTTGACTGAGATATAAGATAATATTTTCAATTGAGTTTAGCTTGGGTGGTTGGGAGGAATTATTTTTATCCTCCCCACCCAGGTTCAATTTATACAAATGATAAGTTGAGATCCTAACAAGTATATTGTTGTAATGGATTGGATCCCTATTATTGACTGGACTTGTGCCCTGAAGGCCCTAATAATTCTAGGGTTTACATTGGGTAACATCCTTAAAACGAGGGGAAGTACTCAGGGATTTTCCCCAAGAAGTATGCCCTAGAAAAAAAAAGATAAGATAATGTCACTAATGTCCAACAATAAACATAAATAAGTAAAAGAGATTACAAATCATACCAAGATGTACAATATTTCAAACATGATCATAATCTAGTGAAATAGATGATTGGTACACCTCTAACAGGGTTAATTCAACAATTGTGTATTGATCAATGGAAAGTGATATGTTATCCCATGTATCAACCCAATTTGATTATTCAGAGAATCATGTTTATAATATCTATATGGGGAAAATAAAAAAAAAGTTTTCACATCCATATTTCAAATGCAAGTTTGTCAAAGCTTCGAACTGAATGAAAAACATGAATCACTCACACTTTTGCATTGGTATGCATGTGAAGTTTCTACCTTTACCACCTCTTAAAATTATCTTTGCACGTGTCTTTTCCATGTCGATCCCACTCACATTCTTATTCCCTTTGCCATTACTACCATACACCATTCGAAAATAATTTTTTCATCTTGAATAGAGGGATTTGTAATCAACTTCAAATCCTCCACACATAGGGTTCTTTTGACACACACTCCAACTCCCTCATGCTCTCCTTTCCCATGGCTAGTCTCAAAATAGTTCCACATACATGGAATCTTGTGTTTTTTGTGTAGTTAACACAACCATTAAAAGATGTAAGCATTTTTTAACTAACCAACATAACCGTCAAACCAAATCCAAAGTCTCTCCATATTTATATTTTTCTCCTTCAACTGAATAGAACAACTAGAAGCAATTCCATACATAATGAATTCATGACACCTATCACCACTTACACAAAAGTGATATTCCTTAAATATTACACATTTGTCTTTGTTTTTATTTATACCATGCCTACATGTGATATGGATCATTAAAGAAACCTACTCTAAATGAAAATATTGATAATGAAACACATTTTGGGGATAGAGGTATTAATTCTTGGAAAAATCGACCACTGAAAGTACATTACCAAGGAGAAATGTATCTTAGAAAATTATAAATTGCTCATCCTACCATAAAGCCACATGGACATGTTGAACATATTGTTAGGTCTTTTCAAAGAATTCCTAGTGAAGTTAAATACAAGGGATCTCAACATAAGTTGTATTTCTAAGTGAAGTTTGAAAGAAAATAAATGTTAATTTAGAGAAATTTACTAGACTAGGATGTCCCTAATTTTATCTTCTTTTTTTCTATCTTAAGGCCTATATCATAAGTGACATATTTGAAGCTTTGAATCTCAACTACCATCATCTCAAGTTCATGATATTCACTCTCATGAATGCACTAACACAATAATGCCATTCCACCACACCTAAGGCATGTCCCTTCTAAAGAATTCTAAAGAATTGTTTGCATAATATGTTTGTTCCTATGGATTATTACACATGATGCATATGAATAAAGTCTAATGATAAATTTGGTGTTATTATCATTGAGCATTCCTACACGTGATTAGAATGCAAAAAATGAAAAATTTATACATATGTGTCATAATAATAACTAAATTATGTATCGTATCTACAATAACACATGTTACAAAGTGTATTTATTCTAACATACTAAGGCTTACATTTCTCAAGATATATTTGGCCCAAGTTCAATGCCTTGTACTCATTCTTCAATCTCTCATATATTTTTGTTTATGTTATGTCAAGAAAGTGTTTTATGTGGGGTTCATGGTCCTTCGAACCCATTCTCAATTTTAGTACATCCTTTTAGTTTGAAAAATGCTTGGAATTTTCATGCCAAATTTTCTCCATTAGTCACCTCACTACTTCAATTAACTTCATTTCATAATGAGGTAGCCTACTAATGAAGCCTCAAAAATCTATTTTTCCAATTGTGTCCATATTTTTTCTTCTAATATAATACTTTTGAAGGGTTTTCACATTCACTTTAACAGACTTCTTTGTTGTCTTGATAAAATGTTGATTTATTGTGCTCTTGTTAGTTTTTCTTGTGAAAATACATTAAGACTTTCAATACAATATTTTTAACAAGTTTTCGTACTAGTCATTCTAAAAGCATCTTCTAGGCTTCTAACGATATGATACTTGGTTTTGATATATTTAGTACCTTTATGCCTAACCTTTTTCTAAGAACAACAAAACACCTAGATTTGAACAAAGAAAAACCTAAGTGACATTTATCTACAATACATTTTGACTCAAGTAATTTTTAATTATTACTTGACTCTGATAAGAAATAGTCCATTTAGATAACTTACATTCAATGGAACTCATTAGACTTTCATCCATCTAGCACCAATTGGATACATTTTGGATTTATTTAGTGCACTTAAGACAATGGAGGTAAGGAAGTTGCATATGTAGTATGAAACAAATCACCATGAGGTTATGGTGATTCACTAAGAGTTTCTAGCCCTTTATTCCCTTGTTGGTTAAAAAATGGCGGTAAATGAGCATGCTTGTGGGAAATATCAAGAACTATATCTACTTGTTCAAAAAGAACTTGTACCCTAGGAATGTCTTCATTGGAAGGTTATACATGTGTTTCCTCTCTAAATTAATCATTTGTATAATTAACATAGGCTAAAAGTGACCACATTTCCTTATCTAGTTGATATTTTGTACATAATGATATATTCATTTTAGCTTGACTTGATGTCAAAATTGAAATGGAAATGAGCACCTAATATGACTTGTCAAGCAAAGCTATGAGGTGTTTTTCATCCATTTTTATATAAAATGAGCGCCCCTCTATTGAATTTCTACGATTTTCCTATAGTGAATTGGTAGGAACATGGTGTTGATTAAATGGGTTGGTTTTAATTGATGTCAACCCTTGAATAAAGTCCGGTAGTGAATTCCGGTAGAAAAATGGTTTGGGTAATGGACCCAAGTTTGTTTGATGGATGATGGTATGAGTTTTGAGATATTTGCAGGTAAGGCTATTATAGAAGGATAGTACATGTCATGCCATTTTCGGTGGTATGTGGAACGTCAGATAACTCCTGACGGTTAGAGAGTTATGGCCATGTGAAGTTGGAGAACCCTCATGAGTCATCTAGAAGCCCCTAAAAGTCAAAGTGTTTGCAAAAGAAATTATTTAAATAATAAAGTTAATGGAGAACTCCCTAAAATAAGGAAAGTGGAATGCTACATGAAAGTATAAATAAGAGGCAAGGCTCTCTCTTTTAATCACACTTGAACATATTGAATATCTTTTGTTGTGTGAGTCTTATTGCAAGTACTCATTGATACATCTGAAGTTGCGAAAGTCTGAGGTAGTATGAAGGGTTGACACTGAATTTCTCGGAATTACAACAAATACTAAAAATCCCTATTTTATGAGGCATACGTGGGTTGACAATGTATTAGGGTGCATACATACTGAGGTGTACGTAGGTTGATAGTGTATTAGGGTGCGTACGTACATGGGATGGCAGTGTATTAGGGTGTGTACATGTTGGTAAAGATATGGAAACTTGAGAAGATGAAGATGCAGAGGTTCTAGATTTTGAGATCAAGCTTCTAGGAAGGTCTACAGTGCTCAGATACATCAGATCTATCCATTGGTTCAAAAGGTATGTCTAATTTCTATGAATAGTTGGATTTTGATGTATGCATGAGAAATGGTTATGGAGATTTGTGAATTTTCCCTAGAAGGACTAGTGGTTGCATGAGATCTTCTATATAAGTCATATCTATAGAAATACAATGTTGGTATACTTATCAGTGATACTTTTTGTTCAGGCACATCTTGTATTTCTTGGCATATGGATAAGGGTTTTTGTGGTATATGGTTGAGAGCTTGTATTGGTTGATGTATTGAGAGGTTGAATATCAGAAAGAGTTTGAAGTCTAGATCATGTGAGGGTTATTATACTTATTCATGATTACACACACTTTTGGCACATGACTAGAGAGAGATATATATGAGTATGCATGCATAGGGTACCGATACAGTCTGGATGTAGTGACAAGTTAGAGATCTATGTGACAAAAGTTACACAGGAGTTTTCAGAAGAAAGAAAAGCCTATTTTTCAGAAGGAATACGCAGGTTGCATAACTGTTTGGTTGCATACATATGTGGGCTGAATAAAAGATAGGGCACGTACATATGCATGTTGCATCACTAGAGGTCGTGTGCATGTTGTATTTTGTTTATACATGTTCAGTTCAGGTACAGATTGATTACAGGGAAGTTGTACATGGTTGCAGGTCAGTGGTACAGATTGATACAGTTGTACAGTAGTATATCTCACAGTGATAGTGTGATAGTGGTTCCATCATTCTACTTCTACTTCAGGGCATTTGGACGGGGCAAGGACAGGTGGTTGTAGCCACCCTCCGATTGTAGTCATAGAACATAGGGGGTTGTAGCCTCCTTCTGGTTGTATCCATAGAATTGGGGAGTTGGATATTCCCTCAGGTTGTAGAATGAGAAACTAGGGGGTTGGAGCCTCCTTCTAGTTGCAGCTGGAAAATAAAGGAAGTTGGTGCTTCCAATGAATGTAATTCTTCAAGACATATAAGAAAAATCATTCTGTAGTTTTCTCCCTCTTTGGGTTTCCACATAAAAACACTGGTGTACTGTGTATGTGTGTGATTGTTTATTTTTTCATTGTTTATTTACTTTGTAACTATTGGATGATAATTCTACATTGATATAGCACTTGAATTTTTGGTGAAAAGGGATTAAAATTGCTCTATTATTGATTCACCCCCCCACTCAGTAATCCAACAATTGGTATCAGAGAAGGTTCCTTCATAAATCAGTTTAACCACTGAAAGGTAGATCATGGAGAGCAATAGCATGTAGAAAAATGGAATGCCACAGTTTAATGGACAAAAGTATGCATTTTGGAGCATTAGGATGAAGACATATATACATTCACAGGGATTTTAAATTTGGCAATAAATTGTAGATGGATACACATCACCAACAGTTCCGTCGACAAATGACAAAGCAATAAAAATTGGTCAGAATAATTCCAAAGCCACAAATGCACTTCTTAATGGTCTTGGAGAATCGTTATTCACCAAAGTTGCACATTGTAAATCCGCTAAAGATATTTGGGACTAACTTCAAAATATTTATGAAGGAGATTAAAAAGTCAAAGCAGCAAAGCTTCAAACTTATAGAGGTTAGTTCGAAAAACTAAAGATGAAGGAAGATGAGAATATTGCAGCTTAATCATGGGATTGGGAGAAGAAATCAAAGAATCTGTAATTTTTCAAAAGGTACTAGTATCTCTTCCTATGAGATTTGACCCTAAGATATCAGCGCTAGAAGAAATAGAAGATATGAACTCAATAAGCATGGACGAACTACATGGAATATTCACAGCATATGAAACGAGAACTGAACAGGAAAATCCAGATATAAAATAAGCAACCTTCAAATCATCCAAAAAGTCAAAGAAAAAGGGAAAACAAAAAGAAAAAGAACATAGCAACAACAGTGATGTAATATCCCTAGGCTGAACCAATTGTAAATTTAATAATGTACTTAAGCTAGTGAGTTGTTTTGATATAATTTTGTATGCACCTTTCATGGCATAGTGTGAGTAGGTATTGCACAGTAAAAATGATGAAATGAGCACATTCCAGGATACCGCATGCAACATCTTAAATGTGCGCGATGTTGAGGCCAAGGAGCCTTGGTGTATATGATATGTTTTATAAGATGGTGAGCCAATTATTATAAGCTAGGATGCTTATGTTTTGATTAGGCTGGAGAGCCTAGATGTCAAAGGCCAGTGCGCTTGTTTTTGTACATGTCTCATATTTAATATAAAATGCATCGTTGCACGCAAACCGACCATGATAAAATATATGGGGGAATAAACTCCACTAGTTAGGGAAAGGGTGGGGCCTAAAAGTTAAGGAAAAGGGCTAAGCCAGGGAGCTTAAGAAAAAAAGGAATATTATATTAATATTTCTTAAATCATAAAGTATAGATAATTATTTTATCCTAAGTTCTAAAGTTGGGGACAAGTGGGTCAAAGTAGCTCCCAACATGACAAGTGTCAAGTTGGGGACATGCATACATATTGTTGGGACTTAGCTCATTTTCACTTCCCCATCATTCTTACCATCATCTTTTCCATGATTCCTTCTATCATTCAACCATGATGTGATGACCATTTTCACTCACGCATTCAGTTATCCTCCATACTTTCTGTCACTATATTGAGCTTGTATCCATGGCCACAGAGGTTGGTGTAGATGGTTAGTTGGGAAGCTGGACTGAAGAAGCAGGTTGTCAGGCCCATGGGATACTAAAGAAGCAGGTTGTTAGGCCCATGGGATATTGAAGAGGCGGGTTGTCAGGCCCGTGAGAAATTTCTCTCGAGGTGAGAGAATTGTCGGGAATTGATTTCCTGAAGGTGCTAAACTACAACTATAAGGCTCTGAGAATTCCTGTCCGGCCTATTGTTGAATCCCTAGAAGGGAAGTGGGGCAACCAAAGGACTGTTGAGTAGAGAAGGGGCACACTTCTTGGGGTGGGACAGGCATGTGGAGAATGAGAGATTGTAGGTTGTTAGTTTGAGTAGGCACCTGTGACAAAGTATTTCCTGTTTTCCATGAGCCATTAGCCTGGTTAGGAACCCTTTACCTGGTAGAGTTTAGTCCCAACTCGGGGGTGACTCATTGTTGAGAGTGATGAACAATGTGGTCTAAGGCTGGGAGGTTCGTGGAAGGTCTGCACATAGTTGGTGATATTCTTAAAAAGATAAGTGTTAACTGTGTGATAAAATTTACATGTTGCATTATTATTTCCATGTTTAGTTTTACGGATTTATCCTATGTATGATTTATAACTTTGTTTATATTTATGGGTATTTCCTGTATATGTTTCATCTATGTGTTTACTGTTATTTTAGTATGGATTCGTGCATTTACAGATGTATTTGTATGTTTACGTTTTATATAAAAGGCTTCCGCAAGAGTTCTGCGTGTATATATTTCTAATTACATGCAGTTAGAAAATTTTATATGGTATAGCTCATAATAGAAGCTAGGTATATTACAATATGTTCCATAGAGAGAATGTAAGAGTTCTCTCGTGTAGCATGGCCCGACTATGGTTGGTCGGTGACATTACAATATGGTATTAGAGCCTCAGTTTTCAACACTGAGCCTGGATGGGCCAAGAAGGTTCAGTTGAAGCGAATATTCACAGGAGATTAATTTCGAAGTGGTCAAATTTCAAGTCACAGAGCGTCCATGGTAAATTTTGGCACCGCGCGGAAAATTTTGGCGTGTAGGTGCATGCGATAAATTGTGGCGCCGCACGGAAGAATATTGTGTGCGGATGCACATGCTAAATTTAGCATTCTGTGGTGTGCACACACATAGTAATGGTGCACGTGGGGTGCGCAATATTGCAAAGCACATAGGAGTTTGGTTGGTGCACGCACAGTATGAGTAGAAGTTGTTTCACGACAATGTAATCAATGGTGTGTGCAGATTATTGGGTGCGGTGGGGGCATATTGAACTTTGGCATGGTGCAATGCATAGAGTGAAATGCATGTGGAATATCATTGTGTGATACAAAAACTATGTGCAATAGGTATCAGTGCAAGAACCAAAACTGTGTGCAGTGGATATTGGCATGCAATGCAAAAGTAGTGTGCGCAAGTTATTAGCATGACGAAGAAGAAATGCATAGTGGCTATAGGTGTGTGAAAGCACGATTTACCTTGTGGTGGTGTTGTGCATGATAAATATGGGTGTACAGGTTGAATTTTTGTGCGCACGAAGTTGATTGGAAGGTGAACAACAACAAAAAGTAGCGGATTTCCGCGACATTTATACTGTTTGAACATCATCTTTTTTTTTGCAGCACATTTTTTAGGTCTCTCTCGTGTCACTGGGTATATCTATAGAAAATATTGGCTAGATTTGGTTTGTTTTGGGGTTTGTTGTTGAATGACTGGAGGAACGGAGATGACATTTGGGCTATGGAGTCTGGAATGAACAATGCATTGTCGGAACATTGAACTATCAAGAGGAGAAGGCTAACTAAGGCGATGAGTCTGAGTTTAATAGAAAATTTGCATGATATTAGAGGAAAAAGAAACACGCAACCACATCGGAGCATTATTTAAAATGAATTCAAAGTTGGTTCGAGAAAAAATAAATATAGTCTAAATTGCTAAGCCAAGAGCATCTCAGAGATGAATTATGGGTTTTATATTCCTCTGATTCAGACAGATGAAAGTGAAATATAAGCTTACAAGAAACACATACTATGAAAGAAAACAAGACTCATATCACCACCAGTGAGAATCTTTTCACCAACAGTTCAAAATCCGCTTCTGCATTTATATATTCATTTTAATCCCAAAATTACAAAAAGTCTTCCTGCACAGAGGGCAGGTTCCTTTCCCCCTTTTTCTTCCTTGAGATAATATATATATATAGAGGAATTATTTGTATAATTCGAAACGCTCGGACTTCTGCATATTTCTAAAAATAGAGATAATTTACAAAAGGGGAATGATTTAAAATAACAGTTACCCTATTTTAAAGGGACCATTTAAGAACATGTCTATCATCTCTGGGGGCCCTTTCCTCTACTACCAACTACCCAAAATTTGTTGAAATGTACTTAATTTATTTGAGGACTCATTTCAGCTTAGCGATCTCCTCCTTTAGAGTATCTAACCAGACCGGTTGATTCCCTCCAACACTTTCAGTTGTTTCAGTTATGGTTTCTTTCTTCTGTTTATTTCTATGTTTCTTCTTAACAACTCGCCTGTTGATGACTAGATCCCTCATAATGGGATTTAGCCTGACTTCCAATTTCGAGTCTGTAGCAGGTTCTGTGTGGAATTTAGTCGCTATTATATGTGCAATTACCCTTTCCTTCTTACTTGTAGAAAAATCTACCATGTTGCCTGAATAACCAGTCTCACTGGATATCGAAGTGTCCATGTACCTCAATTTTGTGGACACCAAAATGGTTTTACAGAGATCAGAAGGTCGAGAAAATTTGGAGATTACTCCATTTATGGATAAGATGATGCCTCCATACTTGAGAATTGGTAGTTATAGAGTCCCAATCATGAATCATAGACAGACTTACGTACAATCACATTGGTTTTCCATGCTCGGCTAATCCATTTCAAATGATTATATTTTGAGTTCGTTACATGGCGGCGTTCACCTAACATAATACGGCTGTGAAGTATCGAATGAGTGAAATGAGGTGATCTGACTAGACGTCGCCCGTCCCACGAGTGGTGTATTTGACATATTGAAACACATGACATCGAGACTTTGGAGAAAGTGGTTTCGGGAACCCGCCTTTCACCCCAATGTATCTCTGGAGGCGCCACATGTCTATTTTAAAAACCACAATGGTTTTCCCAGTCCTCCAAACTATCAATCTTTCGCGATGATGTAGTTCTTGCTAAATTCTCAAGACTTGGGTCTTATCTAAAAATATTTTGCAAGAGTTAAAAACTTTGATTTATTAACAGGTGAAAAGGTTGAAGTTTAGTTAAAAATAAGTAGAGGTACTCAGGGAAAGACTACTATGACAAAATATTTCATAAGATGATCAAAATCCAAGACCACAAAATGTCAAGATATGAATCTGAGTGCAACCATAAAATCTTGGGAGGCCACTATAGGAAGTGCTCTCATGTTAGTCAAGTATTCAATGGAATCCGGACAAAGGAATAGATCATGTAATGAATGAATTAGTGAAAGTGCATTCACTCCCAAAGAAACCAATATACAGATTAAGCAATACATGGGAGTCAAATCTATTATAAAAGGAATTGACTACCTGAACGACAGTAATAAGATAAATAACGAGGCTTATTGCATATTGGATAAGGAGTGCATCATATCCATGGATTAGCTATGAAATTAGAGTAACGCTTCCCTTATGGTTATCAGAGTGCGTAGTGGAAGCATGGTATGAAGGGCATTATTTATGACATGATAGAATTGGATTGTGCAAGGCAGGTTGAAATCAAATTGGTCAAGGAAAGGAAAGTAATAGACATCAAGCAAATCCAAGTACTGATATGATCAGTTAAGGAAAGGGTAAATCAAGTACCTCAAGAAGGAAGTTGGTGTTAATTGTCCAAGGTTACTCAGAAAACATGACTAGAAATAGAATTGGGTCATGTAGGAGTTGGATCAAAGGGATCCAAAAAATAAATGGATGTTGAAGATCCAATGTCTATAAGACAACAAGATTGGAATCATAATTCATCCAAGTATGAGTTGGGATAGATGGATCCAGGAAATAAATAAAATATGAAGGTTAATGTTATTTTAGTATTTGGATGGAAAAACAAAGGCAGCCAAGAGTGTTTTGGCTAGAAAGTGCTCAGATCAGAAATATTCATGCACAATAATTACAGTGAAGAGCACTTGAAGGTTCAGGAATCCAGGGGAATGGAAGACTTATGGGATAAACAAGGAAACATGATACAAGAAGAAATAAGTTGTTGCAATTACTGTAGCAGCAAGTATTGTATGGCTTGTTGGGACAACCATAGGGTGATAATGTTTGCATGTTTGCAAGTGTTGTTGATAATGTTGTTGCACATGGATGGAAGCAACATAAGGCTGGAATATTGAATTATAAGGCTGATAAGGAAGCATGAGAACTTCTATAGTCATTAGCTAATAAAGTAGCATTAAACTTGTTTAATGGCAGCCCTGCAGGTAAGTATCTCTCTTTTGGAAATTATGTTGTATAATTGCCAAAAGGAAATCCAGGTAAGAATTTCCCCAAATTGAATTTTATACTATGTTGTATGGTATTGTTTAAGTGCATTGACAGAATTAAGTTACCACTAGGTGTGGTAAAGGCTAGAGGCATGTTATAGTTATCAAATCTTTTAGCTTTTGAATGCACACACTGACATAGTAGCATGTCATGTTAATTGGGTTATCAGACAATAACCACAGAAAATAAAAGATAAGAACTTGTTATAGAAATGATGCTAAGAAATATAGTCATGTATGAGACCAGGACAGGGTTGGATATGGCAAGGTATGGTTATAGAAAGGTTATGTGCCACACAAATACCCAATGAGCTTCCTACTTTAAATAAAACTTGGACTGCAACCTTTTTGTTAACACTAATAAACACTACAGAATTGTATTCTTGATGTAGTGTTCAGGTCGAAAGGGAAGGCATTCAAGTAATTGGGAAGACAATGGGAAGAGTGTGGATATGGGTCAAGACATTGGCCAGATTTCCAATTTATGGATGGTGAGATGAATGACTTAGATAAAGCTCATTCTGAAAATCAATGCAAAGGTGCATTGAATAAATAGGCATTGAGAGTTGCACTCATGCCTAGTAAGTAGCATAGTTACACTCATACATGATGGAATTGTATACTTAAATGCATTATGTGAGTGCATGTATATATGTTTTTTCATGGAAACACTTATACTAATGGTTGAAATTTTGCTAACTCAAGAAGTTGAGAACATTTTAGGAACTGTTAGACATTGCAACAGGAAAGTTGCAAGTGAGGTAGTCACAGGAATAGTGACTACAGAAAAATTTCTTGTTCAGAAAACTGAAGAAGTGAACTTATTGTTGTTAATTATGAACATGCATATGCGTAGGATGATGAGTCATTCTATATTCTTAAATTGTTTGGTAATTGTAATTGAATTGCTAGGTGCAGGCAATTCTAAGAATCATTGCATAAGGTGTCATGCATGATGAATTATGATATACAGAAAACACTGANTGTTTAGAAAATTGAAGAAGTGAACTTGTTTTTGCTAATTATGAACATACATATGCCTAGAATGTCGAGTCATTCTATTTGGTTAAATTGTTTGGTAATTGTTATTGAATTTCTAGGTGCAGGCAATTCTAAGATCATGGCATAAGGTGTTCTAGATGTTGAATTAGGATATACAGAAAATGCTGACAATTTGTTGGTTGTATGCAATATAAATAGAATTTCATATTTGGGAAAAGTCGAATTCCTTATGAAATTAATTTGATTTATAAAATGGAATTTTTATAAGGCTCTATCGTGATAATTTCATGTGTATGATGCAGATGAGATGATAATGATTAAAGTGGGAACTCCTGGAGCCACGGTGCTCTGAGACTTCCTGTCCGGCCTATGTTGGAGCCCTGGAAGGGAAGTTGAGTAGCCGATAAATTGTTGGACAGTGAAGGTGCATACTACCTTGGGTTGTACAGGCATGTGGGGAAGAGAGACCATTGGTTGGAGTGTTGTTGAGGTTTGGTACCTTGGCCTATACTATGTTCATATTGATTGTGAGTCGTGGTTACCTTGGGTAGCCATTGTCCTGATGGAGTCATATCCCATGCTTGGGAATGGTATGCTACTGAGAGTTTATCAGCAGTGAGATATAAGGTTGGGTGGAACATCATGGATCTACAGCCAGTTGTTGCTTCAATGAAGTATATTTGAAGCATGTAATAAGGAACAATTAGCTGAATTATTTCCTGAAGCAACTCTATGGAATAGAGCAATTGACTTCCAGTTGCAGTATGAGTATGAGAATTGGTGCTGGAAAGAAGAGCACCAGATGGATAACAAGCTTTCAATAGCTAAAGATTGGAAATTTTAGAGAATTGGAATGGCACATGGTATATAATGCACTGAGGACAGTGCATAAATAAGGAGAGGGGATTGTAATATCCCCAAGCTGAACCAATTGTCAATGTAATAATTTACTTAAGCTGGTGATCTGTTTTGATATAATTTTGTATGCACCTTTCATGGAATAGTGCACGCAGGTACTGCGTAGTAAAAATGATGAAATGAGCACATTCCAAGATACTGCGCGCATCATCTTAAGTGCGCGTGATGTTGAGGCCAGGGAGCCTTGGTGTATATGATATGTTTTATAGGCTGGTGAGCTAGTTATTATAAGCTAGGATTCTTATGTTTTGATTAGGCCGAAGAGCCTATATGTTAAAGGCTAGTGCGCCTGTTTTTGTACATGTCTCATATTTAATATAAAATACATCGTTGCGTGCAGATAAAAGAGATGGAGGACTAAACACCACGATAAAAGAGATGGGGGACTAAACTCCACTAGTTAGGGAAAGGGTGGGGCCTAAAATTTAAGGAAACAGGCTAAGCCAGGGATCTTAAGCCAAAAAGGAATATTATATTAATATTTCTTAAATCATAAAGTATGGATAATTATTTTATCCTAAGTTCTAAAGTTGGGGACAAGTGGGCCAAAGTAGCTCCCAACATGACAAGTGTCAAGTTGGGGACATGCATACATATTTTTGGGACTTAGCTCATTTTCACACTTCCCCGTCATTCTTACCATCATCTTTTCCATGATTCCTTCCATCATTCAGCCATGATGCGATGACCATTTTCACTCATGCAGTCAGCTATCCTCCATACTTTTTGTCACTATATCGAGCTTGTATCCATGGCCATAGAGGTTGGTGTAGTTGGTTAGTTGGGAAGTTGGACTGAAGAAGTGGGTTTTCAGGCCCATGGGATATTGAAGAGGCGGGTTGTCAGGCCCGTGAGCAATTTCTCTCAAGGTAAGAGAATTGTCGAGAATTGATTTCCTGAAGGTGCTAAACTACAACTACAGGGCTCTAAGACTTCTTGTCCAGCCTGTTGCTGGAGCCTTGGAAGGGAAGTGGGGCAGCCAAAGGACTATTGAGTAGAGAAGGGGCACACTTCCTGGGGTGGGACAGGCATGTGGGGAATGAGAGACTGTAAGCTGTTAGTTTGAGTAGGTACCTGTGATGGAGTCTTTCATGTTTTCCATGAGCCATTAGCCTGGTTAGGAACCCTTTACCCGGTGGAGTTTAGTCCCAGCTCGGGGGTGACTCACTGTTGAGAGTGATGAACAGTGTGGTCTAAGACTGGGAGGTTTGTGGAAGGTCTACACGTAGTTGGTGATATTCTTAAAAAGATAAGTGTTAACTGTGTGATAAAATTTACATGCTACATTATTATTGCTATGTTTAGTTTTACAGATTTATCCTATGTATGATTTATAACTGTGTTTATATGTATGGGTATTCACTGTATATGTTGCATGTATGCGTTTACTGTTATTTCAGTATGGATTCATGCATTAACAGCTGTATTTGTATGTTTACATTTTATATATAAGTCTTTAGCAAGAGTTATGCGTGTATATATTTCTAATTGCATGCAGTTAGAAACTTTTATGCGGCATAGCTCAGAATAGAATTTGGGTATGTTACAGTATGTTCCACAGAGAGAACGTAAGAGTTCTCTCATCTAGCATGGCCCGAATATGGGTGGCCGGGTACATTACAAGTGACGTCTCAGAAGATGATGAAGAAGTGGCCAACTTTGTCAAAAGATTGAACAAGGGAACCAACAACAGGTATAGAGGTAAGCTTCCTTTGATTTGTTTTAATTGTGATAGTATTCGTCATTTTGCTAACAAATGTCCTCATAAGAAAAAGAGAAATGATGAAGGTTACTCAAATAGAAAACAAACATATAAAGTAAAAAGAACCACAAAGAAAATTTTCAAGAAAACATTATGCACCAAAGAAGACATCTCATCATCAAATGAAGATGAAGTCAGTGATAGTGAGACAGAAAGAGTTATATCCATGGCAGTAGAAGAATTTGATAAAGAATATTTCGAAGAATAATATGAAGAAGATAAAGAAGAATATGAAGAGGAAGAAGTTGACTCCCGAGAAGAATTTTTGTGTGTCATAGAAGTTATAAAAAGAGAAAAGAAGAAAAACAAGAAACTATAAGTGGAACTAGACAAGAAAGAAGACACTCAGGAACTAGAACAAATGATCACAAATTTGAAGGTTCAAATTGAAGAAGATAAAAGAATTGAAGAAGCACTCAAAGAAAATCTAGAAGGAAGAGACAGGATCATTGAAAATTTAGAAGCGAATATTGTCACATTAAGAAAGGATCTTCAATAGAAAAATATGCAGAACAAATTAAAAGTTTTGAATGACATTATCAACAGTAAAAAACTTCATCATGAAAATTCCATACTTGGATATAATCAGACAAAAAAGGGACCAAGATCCAAAACAACATAGCAAGAAACATATCCAAAAATATATGCAGAAACAATCAAAGGGGATAGGAAGATATACAAGGAATACTACAGGGACACTCCTCCAATGAGAAGATTCGGATTTTAGAATAAAAAATCGACAGACAGGCCTCAAGAAGGAGAAGAATTCATAAGAGTACCTCATTTCAGAAGATCTTCAACTCCCAAGTATCAAACTATCTTTTTTTGTTTATGTTATGCATGTAATAATTTTGTACATAAAGATGTGAATTGCAAAGCTAACAACATGAACATAAACAACTTTGAAAGTCATACACAAAAGGGTTATCTAAGAAGGCCTAGTGAAACACAGAGAAGAAGTTACAACAGATTTGAATCCTTGAGGACTGAAGTGGAATGTTACAAATGTAACAACATTGGACACATGGTCAAATATTGCAGAATGACAGTCCTTCCTAGAGAACCACAACAAAATAACAACAGTCATAGATAGGAACCTCGGAAAAGGACATGTATAAGAAAGTAGAATCAGTATAACAATGAAGAATGCACACTCGCTCTACAAGATAAGCAGAAGAAACACGGTTGGTATGTTGATAGTGGTTGTTCAAAACACATGACAGGTGATAGACATAGGTTTCTTACATTAAGAAAGGAAAGAGATGGATCAGTCTCCTTCAGAAATTAGGATTCAGCTAAAATCATTGGAAAAGGCACAGTCAGATTGGGAACAAGAATACCAAGGAAGAAAATATTCTACTAGTAGAAGATATGAAACATAATATTCTAAGTGTGATTCAACTGTGTGACCAAGGTCATAAAGTTACTTTTGATTCACAAAAGTGTGAGATAAGAAAAGAAGGTTCAACAAAATTGATTGGAACAACTGCAAGAACTTTAAGCAACATATATGTATTAAGTGAAATTGGAAATGAAAAGTGTTTCCTAGGAAAGGAAGATGAAAGTTGGATATGGCACAAAATAATGGGTCACATACATTTTGATGACCTTGTCAAAGTCGGAAAAAATGAAGCAGTTAGAGAAATGCCCCAGATCACGAAACCAACCAACACTTTATGCAAGCATTGTCAACAAGGAAAGAAAACAAAGACTAGGTTCAAATCAAAGGAATATTCAACAACAAGACCACTGGAAATTATGCATATTGATCTAGTTGTACCAACTACAACAAATGGTTTAAAAGGTGAGAAGTACTTTATGTTATTAGTTGATGATTATACAAGAATGACCGCAATTTTCTTTCTCAAGAATAAGTCATAATATTTTGAAAACTTCAAGGTTTACAAGGAAATGGTTGAAAATGAAATAGATTCAAAAATCAAATTCTTGATATCTGATAATGGAGGAGAGTTCACTTCAAAGGAATTTATGGACTACTGCAGCAATGATGGAATAAAAAGGAAATTCTTTGTTGCTAGGACACCTCAACATAATGGAGTTGTTGAAAGAAAGAACAAGACAATATAGGAGATGGCTTGAATAATGCTAATGGATTCCAAATTGACAGATATATTTTGGACACAGGCAGTGCATACAATAGTTCACATTCAAAACAGAGTAATTCTTAGAAACAACACCGAAAAAACTCCCTATGAGATATGGAAAGGAATACCAACAACTGTGAAGCACTTCAGAGTTTTTGGAAGCAAATGCTACATCAAAAGAGAAGATGGAAGAATGGGAAAGTTTGACTCTCATGTGGAAAAAGGATTACTTGTTGGTTACTCAAGTACAAGGAAATCATACAAGTGTTACAACCTGAGATTGAACAAAGTTGTCGAAAGCATCAATGTAACAATTGATGAAACAGGTATACCAGAATTAAAGGAAGAAGAAAATGAATCAATGGAACATATTTATGAAGAAGAAGTAGAAGATGAAAAAGAAGTAGAAGGGAAAGATAAAGAGGATCCGACAGAAGAAAAATAGCATTTTCAAGAAGTGCCTCCAACGACACCTAGCAGACGAGTACAGAAGAATCATCCTTTAGATCATATTATTGGAAACAAAGATGCAGGAGTTGAGACTAGAAGAAGAATATGTTCACTAGAACAAACGCACCTAACACTCTCATCTATGATTGAACCAACCTGTTTTGAAGAGGCCAACAAGAATGAATTTTGGAATAAGGCCATGGATGAAGAATTTGATCAAATAGAGAAAAATGACACTTGGGAATTGGTTCCAAGACCAAAGGATAATAATGTGATTGACACAAAGTGGGTATATAGGAATAAATTGAATGAATATGGATAGGTTACAAGGAACAAAGCTAGATTGGTATGTAAAGGATATGCACAAGTTGAAGGAATCAACTTTGAAGAGACATTTTCCCCAGTTTCCAAAATGGAAGCAATCTAATTGCTTCTAGCTTATGCATGCTCCAAAAATATTAAAGTGTATCAGATGGACATAAAATCAACTTTTCTAAATGGGAAAATTGAAGAAGAAGTCTACATTGAACAACCAGAAGGATTTCAATTGTCAGAGAACGTAGATTATGTGTGTAAATTAAATAAGGCCTTGTATGGTCTAAAATAAGCTCCTAGAGCATGGTACTCTAGACTAGATAAATATCTACAACAGGAAGGGTTCAGAAAAGAAAGTGCAGACAACAACCTCTACATCAAGGTAACTCAAGATAGGATTTTATTAATTGAAGTTTATGTTGATGATATTATTTTTGGAAGTACTGATGACATGTTAAGCCAAAAATTTGCAAAGGACATGCAGAATGAATTTGAAATGTCATTACTTGGAGAACTATCCTTCTTTCTGGGTCTTCAGATACGTAAAAACAATCAAGGAATTTTTATTTCTCAAACCAAGTATATCATAGAAATGTTAAAAAGGTTCGGAATGGAATATTGAAAACCAATTATCACTCCCATGTAAACCAGTTGCAAGTTGAGAAATGATGACGATTCAAATTTTATAGATCATAGGAAATACAGGTCAATGATTGGTAGCCTACTATATGTGATAGAATCCATACCAGATGTAATGTAGTCAATTGGATAGGTGGCACAATTTCAAACAACACCAAAGGAATCACATCTATTAGCAGTAAATAGGATTTTTAGATATCTCAAAGGAACATAAGAGTTTGGATTATGGTATCCAAAAGAAAATCATCTATCACTTATTGCCTACACAGATGCAGATTGGGCAGGTTTCATTAATGACTGACGAAGCACCAATGGAGTAGTGTTCTACTTGGGTGAGTGTTTATTATCATGGCTAAGAAAGAAACAATCATCAATATCTTTATCTACAATTGAGGCAGAGTATATTGCAGCAACAACATGTTGTACACAGGTCCTATGGATGAAACAAACTCTGAAAGATATACAGGTTGAGTATGATGAGCCCATTCCAATCTATTGTAAAATACAAGCGCCATTAGTATCTCAAAGAACCCAGCGATGAACTCCAAGACGAAGTACATTCCAATCAAGTATCACTTTCTATGGGAACAGGTTGCATAAAAGAACATCAGATTTGAATATGTGGGCACAAAAGAACAAGTGGTAGACATCTTTACAAAACTGCTTCCACGGGAATCCTTTGAGTATCTTCGCCATAGACTTGGAGTTATTTCTACTCCAAAATGAATTTTTTTGAATGCTTATCTTATATGTATTAGATGTACACGAGGAAGCACCATAAAGAGGACAGTTCATGTTGGGAGATTAGACGAGTCATTTAGGGGGAGCATCCCCGAATGGAAAGATACATTTGCCAATGATGACAAAGTGGGAGATATTTATCAAATTCAGAGGACAGAGGCATGGTTCTAGGGGAAGCGTTGGTCACAGAGATGAAGGCATGGTTCCAAGGGGAACATGAGTGATATGATTTTAGTATTTCATCAGAGTGTTGCCACCAATTCCAAAGGGGGATATTGTTGACTAAATGGGTTGGTTTTCATTGATGTCAACCCTTGAACAAAGTTCGATAGCGAATTTCAGTAGCACAATGGTTTGGGTAATGAACCCAAATTTGTTTGATGGATAATGGTATGACTTTTGAAATATTTGCAAGTAAGACTATTCCATATGGATAGTACATGTCATGCCATTTCTGGTGGTATGTGGAACGTCACATAACTCCTCACTGTTAGAGAGTTATGGCCATGTGAAGTTAGAGAACCCGCATGAGTCATCTAGAAGCCCCTAAAAGTCAAAGTGTTTTCAAAATAAATTATTTCAATAATAAAGTTAATGGATAACTCCCTAAAATAAGGAAAGTGGAATGCGACATGAAAGTATGAATAAGAGACTAGGCTCTCTCATTTAATCACACTTGAATATATTGAATATCTTTTGTTGTGTGAGGCTTATTGCAAGTACTCATTGATACATCTGAAGTTGCGAAAGTTTGAGGTAGTACGAAGGGTTGATGATGAATTTCTCAGAATTACAGCGAATACTAAAAAACCTTATTTTCTTAGGCATACGCGGGCTGACAGTGTATTAGGGTGTGTACATATTGAGGTGTACGCGATCTGACAATGTATTAGGGTTCATACGTACATGGGTTGGCGATGTATTAGGGTGATTACATGTTGGTAAAGCTATTTAAACTTGAGAAGATAAAGATGCAAAGGTTCTAGATTCTGACATTAAGCTCCTAGGAAGGTCTACAGTGCTCAGATACATCATATCTATCCATTGGTTCAAAAGGTATGTCTCATTTCTATGAATAGTTGGATTTTGATGTATGCATGAGAAATGGTTATGGAGATTTCAGAATTCTCCCTAGAAAGACTAGTGGTTGCATGGGATCTTTTGTATAAGTCAAATCTATGGAAATATAGTATTGGTATACTTATCATTGAAACTTCTTGTTGAGGCACATCTTGTATTTCTTGGCATATGGCTAAGGGTTTTTGTGGTATATGGTTGAGAGCTTGTATTGGTTGATGTATTGAGAGGATGAATATTAAAAAGGGTTTGAAGTCAAGATCATGTGAGGGTTATTATACTTATTCATGATTACACACACTTTTGGCACATGACTAGAGAGAGATATGTATGACGATGCATGCACAGGGTGCATATACAGTCTGGATGTAGTGACAGGTTATAGATCTATGTGAAAGAAGTTGCACTGGGTCAGAAGTTTTTAGAAGAAATAAAACCCTAGTTTTTAGAAGGCATACGCAGGCTGCATAATTGTTTGGTCATGTACATACGCGGGATGAATAACAGATAGGGTGCGTACATACGCGTGCTACAACACTACATGTCGCTTACCTGTTGTATTTTGTTGATACATGTTCATTTCAAGTACAGATTGATTAAAGGGAAGTTGTACAGGTTGGCTGCAAGTCAGTGGTACAGATTGATACAGTTGTACAGTGGTATATCTCACAGTGATAGTGTTAAAGTGGTTCCATAATTCTACTTCTACTTCAGGGTGGTTGGACAAGGCAAGGACAGGTGGTTGTAGCCACCCTCGGGTTGTAGTTGGAGAACATAGGAGGTTGTATCCTCCTTCTGGTTGTAGCCAGAGAATTAGGGAGTTGGAGCTTCCCTTAGGTTATAGCTTGAGGAACTAGGGGGTTTGAGCCTCCTTCCAGTTGCAACTGGAAAATAAAGGAAGTTTGTGCTTCCAATGAATGTAATTCTTCAAGATATATAAGAAAAATCATTATGTGGTTTTCTCCCGCTTTGGGTTTCCATGAAAAAACATTGGTGTACTATGTATGTGTGTGATTTCTCATTTGTTCATTGTTTATTTTCTTTGTAACTATTGGATGATAATGCTACATTGATATAACACTTGCATTTTTGGTGAAAAGGGATTACAATTTCTCTATTACTAATTCACTCCCCCTCTCAGTAATCCAACACATGGAACCTGTTGTAATCGAAATTGAAGCAATGCTCATTGAATGCCTTCAATTAACCATGTCTAAACTTGCCTTATCTATAATTTCTTGCATTATCTGAAGATGTTTCTTTCTCCTCGTTGATCTTCTTGCTTGATTATGTAAGTTTCCCATCATCCCAAGGATCAATGTTAACATCTTTTAATAAAATCTCCTTCAATCATGCACTAAATGATATAGAATTATTTGCATTAGAAATATTCCCAATAGTTCATTGTAGCTCTTCATTTTTAATAGGATTTTGGACAAAAATGTCTCTTAGATGTGTGAATTCTTGTTTTTATAGAGAAATAACATGTGCATGTTTCTATAGGCCCAAAATGCACATGCATTATGAAAACATATAAGATTCTTCGATAACATGTGCACGTTCTTGACATATAAAAACATGCACACGTTATTTATAACTTGAAATGGAAATATTTTCGATGTGTGATCTCAATTGGATCCTTTTAAAAAACAAAAACAAAAAATGTTGTAAACTATGTAATGAGCATTTAATTGTTTTTGGAAAAGTTGAGAAAATGTTCAAAATTCCTTTATAAATTGAAACAATTCATTGTGATTATTGGCTTTTTAATGTATCCCATTAAAATCGAAGGCTATGATGAGGAAGATCATTGAAGGTAACAAAGAGGGGGAAATGAAGAAGGGAAGTAGAATAGATGAGAACTCAAAGAAGCAGTTTGTTTGATGATTGGATGAGAAGAATACATTAAGTTAGATCCATGATGATCAAATATCATTGTTGAGCCATGGCCATGTGCAAATTTCTTGCTAGTGAGTAATAATACATTAAATATATGTAGAGTTCATGATTTTGTATTCAATTTCATGTTTAATAAGATCCCCAATCCATCTAGTTTCCCATTTGGGTTCCAAGGTTTAAAAAAAAACTTTATTCTCTATGGTGTGAATTCATTTTTATATGATTGAGTATTTGTACGATTGTTTTTAGTTTTGGATTTTAATTTTTGTTTGAGTATTATGTAAACCAAAAAAATTACTCCAAGACTACCTCGATTTTATTATTTGTTTTTTATTAAACCCAATCACCAATTCATTTGATCTCTAGTATAAAATAGTTGTGTATTATTTGATACACCCACAACTCAACCCCCAACATTGTTTGTGCATTAAATCCCTACATGCAACCATATGTTTTGTTCCCTACAACAATGAAAAATAATTTGGTTGTAATATTGAAATGTTATTTAATTAATTGGGAAATTTATATTATGGGTTTCTTCACCATGGGTGTGAGTAATCACTAATCACATTCTATGACATTCTCTTGTTTCTTGGTTTGTTAAGTTGTGGTGTCAAACCTACTAATATGCCACATTATATATCCAAATTGGTGGTTTATCTGTCACCGATTAATATGATGATGGATTATTAGTCATACCCTACATCCATGGAGATTCCATTCAAATTCCATGACACAAAGGAATAGGGGGAATCCATCAATTTATTAGGAAGTATTTATGGAGTGACTAGTTGAAAGAGTGAGCAAAGTTATGATTGGTTTTATGAAAATTTATACAATGTTGTGTAATTGATATTGATATATCTATTATTTATTTTATTCCTAATCTTGATTAGTAGCAAAGAGAATAATTTATTTCCATAGATATCAGTGTTGACAAAATGGATAGGCCATAGGCCTACCATTTACGGATCATAAGGTATCAAAGTAGGTTCATCAAGGACCTTGAAGAAGTTTCCATGGGAAAAGAATTAAAGAGGGATAATCTAGAAGAGTTGAGAGACTTCAACAATCAAATCCAAGAGAAAAGTTGGCATTAGAGGTAGAAAGCAAATGAACTAGAAAAATAACTTTCCAAACACCAGGTCTCCTTCACCACCATGAGGGAAGAATTATATATGAGAAAATTGCAACTCTTTCAATTGGAGGATAAATTCCCTCAGTTGGATAACTGGCAAGAGGAGAGGTTCATCAAAATCACTACTTATCTATATTGAAATTTGGAAACAAAGGAAGAGGCCTTGAAGAAGCTATAAGAAACTATCCAGGAGATGAAGAAATCCCCTTCTATTGCCACTACAGAAGTTAGCACCATGAATGATTCAAACATGGTAAACTCTTATTCCAAGACCATTCCTCAAGAGACCTTCGATGATTTTGAAAATCACACTAGAGGAATCCATTCTAAGCTGAAGAGGTAGATGGGCTATGATGGACAAGGGATAGGCAAGGAATACCAAGTAATTTGAATCCCCATTGTATCTCAATAGTGGCACAAGCATGAAGGCATAGGATTCAGTGGACAAGGAGCCACCAAAATTTCATTTCAAACCACCTTCATCAAGGCAAGAGGAACTAGAAAAGAATCATTTCATGTGGAGAAAATGGCATATAGAAAAGGAGTGTGAAGCAAGCTTATCAAATCAACTTGTAGAAGATTGGAAGAGGGAAGAAAAGATATGATTCATTCATCCAAATCTATTCCAACTCTTGGGGGACCAAGAAACCAAGATGGAAAGCATCGTCACAAATTGTAAAGGTATGTTATAGTATCTTTAGTTTGTTTATGTTGTAAGAAAATGGATTATAAGGTTAGTAGTTTTTGGTAATATAGAAGGCCATGTATCCCATGCAATAACTATTTAATATTATAGATTAACTAAACATCGAGAGACCAAATATTGGAGGATTCACCCAAAATTCCATCCCAACAACCAAACAACTAAGAAGAAATCATGGAGAATCAAGGTCAATGGGAAAGAGGAGTTGCTTGCAATTTAAACCCAAGGAGAAGTGGTTGTCCAACAACCTATTGCACTAGTGAATGTAATCTCTATCCATGATATGGATAGAAGTCTTATACTAAATGTAGCCCCTATTTAGCTCTTATCTTCCATATTGCAATAGAGGAACCCTTTCTTGGATATTTTATATAGGATGCCTAATGAAGAGAAGAATAATATTGATGGGAGTTGAATATTTTGTGTACAAAAGGATTGAAAATGGTGATGTGATATGACTTGGATCCTTGGTGGAGAAAAAACTTTGTAATAAGCATTTAAATTATTTTTTTTGCAAAGTTGAAAAAATGTTCAAAATTCCCCTAGAAATTGAAACAAACCATTTTGATGGTTGACCCTCCAAGGTATCCCACTAAAGGCTATGATGAATACAAGCATCGAAGGGAATAGAGAGGAGGAAATGAAGAAGGGTAATAGTAGAGACAAGAGCTCAAGGAAGCAATCTACTTAATGATTAGAGGAGAAGAAGGCATTGAGCTTGTTCCATGATGAGTGAAGATTGTTGTTGAGCCATGGCCATCTACAAATTCCTGTCGATGAGTAAAAATAAAATAAATATGTCTATAGCTCACCGTTTTGTAATCAAATCCATATTTAATAAAATTCCCAATTGATCTAGTTTTCCCATTTTGGTTCTAGGGTAAAAAACATTCTCTATTGTCTATGGTATGAATTCATTGCTATGTGATTGAGTATTTGTAGGATCTTTTTCAGTTATGGGTTTTAATTATTGTTTGATTATTATGTAAGCCACAAAAATTACTCCAACACTTCCTTGATTCTCAACTCTATTTTTTATTAAACCCAATCACCAATTCATTTGATCTTTAGCATAAAATAGTTGTGTATTGTTTGATACACCCACAACTCAACCCCTAGTGTTCTTCATGCATTGAATTCCTACTTACAACCATATGTTATGTTCCCTAGAGGATTGTAAAATCACTTGGTTGTAATGTTGTAATCATTTGGGCGATCTGGGGTTCTTCCCCTACGTCTCCATTAGGTAATGTTCTTCTTGTCTTCTGGTCTCATAAACCTGATTACAAATGCCCTTTAGATCCCACATCTACAAAGGAACATGCTCTGATACCACTGTAATATTCCCTTCTTGGAATTTTACGAAATTCCCATCAAAATTTTCAAGTTTGTTTAAGTTTTGTCTCTGAGGTATTTTTTCAAACAGTTTGGGAGAAAACTTCCAATAAGAGAAAATAAGATTATGACATTCATAAGGTTAAATAGACCCAAAAATCAATGCTTCCTTTTTATTTATCATCTAGACAAAATGTGTAACAATATAGAATTGATATAGCATGCAATTTAACAATATGGTGCAGTGAATAACTTCAATAAACACATGTAAGTTTCTGCAGCAAAGATAAAAGGAACCTGGCCCAATAAATGGAGATTGTGGTACCAATATCGATGGTGGCACTCATCTTGAGCTTACAACAATGAACTGATATATATAACAGGCCTGTGTGAACTAGAAAGGTGCGCCCATCAATGGTATAACACTCAGGAATGATGGAACATGATTTCAACAAATAGATGGAGCACCCAATAGTCAAGGAATGCGCCCAGAATTGATACAATATGCCCAACAACCAGCAAACCCTCCTCTTTAGCACAAATCAGTCCTGGGACATGGAAACAATCTACCTCCAATCAGAAATATAGCTCAGCATCAAGTAAACTCAATTTTCCCATACAAATCTCCCTTCACTCTATCATAACTTGTATCCTTGCTGAAGTATGATACCCACAAAGGTTGCCACAATTTTACCTATATAAAATCACCCTTCAAAAGCAAACTCGGTCTCTCCCAAATCGTAATGTGTGAGGACAGTAAAGAGCTCGGCCTCTCCCTCTTAACTCGATTCTATGGAAGCAAAGCGATCTTCCCTAAGTCGCATTTCCCCATAGACTCTTCCTCCTTGTCCAATCAACTTCTACACAATAAAACCTTGATGTCGAAGATGAATATCGATCCAGTGAATGAAATGAATAAATATGCAGTGACTCCTTCCTCAGATCTGATTAGGGTGTCTGGTTCCAACACCGAAACCAGTAAAGGCTCAAGGGTTTCCAAAACCCTAGTCTCTTCTTCAAGAGTTCACCAAAAGTCAATTTCCAAAATGAGTGAGTGTAAGAATGAGGTGCATCTCCTCTTTTCCCCCTTTTATTTCTTCATTGAATTAAACTCTCTCACTTTACATTTTTAATTATCTTTTGAGGTCACTTTAGGCTTGCACACTTTATAATTTTTAAGTGACTTTATTTTTCCTAAGACCCATGTCTCCCTTTTTTTCCCCTTTTCACTTTATAAAGTCATTTCCTAGGCAAAAGTTGAGTTCCCTAGGTAACTTTTTCGACTTAGCCTACGGGAACCAATTTAGGCTAGAAAAACCATTCCTTATGCTTCCTATGCCAACAGGGACATTACATATTTTATGTATATCCCCATGATTTCCATCCAAATGGGGGGTGTTGATGTTGTATTAGGGGTCCAATGCTTTCAATTATTGGGATTAGTGGCGTTTGATTTCCAAAGTCATTTTATGAGATTTTCTTCAAATGGAAAGGAAATTGAGCATAGAGGTATCCAAGGGAAACCCTTTAAAGTGATAATCTTTAATACCATGGAAAAATTATTCAAAAAGGGACACCAAGGTGTAATTGCACAATTGTGTTCACTTGATGTTCAAACATCTATAGCCCTAGATCCATAAGATCTCCAAATAATTATCAACAATCATTCCAAGATATTTGGTGAAATTATTAAGGGTCGTCCACCTACTCGATACCATGACCATGCTATTCATTTGCAACCAGGAAGTGTACCACCTAACATTAGGCCTTACAGGTATCCATATGCATAGAAGAGTGAGATTGAACGCATCATCTAGGAAATGTTAGAGGCTCGCATCATTCAACATAGCCAAAATTATTTATCTTCACCAATGGTGTTGGTTACAAAAAGGGATGGCTCGTGGAATATGTGTCCATATTATGGACAAATCAACAAAATTACCATCAAAGATAAATTTCCTATCCCTGTCATTGATGAATTATTAGATGAATTAAATGGATCAAAATTCTTTACTAAGTTGGATCTTCGTTCAGGATATAATCAAATCAAAACAGGAAGACATTCCTAAAACATATTTTAGAACACATGAAGGTCATTATGAATTTTTGGTTATGTCGTTTGGACTGACTAATGAACCTTCAACATTTCAATGTTTGTTGAATTCTATTTTCAAGCCCTTCCTTAGAAAATTTGTGTTAGTATTTTTTGATGACATACTAATCTACAACAAATCTTGGGAAGAGCATGTACAACATGTTGATAGAGTATTACAATTATTGGAAGAGAAACAACTTTATGCAAATCCTTCCAAGTGTGCCTTTGGGGTTCAAGAAGTGGAATATTTTGGTCATATTGTATCTCATGAAGGCGTAAAAGTGGACCCTAACAAAATTAAAGCTATAAGGGAATGACCAATTCCCAAAACCTTGAAGAAACTTAGAGGATTCTTAGGATTGACAGGATAGCACCGCAAGTTTGTCAAGAACTATGGTCATATATCAACACCTCTAACAACATTATTAAATAAGGAAGCATTTTCTTGGACATAAGAAGCAACCAAATATTTTGAAAAACTTAAGGAGGCTATGTGTAAAACTTCTGTCTTGGCCACACCTAACTTCAAAAAAACATTTATTGTGGAGTGTGATGCCTTAGGCCATGGAATTGGTGTAGTTTTAATGCAGGAAGAAAGGCCCCTTGCCTTTGAAAGAATCCAACTTAAAGGAAAAAACTTAGTCAAATTATGAAAAATAAATGTTGTCCATACTACATGCAGTGCAAAAATGGCACCCCTACCTAATAGGAAGACACTTCAAGGTAAAAATATATCATGACAGTTTGAAGTACTTTTTGGAACAATGATTATCTTAATAAGAGAAACAAAAATGGGTTACAAAGATGTTGGGCTATGAATTTGAAATTATATAGAAAAAAGGAAAACATAATATTGTGGCAGATGCCCTTTCCAGGAAAGAAGAAGAAACAAAAGGTTCATTGTGTGTTCTTTCTATCCTGCAATCGGACTAGGTGGAAGACGCAAGGATAGAATGGAATCAATATCAAGAGGTATGCAAGATCATTCAAAAACTACATGAAGGCCCCAGTTCATTAGAAAAGTTTGTATGGAAGAATGATTTTCTATGGTATCATTATCGCCTATACTTATGTAATAATTCCCAACTCAAACAGAATATCCTTCTAGAATTTCACACTTCTCCTATAGGGGGACATTCATGATTCTTGAAAACATACCACAGGGTCAAGAAGGAGTTTTTCTAGGAAGTTCTTAAAAATGATGTTCAAAATTTTGTGTTAGAATGTCTGTTCTTCCAACAGAATAAGAGAGAGACAATTAAGACTCCAGGTCTCCTACAACCATTATCTATACCAAGCCAACACTAGGAAGAAGTTTCCATGGATTTTATTACAAGTTTACCAAAATCAGAAGGAAAGATCGTCATCATGGTAGTAGTGGATCGACTAACAAAGTATGCCCATTTTTTCTCTCTTTCTCATCCTTTTGAAGCAAGTACAATAGCAGCAACATTCATGGAAATAGTTCAAAAAATACATGGAGTCCCCATGATTATTGTAAGTGACAGAGACCCAATTTTCACGGGAAATTTTTGGACTGAATTATTTTTGTTTTGGTACTCAATTGGCTCATAGTTCATATTACCCCCCTGAATCTGATGGGAAAAATGAGATTGTGAATAAATTTCTAGAAGGATATGTTCATTTATTTGCATCCGATAAACAGACACAATGGGTCAAGTGGTTTTCCTTAGCGGAATGATGGTACAACACATCCTTCCATACTTCATAAAAAATATCCCCATTTATGGCACTTTATGGATATCATACTCCATCCATCACATCATGCTTGAAAGGGAATGCAGAGGTTCAAGTAGTGGAGGACCACATGGGGAACCAACAAGAGGTCCTAAAATTGTTGAAGGACAACTTGATTATGGCAAAAAATATGATGAAACACCAATTAGATCAACAACGCAGGGAAAGGGAATTTGAGGTGGGGGATTGGGTATTTCTAAGGCTACAACCATACAAACAAATGTCCCTCAAGCAAAAAAAGAAGGACAATAAACTAGCACCAAAATATTATGGCCCCTATAAAGTTTTTCAAAGGATTGGAAGTATGGCTTACAAATTGGAGTTGCCTCCATTTCATGTGTACATCCAGTATTCCATGTTTCTTCCTTAAAGAAGGTCATCAGCAGCAAGATCTTGGTCCAAACAATTTTACCAGAGCTCAATGAAGAAGGGAAAATCATACTAGATCTAGAAACAATCCTTGAAATGAGAATTCAGCAGTTGAGAAATCAAGAAATTCCAGAGTACCTCATCAAATGGAAGAACCTACTAGTGGAAGAGGCAACATGGGAAGATGAGTTCTTCATGCAAAAGCATATGTGGTTAGACAAGTGTTGAGGAAAATACTTGTTTGAAGGGGATGAGCATGTTAAGCCCTAGACAAATCCCTCGACACTTGTTTGAAGGGGACGATCATGTTAATCCCTAGACAAATCCCCATGATATGTATAAAAACCCTTATTATTCCTTAGATATTGAATTACTACATTTCTAGTAGGTCGGCTAGAACCCTTCTTTGAACCCTTTCATTATAATTGTAACCCTTTGTCTCCTATATAGATATCAAGGAGATCTAGTATTAGGATCATCTTATCTCATCTCATATTGTGTTATGAAACTTATATATTGTAAAGGAAGGTTCCCCCTTGAAGTGGACTAAATTTTATTGATTTCTTCTCATTTTTAAGGCATTGGGTCATAACATGCTATGTTACTACTGAAAACAAGTGAAGTCCCTCCTTAGCTCGGCTTTGTTAAATCTTGAGGTTACTCCTGATGGAAATAACCAGGTGAAGGAGTGTATTAACCCCACTCTCACGGCTTATACAACTCATGCTCTACCCATCTCTTTTCCAAACAATGAAGTTTTCCCTATTCTCTATTTCCTTTTATAATATTTCATTCAATTCATATTGAGGTGTGATGATAAGGTAAGGGTGTTTCCAATGCTTCCTTGCTTGTCTCTTTCTGATTTGAATTGACATCGTCATTATTAATTATCCGAGGTCCGTATGATATCGCATGAGCTGGTGATATGCAGTACTTTCCTACCCTGTCATCTTTCCCATGTCATTCATAATACTCATATCCTATATATTTCCCATGTCATTCATAATACTCATAACAACTAATTTGATCTAAATATGTCCTATACTTATCTAAGGTTTCTTATACTGTATTGTAATTATTTTATTCTGCAAGGATGTTAAATGTGTGATAGGTTAGGTTGTGTGATACATGCATAGGATTTGTCTTGTCACTTATCGTTAGTAGGCATGCTGGCAGTGTAATTTCTATGAGCATGTTTGTGGGAATGGGAGCATATTGATGGATAGAGAACCATGTGTATGTGTGGGGAATTCATTCGGTGAATTTGTGAGCAGTGGAGTTTTGGCATTACATGGTTTTGTGCATTAATATTAGGCCAGGAAAATCCCACGAGCGGTTTCCTGTGAAGATTCTTTTGAAATGGGCTAGGTATGTGTTCTGCAGGTTCATGGGTGAGTCTTGGAAAAGTCATTATTTAAATTTTTTGCACACAAAACGATCTCAAAAAGGTTTCACGTTTTTTTAGGGTCTTCGATTTGTGGCATGAAGGTGTAATATATTTATGAGGATCAATTGACTTTGTATTGAACGATTCTGAATGGATACATATTGCAATAGGTGGGGTCCATTGTGACTTCCACTATCTAGATGTACCATGTTTAAAAATCCTTCTCATTGAAGTCAATGTTGTCGGTGTCCTAATGTAATCTCCACAGATTCAATGATGTTGAGGCTAGACCTCCCTCTAGATTTAGCAACTCCTGGCTCTCTAGTGGCTTTCCACTTGAACATGGAAAATGAAAGTAGGAAATATCCATAATTGAATGCAAGTGTCTTTACATAGGCCTTAAGGATTTCGTCAACAAATTTGTTCATGAAGTATTGACACCAATTTTGTAGCCTCCTTTCAACAAAAGATTCTATTGTAGAGATAATGTCCAACTGACATTTCCTCCTTTCTCCCTCCACATAATGAGGCATTAGAGTATGTGTCCAACCATATAAAAGGTCCCATGTCTTAGATAAAGGTCTCCTTGGGTACTCTTCCTACCTCGTTTATACTATTGGAACATGGTCAAGACTTTTATCCCATCCATGCAGAGACCTATTAGGTATCGAACATGTTCTAGAGTGAAGGGGTAAGGCGGGAAAACCATGCAGCAGGCGGGTTCGAGGGCCTTCGAAAGGTTATGACTTAGGCTTATTTGGAGCTTCCATAAGGGTGTGTACATGCATGTTGTCATGGTGATGTTCGCGGATTAGAGGGTCACAATAATGGACATGTGTAGGTGATATAATGTTTAGAGAAAGGTTGCATCCCCATGGGCACGAGCCAATGAAAATGATTCAAAACAGTATCCATGTTAATGGTCCTTATGATTTTGCGGGAGGACTTTCATAATGTTGGTTCGTATAATTACATCTTACTGCTCTCCAGTCTGCGATATTTACTACTTTGCATCATGTTAATGATGTCAGTTTTTATTTTGATGTCAGTTTTTATTTTGCAATCGAATGTGTTGTTTAAATCCGAAAGAAAGAGGAGTCTTCTCATTCTACACAGACAAAGTATAGCATGAGAACATCTTTTATACAAATTTTTCCATTTGATTTCTATCTATTTTCAATCCAATCAATCCGACTAAACTTGCTCATCGAAATTGATCTCCCATCAGTGTGCCACATGGCAAGCCCTTTTCCTTGTTTACGCTAATTAAAACCAAAAGAGAATAAAACCTTGGCCTCTTTTAGATGTGGTTGTGTAAAATACAATAATGTTTGGATATGTCATGCAGATAAGGGGTAATATCCAAATGTGTGATGTGTTCAATTTATCCCATACATGTAGAGAGTGTAAGTTGGTAAGAATAGAGCATTCTTTCTTGATTAAATTAGAGAGATTTCAGAGTAACCCCCCCCCCTTTCTCTGTTTAGATCATTAGGAAGATCATAGGTTGAGTGGATGGTCTATGTGATTGTTATGATCATATATGCATATGCCAGTGAAAATTGAATGCATTAAGGTAACCAATAGCCATTCGGATCTAGGGGAAATCAACCCTATAGTATGTGAGAAGAGAAAGATTAATTGATCTGGAAATAAGGTTCGGGCCCCAAATTGAAGTATTTTAAATTCCAAACTTTGAATCGCCAAGAATAAACATCTTGATACCAGGGGAAGAAATTGCCACTACCCCCTAATTGTGGATTTAACAAATTAGCTTTGAATTGTTCCCTGTAAAAAAATGAGGGATGTTAGTTACCCGAGATGCATCACCATACAAGTTACGCTACCTACTCAGCTACAAACATCTAATGGGAAATCTAGTACCTAATTAAATTGTTGTTAGGGTACCAACGCATCACTTTGAGGTTCCTTAAAGGTCTTGATACTGATCGGAGGTAGAGACATTGGTACTAGACTCAACCGGATGGTTTATACTAGGCTCCTTAATTGAGTGCTTCTCAATAATTCCCTATTTTCATCCAATTAGGCCAAGGAAAAGTAGGTGACAACAAATTCTAGGTAGGTTAGGAATTTGAATACAAATACTGGTAGGGGTCCCATTTCTTTTGGTTGGTGAGGACTGAGAGAAATGGTGGCTTGTTGTAGCTACAACACCAATATTAATGATTTTTTTATTGTGCATTAGATGTAGAATGTGTAGAACAATGCATGTGTGGGTAGCTACTAGATTGTGCACTAGACGTAGATTGTATGTAAAGGGTAGATACTATGTTTATCTTAAAGTTGTTAATGTTTAAGCCATTATCATAGATGTTTGCATTTCATTAGATAACAATAGCATAATCCAAGATCATTGAGAAATACACAATCACAAGAGACACAACATTTATCCTGGGAAACCCTCTAGGGGAAGAAAACCCAACAAAAAATCCTTAATATAGATATCCAATACAATGCCAAGAGATCTCTATGCTAAAACAGAAAGTCCTCTCCAAGATATGTGCCACTCTCTCTCTCCTTTGCCGGTAACAAATTAGAACTTGTCTCTCAAACTGAGCAAGTGAGTTGTGTCTAAGTGAGGTGCTAGCCTCCTTTATTTATACAAGTCTTGCACGTGTGAAGTGTCTCTTCACTGGCAGGGCCGACTTCTTAAACTGGGTGGGTAAACCTACCTTTATTATATTTATGGGTCTCTTTAATAATTGTTGGGGTCGACTTCTTATTCTGCCTATTACAATTGTCTTTTGACCAATCCGCAAAAAGGGATTTGGTCCTATTACAATAACCGACACGATCAATCCACAATGGGGATTGATCCTATGAATAATATATCAATAATAATAAGAATACTCTTTGCATTTACATTATTTCAACAAAAGTTCACATTGGAATTTGGTTCCTAGTGTTCCATTCTAACCATCAAACAAGGTGACTTTGACATTTAGTTGATGAAGACATCAGTGGGTTCTCAACATGGATGAAAATATTTATGATAATTATTATTGGTATACCATTTTCATTTATTTTTAGCACCTCCTTTATTAAATTAAATTAGTAGGTAAATATGGGGCTTGGTTTGGCACCAAACTAGTATAAGTTTCATACTTTGAATTGATTTTTTTATTAAGGTATGATTTCCTTTGGTAAGGAGTAGCTCATCTATTCCCTAGTATTGCTAAACTCTAGTAGCCTAATGGCATGGCCTCCCCAATACACTCAAGTTTTGGTTAGGGGGAACATTGAAGGCTAAAATTTGTAAACTAAATCATCTAAAAGAGTTTGGTGCAACTACGAATATTCCCATCAATTAGATCTTTCTTCGGTTTGCCATCTTAATCATAAATGAGAAGTTCCTTAACTTGTAGATTGCCCACTTCATCATAGTCTCGGTTAGTACTATTTTAACTCTTAATCTTCAATCCACAATGGAATTTTACTAGATCCCAAACAACATGAGTAGTTGGAATATGGGTATTCCTTGCACCAACATAAGGAGCATAATTTTCCATCTTATGTAAGATAGGCCTCCAATTTGAGAGCCATCTTTTGTTTTAGAATGGAATCCAATTTTATCTCTTACATAAGATGGGCTACTGCTCCTAACTCCTTCATCTTCCATTAAAGTACAATGTCTAACTTTTTGTGCTCAACCTTACTTTCTCTTCCTCTAACTTTACTGCTTTTGGAATTCATTTTTAGAATATGGGCTCTAGCCTCTCAAATTCATCTTCATCTTTGATTATTCCCTCTTTTTGCACTCAAGTTGAAGATACCATTTCTTAGTTTCTTCTTCAAAGCTATCCTCCATAATGACTACTTTTTCTTTTGGACTTCGATGTGCTTACTAATCAATTTGATAGTCACGTAAATTGGGGCCTTGGGATCAATACCCTTGATGTTGATCCCATGATGAAGAGTTAATCCTTTCTTTGTCCTTGGTCTCCCCATTTATAAGTGGGTGATCAAGTGTAGTGTAGCCTTTGAATTTAAAAAGAACATGGCATTTAATGCTACTTGCCCTACCCATATGTCACATATTATGTGCTATCTCTCATCCCATGTGTATACTTCAAACCTAGGTTTGGAGTCACCACACTAGTGGTATGGAATGCATAAACCATAGTAAATTCCACAATTTTTCCCTCCCTTTTTCTTGAACATACTGGTAGATGCTGAAATGGCAAACATATAGAGTATTGTTTCCCCAAATTACAAATATGCAATCGTCACCTTTGGTGATAAAGAATTCATGCGAAATTTGATACTCATCGCCTGAAAATATGGGTTCTGTCAGCAGGGCGTAATAAATAATGATACAAGAAGACGTGAGGACGTCCCGTTACGGATATCTCACGTCCGGTTACATGGAAAAATTGGGGAGAATTTGCTAAAGAATTAATGCGAAGGCAGTTTGATCCTCGTGGCCCGGAAATATGGGTTCGGTAAACAGGGTGTAACAAATAATGATACGGGACGTGAGAGCGTCCTCTCACGTCGCGTTATAATGTTGATCAACGAAAATCCATGTCTCCGTAACAGACAAACAAGAAATTGTCAGGTAGTGAGTTATTAAGTTTTCTGGTCAAACTGGTACTGAGTTATTAATTTATCTGGTGAGACAGTGAAATATAGTGAGTTATTAATTTTTCTCTCCTGACAGTTAGTGAGTAATTATTTTTTCTGGTGAAACAGGTAGCGAGATATTAATTTTTCTCTTTAGATATTTAGTGAGTTATTAGTGCTTACCCAAGAAGGGAATATTTTAGGTTAATTTTGGACTTTTAGTATTTTATTATTAAAATTTTCTAATATTTATATATTAAATTTAATATTTTGAAAAATATAAATTAATTCTTTAATATTTAATATTTATTTATTTATTTTAATATTTAATATTTATTTATTTATTTTATGATGAATAGAGATTTTCTAATATTTATATATTAAATTTAATATTTTGAAAAATATAAATTAATTTTTTAATATTTAATAATTTTTTTATTTATTACGCTGAAAGGCGTATACCTATTGACAATGGGCACAATTAAAGATCTTTTAATTTTAAATTCTAATTTGATGGCTAAGCATTGAAGATGCTGGCATATTCTTAGTTGTCCTCCAAAATCAATGGGTCAGATTTATTGTTCATAACTTCCTTGCACTTATGAAGGCATCGGTTAACATGTTTACTTTTTTACATTTACCTAATCACATTATAAATTTACTATAAAAATACATAATTGCCACGTTCAAATGATTAAAGAGAATTAAAGTATATACAAGCCACGTTTATATCATTCAACAGTTGTTCTGTATCCTCTTGGTTGATTTTTTTTAACTTAACTCGAAATTTTTACTGAGATGAAGAGTTTTTACTATGCGGGGAGTGTTTCGGCGTTCTCCAGCCGCGAGTCGGTTGTGCTAGTTTTATGATCTATTGAAAATGAAAAAGGTTTTTCCTTTGAAAACTTATTGTTTGAAGATTCTGTGCTTCCGGATCACCTGAGTTCGAATCTTTCGGTACATGTCTGTGGAGAAAAATGGTCAAGAAAGAATAATGAGTTCCTTATTAGTCCCTGCCTAAGGCGTAGAGGGACTATAGCAATCGATAATTAGTTGACTTCAAATTAATATGTCCTTTGACTATAAATTTTCACATCATCTCTATTGTTCGAACTATAGAACTAAAAACATTATTTTTTATATAATAAAAAAAACCTTATATGTCATCATTTCATTGGAGAATAGATTCAAAGTCTTATTGCCAGCTTCGCTATTCCCAATACTTTAATTCATGAAAATCTTGGATTAAGATGCATATATTTTCTTATGCATTGCTCGAAGATGGATTAGTGCTAGAATCTTACTTCGCATTAGTTTGAATGTTTGTCTTAGCATTTTCTCCTAGCTAGATTTATCCTAATTTTTGGTTAATTATAAATATTATTATGTTTGTTGTTGTTGTGTCCACCCGCTATAACTTCATTGTCCAGTTGTAGTTTGGATGCAGGATCCCTTGGCACACGCTATGGATGCTCCATCCAACTGTAATTTGCATGCATGATCTGTCAAGCTATTAAAGCAAAAGGAGCAACCAAGAAATGGAAGCATGGAAGCATGTCCTCTGCAACTGGAAGCCTTTTCTGCATCCCCTCCCTGTCCTAGCTATTGACTAGTCAACTCTACTTTCTCTTGCCGCTCTTGGCTCTCCAATCAGTTGAGAATTTGGTGGCCTTAGCTGCAAGGTTGTACTAAATGATTGATATTAGGTGCGTAGATGCGAGTGTAGCTAGTTTAAGGTAGCAAGGCCTGCCTCCGAAAGCTAGGTCAAACCCTATTAATAAAAAAAAAATAGGGGTTTTCGGGTCGCTGATTCGAGTTCAATTGGGGGAAAGATCAGATCTGGAGGTGTAAGATGGCTACCTCTACGATGATCCAGGATGTGGTACTGCATGATGTGTTACTATAGATGTTCAAGCTTTGTCCCCCTCTCGTTGAATCCCAAAAACTATAGGTTTAGATATGTGAGGGATCTAAGATTGGACTTGTATCAAGTCTTTCCAATGCTATCTTTATCCCCACTCATAAATACTCATGGCATGGTTGTTCAACAAGGCCCACCTCGAAGCTGAACAACCTGAAGTCATGCAGATCCTCAAAAGAAGGGGGGAAACTACGAATGAGAAGCTCTAAAAGAACCTCCCTCGGGTTATGGTTTGGGGTTGGATGAGTGGGAACAAGGAGAATGTGTCGTATACAGTGTGGGTGGAAACAACACAAGGAGAACTATTTTATTCTCATAGTTCTTTATATGATGAATCTGATACCTCACATCGATCGAGGATCCACGGGATAAATGTAGAAATCCTTAATATTTGCCTTCAATTTCTGAAAATAGAGGATGCTTTATGCATGATTTATTTTGCATTCACAAGCATTAGGGTTCTCATCCTAGGTTTTCGAGATCGGGTTAGATCAACAATAGGGTCAGATTGGCGGATCAAGCTTAGCTCAAACTCAGAGGGCCCTCAGATGGACCAAAGCAACCAATTCTGAGATTATTCGGAAGTGATTTAGCAAATAGTCTTTCTTTATTAAGTAAGCGATCCTCATCTCATGCAGAAAAAGCACATCCATCCCATCTCGCTCGAAATTGCATTTCTCATCGAGACGCATTGAACAAGGTCGGATATCTATATTGTATTGGGCATGAAATGCCCCATGCCCCCCCAACAGATAGTTTCATTGCAGATGATCGTAGGTAGGGGTCATTTCCCGGATTGATCACTAGACAATCTGTCTCCCCTGCATAATATAGGAATCAGACAGGTGTCTTTCTTTATTTATTTCCACTTGCTTCATCTGTCATGAAGCGAATCACTAAAAAAACAAGCTATGCCTGAGATTCGGTCACCCCGATATTTCTCGTTGATTTAGGGAGGTTGGAGGAAACTATATAGAGGAAATAACCACGAAATTGATAAATTGTGAAGGACAGAGAAATGCAGAGAGAAAAGAATAGTATATTCAAATGTATGAAGAAGTACAGAACAGAACTGAAGAGATTCAGAAGTCCCCTAACAATAGGAAATAGCTGAGCTTATATATGCT
>SNQJ01S0000722.1:127118-219060 GCA_010110895.2 Picea sitchensis | reverse complement strand
TTGACGGTTCTTTGAGAAAATCGTGCAGGTTTCTTCTTCTGCGATCTCTGCTTCCTCCGCTAACTTCTCACGGCGATCTTTAAAGAGTAATGCAGACAGCTTTCCAAGCCTTGTGAAATAACTGTGTCGCGTGCTCTCAAGATGCGTGTAAGCTTTGCGCTGTGAGGATCGTGTTGCTCTCCCGACTGTGTGAAGAGGCTTACTGCTGAAGCTCTGATACCATGATAAATTGTGAAGGACAGAGAAATGCAGAGAGAAAAGAATAGTATATTCAAATGTATGAAGAAGTACAGAACAGAACTGAAGAGATTCAGAATTCCCCTAACAATAGGAAATAGCTGAGCTTATATATGCTCAAAGCAAGACAGAAATAGAAAGTACAACTGTCCGGTACAGCTGGCAGTGTACGGTTATACTGTTGAGGGTACAATATATTTAACAGAAATAGGTCTCAAATTTGGGCAGACCACTTTCTTTTGAGGATTCAAGATGTTGCACTGCATTACATTAAATATATATCTATATCTGAGATTATGCCCCCGTTAACACTATGATATCGTCACCTGAACCAACGACTCCGCTTCGGCGTACCCTTGTTGCTTCTGCAGCAAAATTAGCTACTTCTTCCTCATTTCATCTGCCTGCTTCATACCGAACGAACTATGAATGCATTCATGATGGATCTACTTCCACTCAATAGCAAGCAAGCAACATCAGTGGTGATGCAATGCTTCTGACCCCAAATGTGAAAGTTATCTAAAATATTTTCCAACCAAAGTTTGTGTCTGCGCCCAACTTGAGGAAATAAATAAATAAATTCTTCCCTTCCCTTCCACCCTACCCCAACCAAAGGATGTAGCATTATGATTTGTCTATCCTTCATACCTAACCTCCCCCCATCTGGTCTATCCGGCCAGCATCAGAAGAAGATTAAGTTATAAATCCATGGAACTCATCAATGAATCTTATCTGTTGGTAAAACGACTCAATCGATATGCTCGTATGGTGGTGTAACAAGGCTCAAGAAAACTGTCTCATAAGGTCACAACATTTCTCAATCTCACTCGTCTGGTGGGAAATGGAATGGGTATGGTATCACTCACCTAATCGTTTACTACACATAGCCCCGTCGTGTGGTAGCACCTCATCATGTCACATATTGAACCACCCCTCCTGGTAGATGTTGCCATTCATCCGTTCCGTTGGACCACCCCTTTCAAAAGAAGTTGGTTCACCATCAGTTCAATCAATCACTCGGTGGGCTTGGCTTCTTTCATATTGTGGACTTGGTGAGGCTGTTGATGAAGGTTGAACCAAAAATATTAGAAATGCAAGTTTCTCGTATTGTAGAGGGGCGGATTTGTCATGTTCGACCTGAGAATCGGCCTGCAAGCTCCTGATATATGTTGAATTTGTGCAAGAAACGAACAGTGGAAAAGAAAAGCAAGACAAAGCTAAAGTGTTTAAGTCTCGGGGCGATATTTTTAGAGACTATCCCTCTGACCTTATCATCTTTAAATTATTCTCTCTCATTGTTGTGAATTTTCCTTTGCTTTAATGTGGACATCTTTACGTTGTCGTTGATAACATAAATTCGAAACCCTAGGATAAGTTGGGTTGGTTGGCTTTAACCCGTTGATAACGTCCAACAACAATATCCCATAACTATATACATCAGCTTTTGGAGAAGTCTTCACGCCAAGAAAATCTCTCTCATTTCCAAAATACCCAATGTTTAGCATAGAAAACAAGCTAGAAAGAATTATCCGCATATAAAACAAGCAAGAAAATAGTGTATATGTTCAGAAAATAGTTTTTTGGGTTCAGATTTATCAAAAGAATTTTGAAGAAAGATGGAGAATTAAAATAAATAAATAAATCTATCTTCAAAGAACCAGGTGTGAAGTGCCTACAAACCTCTATTGTAAATTCAGTGAAAAAAACAATAAAAAAACTCAAAAAACGAGATTTTTTTAAGTTAATGATTATTTTCAGAAAACAAAATTAATTACAGAGATCCATGTATAAGAGACATAATTTGTCTATATATGTGTGTGTTTTTTTACTTTACAAACCATGAAAAATTAAATGAAAAATTAAAGAGAATTTATGTTTACAAAATTGAAGAATGAAATGTAAATGATGATGCAATTTCTGAGTTAAAGCAAAATAAAGAAGTTGTATTCAATAACAATGCATCCATGAAGTTTACACAACTTCTTGAGATTACCCTCCTTATAACCATGTTTTAGAGCTTCAAAAATTGATTGATATGGACAGAAGCAGCAATGCATTGAAGAATTTAAAAAATAAATTATTGATTATTGTAACTTTTACTCTCACCTATAGATCTGAGGATATACATAAAATAAAAGTAATCTTTTCTACTCTATAGAAAACTGACAAATCAAACGGAGGCCCTAATGAGCTCTGTGTACTCTGATTATTGCTTATAACTTGGGCCAAACCGAAGTCAGCAATATGGGGTTCCAACTAATCGTCCAAACTAAAATTCAAATATCAAAATATTAAAAGTACACATTAAAATTCAATTATGAAAATAAAAGTGAGCAATATTTAAATTAAAATTTAATTATGAAAATATTAAAAAAAACACAATTATATTAAATTTTATATTCTTATAAAATTAAAATAAATTTTATAATAATGAAATTATTAATAAATAAAAGTATTATAAAAAAAACTATTCATTTTAATTTGAATAATTAAAATTATTTTTTAAAAAAATACATATTTAAAATTAAAATAAATATCTTGATTTTATTAAAATATCTATGAAAGCTAATGGTTATATAGAAGTTTGAGACCATAAATCTTAAATTTCGTTAAAGTTTATTAAAATATGTAAGCGAATGGTTATATGGAAGCTTGAGATAGTAATTCAAAAGTTAAATTTTAAGAAAATAAAGTAAGAATTACCATAATTAAAGTTAATGGTATCGTGAACATTTCATTTTTACATGATCAACTCTTAATAATATAAAATAAATTATATGGAAGCTTGAGATAGTAATTCAAAAGTTAAATTTTAAGAAAATAAAGTAAGAATTACCATAATTAAAGTTAATGGTATCATGAACATTTCATTTTTACATGATCAACTCTTAATAATATAAAATAATTTTTATTATTTTTATAACTAAATTATTTTTAAGGCTTCTTCAAAATTTATAATATATGCACAATCTTGAGCCTGTCAACATGGGAGTCTGTTTATCAATTTGTATATCGCGGAACAATAGAAGCGTAATTTTGAGCCCACCAGCCTCGAAACCCGTGATCCAAAAAGTGGCTAAGTATGGAATGAGGAAGTTGTCAATTAGACTCTTGATACAAAAGCATGACTATAAATGTTAAGTATGGAATGAGGAAGTTGTCAATTAGACTATTGATACAAAAACATGACTATAAATGTGAACCCGTGAGTCTGCCAACCTGAGCACCTAGACATTTTCGGAAAAATGAATAATAATAAACACAAAAATACAAAATATAATAATAATAAACATAGTTATTATCACATTCCAAGTTTATTAGATATCACCTCATAAAAGAGAACGTAGTTTATATCAATCATACATTTGAAAAAAAAAAAAATTAACATCCTTTAATAATTTTATGTAATTAAATTGTACAATATTAATATTTAATATTTAGAAATAATGTTTTTAGATAATGTTAGATAGTTGATAGGAATCACCATCGGCCAACAATATCTCTCATCGATAATTTATAGTTGAATAACTAATTTATTAAAGGATAAAGATTAAACGAAGACAATTATTGGGTGTATCCCACCATCCAATCTTACACCCTCCCTCATATTTTCAAAATAAAAAACACATGTCACTATAATTTAATATATCACACGTTTTAAATACAACCAAGTTTATATAAATGAAAAAGTTTATTAGACATCAATAAAAAGTTATAATCAAAAGTACAAAGTAAAGTTTTTTTAAAACTTAAAATTAACTATTCTTATTTAAATTTTGATTTTTACTGAGAGTGTGTTTACATTTTGATTTTGATTTAAATTAGTTAAAAAATTTAAAATTTAATTATGAAAATATATAAAAAAAAAAACACAATTATCTTAAATTTTATATTCTTATAAAATTAAGGTAAATTTTATAATAATGAAATTATTAATAAATAAAAGTGTTTTAAAACTTTTATTCATTTTAATTTGAATAATTAAATTTTATTTTTTTTAAATACATGTTTAAAATTAAAATAAATATCTAGATTCTATTAAAATATCTATGAAAGCCAATGGTTATATCGAAGTTTGAGACCATAAAGTTTAAATTTCGTTAAAGTTTATTAAAATATGTAAGCGAATGGTTATATGGAAGCTTGAGATAGTAATTCAGAAGTTAAATTTTAAGAAAATAAAGTAAGAATTACCATAATTAAATTTAATGGTATCATGAACATTTCATTTTAACATGATCAACCCTTAATAATATAAAATAATCTTTTTAATTTTTATAACTAAATTATTTTTTAAGGCTTATTCAAAATTTATAATATAGACGCAATCTTGAGCTCGTCGGCCAGGGAGTCTGGCTATTAATTTGTATATGGTGAAACTCTGGGTGTTGTTTGGAGTACATGGAACAATAAAAATACAATTTTGAGCCTACTAGCCTAGACTCGTGATACAAAAGTATGACTATAAATGTGAACCCGTGAGTCTGCCAAGCCGCACACCTAGACATTTTTGGAAAAACAAATAATAATAAACACAAAGATACAAAATATAATAATAATAAACATAGTTATTATCTCATTCCAAGTTTATTAGATATCACCTCATAACAGAAAACGAAGTTTATATCGATCATGCATTTTAAAAAAATGGAGTTGTGAAGAATATCTCTCCTCACTAATCAATAGTTGAATAACTAATTTATTAAAGGATAAAGATTAAAAGAAACAATTATTGGGTGTATCCCACTATCCAATCTTACACCCTCCCTCATATTTTCAAAATAAAAAACACCTATCACTATAATTTAATATATCACACCTTTTCAATTCAATTAATATAATAATAATAAATACAATTTTTTTAGCCCATTCAAAGTTTATTAGATATCACCCAAAAAGTACAACCAAATTTATATAGATGAGCATGTTTATTAGACATCAATAAAAAGTTATAATCAAAAATACACAGTAAAGTTTTTTTTAAACTTAAAATTAACTATTTTTATTTTCAAATTTTGTTAATTTTATTTGAAATTTAAATTAAAAAAAAAAATTATTCAAATTTTTTTTTTATTTTTACTCCGAGTGTATTTACTATAAACTTAAAAGAATTAGTTAAAAAATTTAAAATTCAATTATAAAAATATTTAAAAAAACACAATTATATTAAATTTTGTATTCTTATAAAACTAAGATAAATTTTATAATAATGAGATTATTAATAAATAAAAGTATTATAAAAAAATTATTCATTTTAATTTGAATAATTAAAATTATTTTTTAAAAAATACATGTTTAAAATTAAAACAAATATCTAGATTTTATTAAAATATCTATGAAAGCTAATGGTTATATGGAAGTTTGAGAACATAAAATTTAAATTTTGTTAAAGTTTATTAAAATATTTAAGTTAATGGTTATATGGAAGTTTGAGATAGTAATTTAGAAGTTAAATTTAAAAAAAAAATAAAGTAAGAATTACAATAATTAAAGTTAATGGTATCATGGACATTTCATTTTAACATGATCAATCCTTAATAATATAAAATAACTTTTTTTTTATTTTTATAACTAAAATATTTTTTAAGGCTTCTTCAAAATTTATAATATAAGCGCAATATTGAGCCCGCTAGCCCGGGAGTCCAATTGTCAATTTCGATATCGTAGACTCTGAGTGTTGTTTGGACCTAACACAGCGCAATTTTGAGCCCGCTAGTTTGGGAACCCGTGATCGAAAAAGTGACTAAGTATGGAATGAGGAAGTCGTTGTCGGACTCGTGATACAAAATCATGACTATAAATGTGAACTCGTGAGTCCGCCAAACTGCGCACCTAGACATTTTCGAAAAAATGACTAAGCAAAGCAACGAGAAAGCGAAAGTAGAGGGAAAAAAGAAATATATTTATGTTTATCCCTCAAAAAACATCAAAATAGAAATAACTCTCGCTAATAATAAATATTCCATTTATTTTTATTTTTATTTGTATTAAAGGGATTATTATTTGTAATAAATATTCATTTTTAAAATATATTTAATTAGTAAAAATAGGAGAACATGAACAAGATTAAGAGAAACTGCAATGTTGAAAAGTAAATAAAAAAAAAATCAGTGATAGAATTTAATTGTGGCGATGTATTTTTTGGCTATGGAATTGCCACAAACGAATTTGAACTATTTAGTTTAAATGGTACTAAATTAATACATCTGAGCATATTTTGCACTTGTCCATGATACAATTAAGCTGGGGATAATCGTGTTTTGCAACTATAAGATGAGGATAATATTCAATGGTAAATTAACTTTGCACTTGTCCATGATATATTAATATTAATAAATATTCATTTTTTAAATATATTTAGTTAGTAAAAATAGCAAAACATGAACAAGATTAAGAGAAACTACAATGTTGATGTGTTATATGTTAATGTACCTTGAACTTTGTAACCAACACTAAACGGAAACGAAGGCCCTAACGAGCTCGGTGTGCGCTTATTGCTAATAACTTGGGCCAAACCGAAGTCAGCAATATGGGGTTCCAAATGTTCGTCCAAACTAAAATTCAATTATGAAAATATTAAAAGCACATAGTAAAGTACACAGTAAAATTCAATTATGAAAATAAAAGTTAGCAATATTTAAATTAAAATTCAATTATGAAAATATTAAAAAAAACACAATTATATTAAATTTTATATTCTTATAAAATTAAGATAAATTTTATAATAATGAAATTGTTAATAAATAATTTTTTTATAAATTTTTATTCATTTTAATTAGAATAATTAAAATTATTTTAAAAAAAAACACGTTTAAAATTAAAATAAATACTAGATTTTAATAAAATATCTATGAAAACTGTCCCCGAGGTGTAGGACAGTCGGTGACGGAGTGTGTTGTTAAGCCACTCCGTGATGTTAAAGTCACCGGTTCGAAACCTGCGGGGACAAAAAATCCAACCATGTTAAGGGTTGGTGTGGCTCAGGCCGGGTGCGATCCCCGGGTGATTTTGACGGCTTAGATGCCCCTGAGTCGCGGTTTCTCAAGCCACAGGTTAATCGCAGGTCCTGCACAAATTAACAAACAAAAAAAAAAAATATCTATGAAAACTATTTTATTAATACTAGATTTTATTAAAATATGGAAGTTTGAGACCACAAAGTTTAAATTTCGGTAAAGTTTATTAAAATATGTAAGTCAATAATTATATGGAAACTTGAGATAGTAATTCATAAGTTAAATTTTAAGAAAATAAAGTAAGAATTACCATAATTAAAGTTAATGGTATCATGAACATCTCATTTTAACATGATCAACCCTTAATAATATAAAATAAGCTTTTTTATTTTTATAACTAAATTATTTTTCAAGGCTTCTTCAAAATTTATAATATAAGCACAATCTTCAACCCTCCAGCTCGAGAGTCTGTTTGTCAATTTGTATATCATGGAACTCTAGGTGTTGTTTGGAGGACACATAACAATAGAAGCGCAATTTTGAGCTTGCCATCCCGAGAACCCGCGATCCAAAAAGTGGCTAAGTATGGAATGAGAAAGTCGTCGGTGGGACTCGTGATACAAAAGCATGACTATAAATTTGAACCCGTGAGTCCGTGAATCGACGCACCTAAACATTTTTAAAAAAATGAATAATAATAAACACAAAGATACAACATATAATAATGATAAACATAGTTATTATCTCATTCCAAGTTTATTAGATATCACCTCATAAAAGAGAACGAAGTTTATATCGATCATACATTTAAAAAAAAAATGAATTTAACATCCTTTAATAATTTTATGTAATTAAATTTTACAATATTAATATTAATAATTTAATATTTGGAAATAATGTTTTTAGATAATGTTAGATAGTTGATAGGGATCACCATCCATCAACAATATCTCTCATCATTAATTAATAGTTGTTTAAATTTCGTTAAAGTTTATTCAAATATGTAAGCGATGGTCATATGGAAGCTTGAGATAGTAATTGAGAAGTTAAATTTTAAGAAAATAAAGTAAGAATTACCATAATTAAAGTTAATGGTATCATGAACATTTCATTTTAACATGATCAAATTTTAATAATATAAAAAAAAAAAAAATGTTTTTATAGCTAAATTATTTTTTAAGGCTTTTTTAAAATTTATAATATAAGCACAATCTTGATCCCACCAACCCAGGAGTCTGCCTGTCAATTTGTATATCGCGGAACTCTGGGTGTTGTTTGGAGGACACAGAACAATAGAAGTGCAATTTTGAGCCCGTCAGCCCGGGAACCCACGATCCAAAAAGTGGCTAAGTATGGAATGAGGTATGGAATGAGGAAGTCATCGGTCGGACTCGTGATACAGAAGCATGACTATAAATGTGAACCCGTGAGTCTAGACATTTTCGAAAAAACGAATAATAATAAACACAAAGATACAAAATATAATAATAATAAACACAATTATTATCGCATTCCAAGTTTATTAGATATCACCTCATAAAAGAGAACAAAGTTTAGATCGATCATACATTTAAAAAAAAATGGATTTAACATCCTTTAATAATTTTAAGTAATTAAATTGTACAATATTAATATTTAATATTAATAATTTAATATTTGGAAATAATGTTTTTAGATAATGTTAGATAGTTGATAGGGATCACCATGAGTCAACAATATATTTCCTCACTAATTAATAGTTGAATAACTAATTTATTAAAGGATAAATATTAAACAAATATAATTATTGGGTGTATCCCACCATCTAATCTTACACCCTTCCTCATATTTTCAAAATAAATATCACCTATCACTATAATTTAATATATCACACATTTTAAATTCAATTGATATATTACTAATATAAACATGCAAAATATAATAATAATAAATACAATTATTTTATCCCATTCAAAATTTATTAGATATCACTCTAAATATACAACCAAGTTTATATAGATGGGAAAGTTTATTAAACATCAATAAAAAGTTATAATTAAAAGTACATAGTATTTTTTTTTTTAAACTTAAAATTAACTATTCTTATTTTAAAATTTTATTTAAAATTTAAATTAAAAAAATAAATGATTCAAAATAAATTTTGATTTTTACTAAGAGTGTATTTACCATAAACTTAAAAAAATTAGTTAAAAATTTTAAAATTCAATTATGAAAATATTAAAAAAAACACAATTATATTAAATTTTATATTCTTATAAAATTAAGATAAATTTTATAATAATGAAATTATTAATAAATAAAAGTCTTATAAAAAATTTATTATTATTATTTTTATTCATTTTATTATAAAAGTATTTTTTTTTTAAATACATGTTTAAAATTAAAATAAATGTCTAGATTTTATTAAAATATCTACAAAAGCTAATGGTTATATGGAACTTTGAGACCATAAAATTTAAATTTCGTTAAAGTTTATTAAAATATGTAAGTCAATGGTTATATGGAAACTTAAGATAGTAATTCAGAAGTTAAATTTTAAGAAAATAAAGTAAAAATTACCATAATTAAAGTTAATGGTATCATGAACATTTCGTTTTAACATGATCAACCCTTAATAATATAAAATAACTTTTTTTTATTTTTATAACTAGATTATTTTTTAAGGCTTCTTCAAAATTTATAATATAATCTCAATCTTGAGCCCTCCAGTCGGGAGTGTGGTTCTCAATTTGTATATTGGGGAACTTCGGGTGTTGTTTGGAGGACACGGAACAACAGAAGCGCAATTTTGAGCCAGCCAACTCGGGAACCCACGATAGAAAAAGTGGCTAAGTATGGAATGGAGAAGTCGTCGGTGGTGATACATAAGTATGACTATAAATGCAAACTTGTGAGTCCGCGAACCCGCGCACCTAGCCATTTTTGGAAAAACGACTAAGCCAAGCAACCAGAAAGCGAAAGTAGAGGGGAAAAAGAAATATGTTTATGTTTATCCCTCAAAAAGCATCAAAATAAAAATAGCTCTCTCTAATAATAAATATTACATTTATTTGTATTTGTATTTGTATTAAAGGGATGATTATTTGTAATAAATATTCATTTTTTCCATATATTTAATTAGTAAAAATAATAAAACATGAACAATATTAAGAGAAACTACAATGTTGAAAAGCAAATAAAAAAAAAAGCATTGATAGAATTTGATTGTGGCGATGTATTCTTTGGCTATAGCATTGCCACAAACAAATTTGAACTATTTAGTTTAAATGGTATTAAATTAATACATGTGAGCATATTTTGCACTTGTCCATGATAATCTTGTTCTGCAACTATAAAGTGGGGATAATCTTTTTGGGTAAATTAACTTTTAATTTACTTTTAATTAACTCAACAAATTAACTTCTAATTTTTCCGGGTAAATTAACTTGATGTTTTATTTCTTAAATCAAATTAAAAAGTAGATGAGCTACAAAGGTATTTGAACATCAAAATGGTAGCTTATGTTATTGGTTTTTAATATATTTTGTTTCTTATGTTATTGGTTTTTAATATATTTTGTTTGGAATGTTAAATAGTTTAAATGAACGACTCATTCATCTTCCTCTAACAATGACATAAAAATTGGTCGAGATATCTTTCTTCTAAATAGATTTCCAGACTTATTATGTGCATTGGGTGTAAGACCAATATTAATGATTTGTTTTTATTGTGCATTAGATGTAAAATGTGCACAACAATGCATGTGCGGTTAGCTACTAGATTGTGCAATATATGTAAATTGGATATAAAGGGTAGCTACTATCTTTATCCTCAAGTTCACCGTGGAATTTGGTTATAAGTGTTCTATTCTAACCATTAAATAAGGTGACTTTGACATTTAATTGATGAAGACATAAGTGAGTTCTTAATATGGATGTAAATTTTTATGATAAATATTATTCGTATACCATTGTCATTTATCTTTAACATAGTTATTGAATTAATTTAATAGGTGTATACAGAGCTTGATTTGGCACCAAACTAGCATAATTTTCATACTTTGAATTGTTTATTAAGGTATGCTTTCTTTTGGTAAGGAGTAGTTCATATACTCCCTAGTATTGCTAAACTCCAGAGCATACTTTGAATTGTTTATTAAGGTATGTTTTTTTTGGTAAGGAGTAACTCATATACTCTTTAGTATTTGTAAACTTTACTAGTTTTAGTAGGTATAGGCATGGCCTTTCCAATAGACACTCGAGTTTTGGTTCAAGGGGAACATTTAAGACTATGAAATTCATAAAGTAAATCATCCAAAAGAATTTGGTGTAACTATGACTATTCCTATCAATTGGATCTTTCTTTGGTTCACCATTTTAATCATAAATAAGAATTTCCTTAACTTGTAGATTGTCCACTTCATCGTAGTTTGAGTTAGAACTATGTTAAATTTTGACCTTCAATTCACAATGTGATTTTACTAAATCCCAAACAACATATAAGTAGTTGGTAGGTGGTGGCTATTCCTTACACTAGTCCCCAAAAGAAAGGGTTGGTATGCATCCCAACATAGGGAGCATAATTTTCCATCTTATGTAAAATAGGCCTCCAATTTGAGGCCCATCTTTTCTTTTAGAATGGAATCCAATTTTATCTCGTGCATGGGATTGGGAAGTGCTCATAACTCCTTCCTCTTGCACACCAATACTCTTAAAAAAAAAAAAAACTAAGGTTAGAAAAAACAAAATTGATATCGTTTTGAAAATTTTCAATAATAAAAAGTTTTATATTTAGAAACTCTATTCAATTTCCTACATCTTCTTACCACTATCCATTGTGTTTATATTTTTCAAATTTCTATTATATCTAAAATGTCAAAAAATATTATTATTAGCTTGCACCCACTCTCTTAACATATTTGTCTCCTTTCACACTAAATCTAAATCTTTTGAATTAGACTCTATATATATTGGATATTTTCCTAGTTGTGCCACTATGTCCACCTTTATTCCACCATTGTATCGTGGAAAAGAGCTCTCGGTGTCCACAATGGAGGCAGTTACCTATCTCCCTAGTAACCAACACTCAAACTCAACTCGAGTTTTTCATGTTTATTCAAATTAATCTTTTTTGTGAGCAATCCTAGAATGAATGCCCCTATTTGTGACCATAATGCCATTTGAAGGGTAGGTTTTCATAATTGACCATTACAGCCCAAGTATGTTCGCCCCATTTGAAAATAATCTCCTGTGGACTTCCACCAAAGATTGAAATCATAAATAAGAGACATGGAATGTCATTTCAATCTATGGTTCATAGGGCCACATTCTAGAAAGACCCCAACGTGTCTCCAAATTTTCATATCTCATAGGTGCACGGGAAGTGCAGGGACACGAGCAATAGTTCCTCTTTATGAACCCTCATCAAGTTAAAAGAGATGTCCAACAACATGATAAAACCAAACCCGAGGATTCTAAACTCCATGGCCCCCTCCATACACAATCTCCTTATCCTTTGGATTTTCAAAGAGAAAAGTGAAAAAACCTTTATATGCAAGGGACTAATATCAACCTTACCTTTGGTTGTGATCACCCAAGAGGAATCGATTGAGTCCACCATTTTGGTCTATGTGGCTTTGGTCAACAAAAATAATTGATAAGTGCTTTCCTTTGTAGTTCCTTTGCATCCTCCAATATCTAGTCTGCTTGAAGAGTGATCCATTCAATTGGATATGTTGTTTCTCTTTGCAGAAACTCTACATTTCTCTTCCACAAATTTAACTCTTTCTTTTTCAAATTCTATCTTTTTCTTTGAAATATATATAGAGTTTTGGTGAATTTTTATATTTTTCATTTATATAAAATATTTCCAAAAAAACATTTTGATTAATAAATATTACTCACATATTTAGATAATATATCCATATTCTTTGAATGTAATTAAAAATTAATTTAATAGATCATGAGTTATGATAAATACAAGTCATTTAAAGATCCATACTATGTTGCTATTTTTTTTATTAGTATTAAGTATTTTTTTAGATTACAAAAATTTATAACTATTTTTACAAATAAATAAAACAATTGTTTTCCACCCAAATAAAAACCTACAATGCTCTAGATTAACGATCTAACTTTTGTTAAACAAACAAATAACAATTATATTATTTCCATCCACAATTTTCTTTCAACTTTTATTTATAAACACAACTTTCAAATCATTATATAATAATGATGACTATATACACTAACCCTTCATTTTTTTTAAATATATACTACAAAACAATATATATAACTTACATATAATTTAATGGAAATACCATAATGTTTTTGTGTTCAACGCACGGCATGTGTACATTCTGTGCAGAATATTAGCACAGCAGATTCGATGACAAGAGGGAACTTGATCACCATATTAGCACAGCAGATTCGATGACAAGAGGGAACTTGATTTGGTCTACAAACCCTGAACTCTTGAAGATCTACAAACCCATCTCCATTAACATCCACATTTTCAACCATGCGCTGGCAGAAACAAACATCAGTCCCCTCCATCAATCCCAATCTGCACAAAACATCACTCAACTCTATTGCACTGATAAACCCGTCTCCATTCTGGTCGAACACAGCAAACGCCTCACAGATCTCCCTATCATCAATCCCAAAATCCCCATAACTTACAAATTCTCCATTCTCATCATTGTCTGCGGATATTAATCTGCGATAAAAATCCCTGAACTCCACGAAAGTAAGAAACTCATATCCACATGCAGAGACTGATTTCACAGATGACTCCGCCTCTTCCATGGGAATCTCCAGATCTAATTTCTCCATAAATCTCATTATCTCCTCCGTGCTAACCCTTCTATCACCATCCTCGTCCAACATTCTAAAAATGCTTGCAACGCACCCATCACTCTCTGCAATATCTAAGTCCTTATCATTCTTCTTCATTTCTTCAAAGTTGAGGTTGATCTCTTCCTTCTGCTCATACAGTGAAGCCTTTGAACCATTCTAATGGTGTTTTCTATCCTCATCATCAACTAAATTTATAATATTTGCAGGATCATGAGTTGCTCTTTTGCAAGTACAGAAGAGACAACCATAATACCAGTTAAAATCTAAATCCATGAGAAAGTCATCCCCGTCCAGACTTATCTGCAAATCCTGATATCTGATGGAAACCCTAATGACCATCTTTTATAAGGAAATCTCTTGCCTTTGAAAAAAATTACTAGAGCTTTGAATGCAATCTTTGCAGGGCTCTCTGTATCAAATAAGAGATCAGGGATAAATTGGCATCGGCTTGTGGAAAATTTGGTGATAAAGAATTCATGCGAAGTTTGATACTCATCGCCTGAAAATATAGGTTAGGTCAGCAGGGCGTAATAAATGATACAAGAAGACGTGAGGGCGTCCTGGATATAGTTCTTAACAAGCACAGTCACATAATTGTGGTTGATCAACGCTGAAAGGTTGATAAGATGAAAAAAATCAAATTTTATTGTTAATATTTTAATTTCTGTTAATCATTTAAGTGGCAATCAGTTAGCTATCAAAGTAATTTTTAAATATGATTAGGTAAATGTAAAAAAGTAAACACATAAACGGATGTCTTTATAATAGCTAGGAAGTTAATGATTGAAATCACAGCCATTTATTTTGTGTGACTACTAAGAATATTCGAGCCATATTTAATCTGTCCATAGAAAACTTATTAAGCACTAAACCCCTATTAAATCTGCCCATTATCAATAGGTGTTACAGCTATAGGGATTCCGTACTTGAAAAAGTAAGTTATCAATTTTTAAATTTTAATTATATAAAAATTCTAATTATATAAAAATTCTAATTATAAAAATCTTTTTAAAATAAGTTAAAACATGAAATGTATTATTTTTTAAATTCTAATTATATAAAAAAAAAAATTATATAATTTTTTTAAAAATAAATTTAAACATGTTATTATTTTTTAAAATTCTGATTATATAAATCTTCTTAAAATAAGCTAAAACATAGGAAATTTTACTGATAACGAATTAATGCGAAGGAAGTTTGATCCGCGTCGTCTGGAAATATGGGTTCGGGAAACAGGGTGTAACCAGACGTGAGAGCCTCCTGTGACGGATATCTCACGTCCCTTTACAGTTATAATGTTGAGCAATGAAAATCCATGTATCTTTGTCGTTATTGGTGTAGTTACTGGTAATAAACAGACAAATGAAGAAAGCCTAAGGTAGTAAGTTATTGATTTTTCTGGTTAGACTGTTAGTGAATTATTAATTTTTCTAGTAAGAAAGTTGGCCAGTAATTAATTTTTTGGTTAGACAGTTACTAGTTATTAGCGACGGCCAAAGAAGGGAATATTTTAGGTTAATTTTTAGTTTTAGTATTGTAAAATTAAATTTTTCTAACATTTATATATTAAATTTTTGTAGCGGGATGTTGAAACATCAACACTTTTTCTTAGCTAGGGAGGTGTCTTTCCACAATAGTAGACAACTACTATCCAATGGTACACAACCACTGCTAGTAGCAAACAATTACTATCTAGTGACACACCATCACTTTGCTACACAACCACCACTGTAGTAGTACACAACTATTGTCCAGAGACACCAAAGACACAGTCTCCAGTAGTGGTACACAACCATTAGTAGTACACAAATATTGTCCAAAGCCACACTCTATGCCAGTGGTACATAACCATTGTAGTAGCAAAAGGTATGTCACACATGGCACTCCCATGTGGAATTATAGAGGCTACTCCCTCTAGAAACACTAGGGTCAATTCCCCATAGTGTGTGACATCAAGTTAAAGTCCTTTGACATGTCTTCATGTGCTCTCCACAAGGGACGTTGGGATATAATCCCAAACCCACTTATCCCTTCTCGGATAAGTGTCCCACTTATCAACTCAACTCAGTTCAGAGAGGAGTACGATTTGGAGAATGTTTGTCACACATGGCACTCCCATGTGGACTTATAGAGGCTACTCCCTCTAAAAACACTAGGGTCAACTCCCCATAGTGTGTGATGTTAAGGTCAACTCCCTTGACATGTCCTCATGTGCTCTCCGCAAGGGACGTTGGGCTATCCCTTCTCGGATTAGTGTCATCATAGATCAACACCCTTATCCCTTCTCGAATAATCCCAAACCCACTTATCCCTTCTCAGATAAATTTCCTCACAGATCAACTCAACTCAGTCACAGAGGAGTATGATCTACAGAATGTATCCAGAAGCTGCAAACATAAACACTCCCTCTCAATGAGGGAGGCATTCTTTTCCACGCCAAGTCTGGCACAGAAATACTCAAACTTCGTCTTGGTTTGGTAATAACATCAACAACTTGCTCATCTGTAGGAAGGTACTGCACCAATACTTCCTTCCTCTTCACGATGTCTCGAGAAATCCAACACATGTCCAAATAAATCTACAAGGAGCTTGTGAAGCCACACTACTTCGCGGACTGCCACACTCAATGCAATGTACTATGATTTTGCGATGCTCAAGGACACATAAGTATGTTTTCTTGCTACACTAGGAAACCATGGAAGATCCCAAAGTGAAAAAACACCCAGAGGTGCTCTTCCTGTCCATTACGCTCCCTTTCCAATCAGAGTCAGCATATCCATGCAATCTCATGTAAATACTGGAAGTATATCTCAGACCATGTCCAACTATGCCTCACAGGTATCTTAACACATGCTTTGTAGAAATCCAGTGTGTATGTCTCCACTGACTCATAAACTGGCTAAGTGTACTCACTGCATAACAAATATCTAGTCTGGTGTTAACCAGATACATCAATGATGCAATCAGTTGTCTGTACAGATTCAAATCAATTTCGTCAAAATCAGAAGAAGAGACACTTAGCTTCTTCAGATTCATCACCATTGGTGTAGTCACGAGCTTCAAGTTCAACATCACAAACTTCTTCAATATCTCAATTGTGTACTTCCCCTTACTTAGGAAGATCTCATTAGTTATATACCACACCTCTAGTCCCAAGAAGTAGTGCATCATACCAAGGTCCTTCATCTCAAATTTAGAGGCCAACACATACTTGCATTCAGAAATAAGGCTCTCTATACCGGTGAGGAATAAATCATCAATGTAGAGGACCAAAATCAGCAAGTCACCATTAACAGTCTTGTAATATAGGTTGGGATCAAAAACACTTTTATTGAAGCCCAAAAACACGTACTCGCATACCAAGCTCGAGGTGGTTACTTGAGTCCATACACAACCTTCTTCAACCTTCACACATAAGACTCCTTCTCATGTATCACGAAACCATCTGGTTGCTCGATGTATACTTCTTCCTCAATCTCTTGATTGGGAAAGGTTGTCTTTACATCCATCAAATGTACTCTCCAACCCATGGATGTTGCATGTGAAATAATCATCTAGATAGAAGTGTATCGAGCAACAGGAGAAAATGTCTCCTAATAATCTAATCCCTCCACTTGAGAGAATCCTCTAGCAACAAATCTCACTTCGTGCCTCTCAATTCTCTTGTCAACTGTGTGTTTAATCTTGTAGATCCATTTGGAAGTCACTACAGACTTCCCCTCGTGTCTTAGAACAATATTCCACACATCATTCTTCATGATGGATTGATTCTCCTCCATCATGACATCTCTCTATACTGGATGACTAGTTTCCTCCTCATAACAAGAAGGCTCAAAATGAATGATGTGCCTCATAGTTGTGGCATAGCATGGATATCTCTGAGGTGGCTTTCTCAATCGGAAGGTACCATGAGGGGCTGCATATTCTTTTGCCTCCTGCAAAGTTTGACGAACCCATGTAGGTATCTTCTGGCCTACTGCAATATCTTTGGGGACATCAATTGGAGCTACATGATCAACGAGATCAATTGGATCAATCTCCATGTGAGATCCTCTAGATATCTTAAAGGATACCTCATCCTCAAAGGTAACATATTTGCTCACTTCAATTTGTCTTTGACTAGGGATGTAGATCTAGTATGCCTTTGAAGACTCATTGTACCCCACAAATGTACCCGTTATACCTAAAGGGTCTAGCTTGATCATTTTCTCCTTGGATACATGAATATATATTGGACACCAAAATATCCTGAAGTGTCCAACCTCAGGCTTCACTCCAATGAAGACCTCCTCAGGCGTCATGTTCCTCAAAGTATTATGAGGACTTTTGTTCTGAACATACACTGCAGTCATGGATGTCATTTCCCACAGAAACATAGGTAAATGTTGATCATGCTAAGTCATCTTTGACCATACTTGATATATCGAGGTTCCCTCATGAAACCAATGTCTCAGGAAGCTAAAAAACATCAACACTCCCTCTGGATCTGGAGGTGATTCATCCTCTGTCTTTGCTCCCTCTGACTCTGAAGGTAGCTCTTCCTCCTTCTCTGGAGGTAACTCAATCTCTGTTCCCTCTGGATGTAGTACTGCCTCCCTCTCTGGGAGTGCCTCTACATACACTGGAATTGTTGCCATGCATCATTCCTCAACATATCATGGATTGAATCATGTACTGGGACTACTACATCTTCTCCCTATGAGTCTCATAATTTGTTTTCCTCCTCTACTGGATCTACCATAGTTGTGCTACAGTCGGTCTCGACTCGTTGTATCCGTGATCATTGGAACTGTCTCTGTTATCTGGCATGGTCTCGTCCTGGGAGGTACATTTCTCCTAGAGACTTTGTGTCTCTAAGCATCATGTCTTCCAATGTCCTTCCTTAATATCATGTTGGAAGGTATTTCCCTCCATGCCTGCCTCCTGCGACAAGCTATTACCTGTGACCTTCCTGGAATAAGAAACAAGAACAACAAAAAGCATCTCCTAAAAGAGATCAATTTATCTTGTGCACAACTATATACAATGACCCTCCAAATAATATGTCTTCTACTATGACCAACACGCATCCATCATATAATCGATGTCATACAGATACCAACACACATCCATCATGTACTCGATATCATACGGCTAACCATGTTGATTTTCTAGTGTTAAATTAAACAAGCACAATTTTCCACAAGTGATAATTACTTCCAATGATATATAATATTACTTTAGTAAACACTAGAACATCACTAAGTAACTTGGAAAATTTCAACTTCTTAGAAACTTCAGTCTCTTCCTTAGATCACATCCCACCTGTGAGAGAGAAAAAATATGTGTGTCTATTGTTGTTTCTAAATCTCTTTGAAAATTAAATTTAAAATTAAATTTAAATTTCTTTCTTATAAATAGTTGGAGAATACCCAAAGATTAATATGGTTATAATCCATCCACATAGTATTTGAATTTGTTAAATTGTTCCTTCATAATTCACGTGATTATTTGCATAAATATAGGTAGAAGTAAATATGCATTAAGTAATTAGACATGTTTTACTAGAAATTACTACCCACAGTAATTTATGGAATTCTTTCTATAATTTAGGTAGGAGTAAAAAGTAAACATGTTGTACATAGAGATTGTAACAACCCCATAAATTTAACACTCCCAACATTTTACTCTACTCTCATTTTCGTGGGCCCTCCTGTGAAGGAGTCAATCCCATGGGCCCACTCTGATACCATGTTGTTTTTCTTCATATGAGATATGATCGATATAATATTACAATGATGAATGTTCCATATATAGAAAACATATGATGAACATCCATGAAAGGATGGGTCCCTTGGATAATCAATAACTATTTATTATTATCATTTAATTATTATATATAGTATTTAATAATCAATAATTATATTATTAATTATTAATCTAAGAGAATGTCTTCTTGATGTTGTCCAAACATCAACATCTAGAGGAGTCATATTCATGCATTCAACAACACCATTTTTCTAAGGAGTATAAACCGTGGTATTATGTCTTTCAATCCCATCTTCCTTGCAATAGTTCTCAAATTCCATAGATGTGAACTCACCTCCATTATATATCCTTAAACACTTTATTGAGCTGTCAATGCTCTTTTCAACCAAAGCTCTGAATTGCTTAAAAATATTAAATACATCAACTTTTCTTTTAAGTAAATAGACCCAAACCTTTCTAGAGTAATCATCTATAAATGTAACAAAATATGGCGATCCTCCAAAAGAAACTGTAGGGGATGGTCCCCAAACATCTGAATGAATTTAATCAAGGATACCTTTGCTTATATGCCTTCTTGTTTTAAACTTTTGTCTACATTGTTTTCCAAAAACAAAATATTTGCAGAAATTCAAATTCAGAAACTTCAAACTTGAAAGTGACTTACAATCAACCAATACCTTAAGCCCTTTCTCACTCATATGACCCAAATGTTGATGCCATAAACAAATAGAGTCACTTGCATTTTCAGATGCTACCACTGCTTGATTTACTTATATCATTCCTTCAAGATGATAAAGGTTCTTGATCCTCTTTTCCTTCATGACTACTAAGATTCCTTTGGACACCTCCAATACTCCACCTTGAGCTATACACCTGTAACCAACAGAATCTAGAACTCCCAAAGATATCAATTTCTTTCTAAGTTCAGGTGCGTGCCTTACATCTATTAATGTTCTTACATAACCATCATGCATTTTAATCCGAACTCTACAAACTCCAAGAATTTTATAAGAAAAATCATTTCGCATAAAAACAACACCATCATCAATAGATTGGTAAGTTGAGAACCAATTTCTATGAAGACACATGTGGTTGGATGCACCAGAATCCAACAACCAATGATGATATTGATGTGAAACATCACAAGTAGACAATACCTCATCAACCATGCCTGAACTGGAACCTGAACTTGTTTAAGCTACATTAGCTTCCTTTGTTTCTTTTGTGGATTCCTCCTTTGATGCATTCTGTCTTTTCCAACAATCCTTCTTGAGATGCCCAATTTTTCCACAGAACCAACATTTATACTTACTCTTCTTTCATTTTGACTTAGACCTTGATGTACCCCTCTAATCTTTCCCTCTTTCTGTAGATCGACCTTTGACCACCATTGCTTCTTCTATTGAGGTTTATTTACTGAATTTTTTCATCATCTCCTCAGACAACAAAGCTCTCACAACAATGTCATAATCAATGGAATATGTTTTTCTAAACCACATAGTTGTGACCAGATGATCCCAAGACTCAGGGAACAAACACAGTAGCGTATTCGCCTTGTACTCATCTTCGTACATTGGGTCCATACTAGATAATTGACAAATCAGAGTATTGAAAACATTCAAGTGGTCAACAATTTTCATACTTTCTTTCATCCACAAGTTGTACAACTACCTCTTCAAGAAGATTATGGTCGTCAATTTCTTTGTTATATACAGACTCTCTAGTTTTCTCCATAAACCTTTTATTGTCTTCTCTTTGGCGATGTTAAACAACACTTCATCTGTCAGACACAAACAAATAGTATTGAGGGCTCTTGCATCCAGATCTTCTGAGTCCTCGTATGGCATGCTTGTCGATTTCTTTGTCTTTCCAACGAATGTCTTTTGCAATTCTTTTTGCACAAGCAGATCCTGCATCTTGAGATTCCATAGCACAAAGCTATTCTTACCATTGAATTTCTCCAACTCAAACTTAGAACTCTACACTTTCTCCATTAAATAAAAAACTAAAAAACCATTACTTATAAAATTGAGTATCTTTATAGTAAAGGAATATTATTATATTATAATTGAATTCCCAAAAATAAAATTATTAAAAGGTTTTAATACTATAATTTATATAAACCTTTTATTAAAACAATAAAGGATTCACCTTTTTAAAGGATAAAGGATACATGTCGTCCACCCACTTATGCCTTAAAAACATTCCTTTAAGCACATAATATAATAATAATAGTGACCTCTTCATACAATGTGTGCATGACCTCATCTTTATTAAATAGTGGTGCTTGAATGGGAGCGCTAATTTTTAGAGATCGACATTGCTTGAGTGTGGATGGGGAGGATTGATTTGTCAGTGTTATGTGGTGTAAAGATTAGGTATGTGTCTTTAATATTGTTTAGGGAGTGTTGATGATCTGAAATTCACTCAAACAGCTTCTAGTTTTTAGAAAGTATTTGGGTTTTTTAGTACTTTGGTTTACTTGTCCTTGTGTGCCAAAAACATATACAAAGGTTCTTGCGCTCACAGAGACTTGCACACAATTTGTCTTGGCTCACTTACAGCACCTACTCAACTTGCTTTGATACCAATTGTTTGGCAGCAGAAGCAAAACAAAGCATATAAACCAGAGCATCAACAAGCAAGATTAAATACGCATAAAACTGAGAACAACAATCATACAATTGACACAATGATTTATGTGGAAACTAAATATGGGAAAAAAACATGGACAATGATATTCAGTATTCTTATTATTCAAGGGAGAATTACAATAGTCAATCTTAGGCATACAATCATCCTCTCCTCACACACACTCTTGTCTCTACACACCTTGCACTCTCACCTTAATGGGTATGCTCGTATATATAACATCTATCAACCAATTAGACTAATTGATTATAATTAGATCAACAAATTACACAATCTGTTCACAAAAGAGTGCATGTATACATATTCCTAATTTAACTGAAATACATATAAATATGAACCCAAAAAAAATTAGTTAACATGTTTCCAACACATTTCTCTACCTAAAATTAACATGTTTGAAATCTATTACAATATATGTTTCTATATAAAATTAATATACACTAAGCATAGAATATGTTGAATATGAGCCTTATTACTTTTTAAGATGTTAAAGGAAAAAATCAACAAACTAGGAATATGACGGACACACTAATAATATAAGGAAGCAAAGTATATACATCTTTGTAAATTTTAATTAACAAATCACTATTTTGAAAGTCTTTACTCAAACAAACAAAAGTAGTGAAACAAACAAATGTATTATATAATAATTTAAAGGTATTATATACTAATTTAGCATTAAATTATAATTATTATATACTAATTTAATATCAATTATATTTTGAAGTTAAAATTTTATTATTATTCTTATTCTTATTGTTATAACCAATAATAATACAAAATACATCAAATCAATTAAAATTAAACTATTGGTATTAGTCATTGCTATAGGCATAGAGGGATTATAGTGATTGATAATGCGTTGACTACATATTAGTTTGTCCTTTGACCCGAAATATTTGCACAATACTTATTGTTGGAGCTATGGAATTAAAAGCATATATTTTTATATAATAAAAAGTAACATATATGTATTGATCTGGTTGGATAAGAGATTGGAGGTCTTATTGTCGGCTTCGCTATTCCCAATGTAACATATGGCAATATATCCAATTTTTTTATCGTAGAGAGTATGTTTTAATCATATATTTTTCTTGTATATTGCTTGAAGGTCGATTAATGATAGCATTAGTTCAAATGTTTGTATTAGCATTTTCTGCTACCCAAATATATCTGTAAGTTTTGACATGTACTAAGAAAATTGAAATGTTTTGATATCCAAGCTTTGTAGTGATTGAGAATTCAAAAGTTTATATCGTCTTTGACAGATGTATATTTCTTGAAATGTATTGACACTTATTCTGAGATGCCTCAATACGCCTAACAGTGTAAATGTTTACACGACGCGACGTCCTCCAACACCCCTGATAGCTTAAATGTTTTCATACTGCGAGGTCCTTAGACTGCCTGAGAGTCTTAAATGTTTATGTAAATATGGTTCTCGGAGTACATTTTTCATCAAAATTTTCTAAACAGTTGCAGTGAATTTGCACAGTTTTCAATAGCCATTGTATGTTTCATCCTTGTTCTGCCATTGAGGCTACATACATTGTTTACTGGTTCGATGAGTGCTTCTTTTTCGTTGGTTTTTCGGTTTTTTCCATTGTATGTTTCATCATTGTTATCGTTGAAGGTACATACATTGTTTACTTGTTCGGTGAGTGGTTCTTCTTCGTTGGTTTCTCGGTTGCTGTTTGTTGTTATTTCTCTTGTGATTCGACCTGCGCTTCTGCATTTCATCGTTTCAGAGTAAGTTTCGATGTCATAGTTTCATTTTGTATTCCTTGTTTGTTGTTCAGTGTTTGCAATTTGCAAGTAAGAATGTTTGTATTCCTTTTCTGCTTGGGCTGCAGTTTCATAATCGTTGGAGATACATATGTTGTTCACTGGATCGGTGGTTCTTGCTGGTTCGTTGGTTCCTGGGTTGTTGGTTCTGTTTGTTTGGTTAGGGTTTGCGCTTTGGGGCCCTGGGGGTGCATTTCGGCCTCTTCGTGCTTTCTCGTTGGTTTGGTCCTTGCTGGTTTCTTTTGTTTGATTCGACCTTATAGGGTTGGGGTGCAGCAGTGGTAGTTGGAGCTTTTTTTTTTCTTTTTTTTTGGATTATTATTGTTTTTTGGGGGCTCTTTACGGTGTTCATCCCCTGCACCCAACAATCGATATGCAGTTGTGTTATTTTTCATGTCTGTCGAAGCAGATATCTGTTATTCTGTGAGATTTTCCTAGTGCTCAAGTCCTGCCATGAAAGAAAATAGTTGCACGCAAAATTGTTTGAGGATTACATGTGAAGTTACAATATCCGTTGTTGTTTTTTTTAATAAAGAATATATATGCAGGCTACATTTATAAACCATGTATGGTCAGATGTGTGGATATGACATGACATGTTATTTCTCCTCTACATAGACTAGTGTGCGCATGATACAATTTGTGTTGTGCTTAAGATATGATATGTGCAACAAAGATTCTGCAAGATTATATTTTCATGTCTGGAAGCATGTCTGGGTAGTTTGCCACAGAAAACTGAGAACTTGTATCGTGGGCACAGCAGTCTGTGTAGAGGATAAAGAGCACGGTTAAAGGGAATGTATGGTTAAATTGCCAGGGAAAACTAGAAATCATTTAGATGTGGCCATGCAGTTGCGTTATATTTTGTGCCTTGTAATATATTTTGGTTAGGGAAAAAAAATCTACACGTTTACAGCCATGGATAGAGAAGCGCAAAGGTTCATGTTTCTTCCTTTGTAGACTCTTCGATTAGTCAATTTTTATGTATGTACATATTGTTTGTTCTCCGATGAATACCAGCTTCCATTGATGTTCATTAAATTTTGTGGGTTCTCACATTAAAGAAAACAAAGTAGCAGGAGAAAAGGAGGGAGTGTTGAGTGCATCGGCTGAAGAGGATATAGAAAGGTGCATGCTTGTACTGTTGGTTCATATTGTGTTGTTTTGTATTTCATTTATGGTATGTATATGTGTTAAGCTAGTTGTGTGCCTTCCTACATGGTAAGTTATCTTGGTTACATACGTTCCTACATACTAAGTTAGTTCATGTCCATTGTGTTTGTGTTGCATTGTTGCATTTAAACAAACAGAATGGTTGGACATGACAAAGGACTCTTTGGCGGGTAAATAGACCTGTTTATTTTTCTTTTAGATGTTTGTTTTCATACTAACTTGCCTTCGTGTCGATTGCATCTTCAGTGTTGCTGCCTTGGAAAAAACATGTGGCTTGGACAGGGAGATGAATTCTTCTGTGTAGGAGCAGAGGGTTCTATGGTACAATCTTCTAAAAGGTATACCAAGTGTGTCGGTAAATTAAATATACAAACCAGGTAGGAGCATATACTATTAGACTTGAAAACGATGACTTTGCAGTAATGGGCCTTTCTGCGCTCCCTGTTTCTACTTTTTCCATTTTCTATTATCCATGTTGTTTCCTAATTCATCTACTTAGTGTGGTTTCTGAAAATTCTTTCGTGCGTCGGTTGGTGGACTAATGGATTAACATATGTGGTCCTACTTCTACCTTATTCCATAGTTACCCACTTTCTCGATTGTGGGTGCCAGGCTAGCAGGTTGAAGATTTCTCCCCTGGGTTCCGGGGGTCCACGATATACAGATTGGACATGGTGGCCCACGGTCATGCCCTGTTTACTGTTAAACATTTCTCCAATTAAAAAATTAAGATGCATACATTTTTACGGTTATTTGGTCCTTCCAATGGACAATATACAATGCATATATTTGTTTAGTCCTGATGTTCATCTGCACATGCTTGTATCAGAAAAAGTTAGACTAGTGACATGGCCATAAACAAACAGTCATCGCAGACATTGGCAGACCGACAAGGCCAAAAGTAAAGATGCATACGCTCTTCTCTTACTATGTTTACTAAACAAATTTCCTGGGCTATATATTGATCTATGGCATGGCGGATATGCTGATGCCATCTGCAATACATGGTTTGCAGCTCGCAGTAAGTATCAACAAGTACAAGCAAGACGCCGAACGTGTTGCATGTTCTGCAGACTAAGAGGTGTGGTTGTGAAACTATGGCTCCATAGTTCATCAAAACTATGTGTGTACTTGTAGCACACTACCATTCACTTTAGTTTTCCTATTCAAAAAATGTCATCAGATCTAGAGTTGTGACATCCAAAGTATTGTCAATAGAGGGCTTGAACAGCCGCCAATCTGGACAAGTGTTCATCGAGGATATAATGGTTGTCTATCCCACCTACTTGGACAAGGAAAACAAAAGTAGATCCATTATGCGTGTTGATATGACAGACAAGGACGCCATGATGACAGTGACACTAATTGTTCCTCCACAACTTGTCCAAAAACATGCAGAAAAGATATTGCCGCGTAATGGGATATCCATTAAAAAATTTAATATATTGCCCAAAACAGTATATGACCGTGGTGATTGCGATCAAATTATTTCTCTCAATGAAACAAGCATTGTGGAAAAAACTCCTGCTATTTTTTCAGAATATCGCTTCCTCCCAGACTCGACAATCAGCCAACTTGCACAGAGCACTGATATTTACCCAATTGGAACAATTGGGGCTATTGTTACACTGACAAGAAAATTTGGGTCGCAACACATTCTCCATATAAAGGATAGAGACTTGGACAACAACAAGGAAATGGTACCACTTTTCATATTCAGTTTTATTCTTTACTTTCACGTCTGCATATATGTCCGATAAGTTACATAGTTCTCACAAGCTTCCAGTAGAGAAGAAGAGAAAAAAAAAAGTGGGGTAGGCAGAAGAGCCAAAAATTCAGAGTGAGAACATGGAAGTTGACACTGATCTGGATGCCATGTTCCCTTTGCTTGATCAGCCCAAATACGCCATTCCCCATAGCCATCCAATGGACATATCTGTTACCCAAAATTTTGATGAAGATGAATCCTTCGTGTTCCAGAGCGTTGTTTTTGATAGCCGGAACAAAAAAATGATATTTGAGAAAAAAAATGTTAAAAATATCAAAGGAAAATATCGTTCATAGGTTGACATTGCCAACATGCAACCATCCCAAATCTGTCAACTTCACACCACCACCGGAGAAGCACTTCATGATTCCATTGGACACATCGAGAGCCAAAATGCTAGACTGAAGGACCGAGTCAAGGAATTGGAAGACGCTTTCTTTCCTATGCCATTGCTTGTCGATCATTTGGCAATAGCCATGCCTGGCACCCCTGCACCCAATGTAAAAACATCCTCCACCCTACTCGCATCATGTAAAGGATATGTGGAGAACAATATCAAAAAAGAATGGAACTGGTTATCGAGGCATGGAAAAGATCACAAACCATCGCTTCCACTGGAACCAGGGCACATAGCTTGCTCGAGCTTTTACAAGCCGAATTAAAAGATGAAGAAAAATTCTTTTTAAACACGGTCATCCATTTTGGCAAGATTGTCAACAATATGTCAGATAAAAAAAATAAAAAAAAAGAGAAGAAGATCTTCCATCCAAAAACCGGATCGACCAATTAAATGCATGTTGGAAAGAAAAAGTAAAGAACCTGCGTCTCATTGTACATTCATGTGAACAAGCCATATCGAAGAAAGATAAATTATTCACAAAGTTGTCAAATATAGACTTAGCCGAGAAAACCAACGACTTCCAAGACCCCCTCTTAATCGTAAACTCCTTGCCCTTAACCAGGCAAGAGTTCGATAAACAGGTTGCTACGTTGAAGACCTTGTCTCTAGAAAAGTTTTACAGCATCCTTCGATTTGATCAAGCTCACGTCCATGACTGGCTAGAAGGATATGCAATACAGAATGAGGAAATTCATCAGGCTCTCTCTAATCTTTCTATCGACTTCTAGGAATTAGAAAATAATCTTTTCAACATCAAAATCCGGAATGAGATCAACGTCGCCCCAATTAGAGGCTACATTGAATAATAGCTCGAAAGGCAATTGAAACAGGCTGCAAACGAAAGACAACATGCAGTTGCCAGCATTCCAACAGGCGTGGAGAACATCCTTGAAACCACAGTCATCGCCGACATCAATGAAACGACAGCCGCAAGCAAATAGCAAAAGTCCTCATATGTCGACGACATCAATGAAACGATAGCCGCAAGAAAATAGCAAAAGCCCTCATATGTACCCTCACTGTAAGTTTACTCATCGCATCTTTCTTTGTTTCTCAACCCAATTATTCCACTTTCTTAAATAAAAATGTATCCATTTATTTTCTTTTGCGGCTATTGCACTCTATCTTCTTTTCACAATCCTATTTTTTGTACGTATTTATTTAATAGTCCCCAGGAGCCCCAATCCCAGTCTACATGACAAACCCATTGAAATTTTGGTTTATATGTAAGAGACTTTAATTTTTTTGTATATTTCAAAATTTGCAGTGGTATGTAACAAACTTTTATTTTTTGACAGATTTCAAATAAAAATGCATTTAAATTTTTATATTTTAGACTCTATTCTTATCTTTCCTATACAACAAATACATTTATTTTTTAATATGTTAGACTTTTATTCTTATCCTTCATCAGTCTGTATGGCAAATGCATTTACTCTTTTATATTGTCAACAAATTTTTTACTATCTTATATACTTTCAAAAAAATTAGGTTTGTTATATACTTTCAAAAATTAGATGGTGCTCTGCCTCCCAAAGGTCATTTACTTTTGCCCCATCTTCCATGATACACATGTTGCACACAACATTTCCCCGATATACATTTTGTACCAAATACTTTGTTTCATTTACAATTCGACCCCATTTTCCACAATTTGCTTTCTGAGCTTGTTGGCTGGGACTAAGCTGTCAAGCAGCCTTGTTATCATAACTTAGGTGAAACAAGAGCCATCGAATCAATTAAATACAAGCTAAGAACCTACGGAATATGCACACAGAAAAATCGAACGTTTATACAAGCACACTGAACTACAGGATATGCACACAGAAAGTCAAACGTTTTTATATTGAGCATTACGTTTTGCACTGTAACAGCCTTTACACAAAACGTAAAGCCATCTCATATCACATAGACAGACCTAAAATCAACTTCAATCATCAATGCGATACAATAATGTTTTAGTGTTCAACGCACATCATGTGTACATTCTGTGCAGAATATTATTAGCACAGCAGATTCGATGACAAGAGGGAACATGATCTGGTGATCAAGTGCCTGAACTCTTGAAGATCTACAAACCCATCTCCATTAACATCCACACTTTCAATCATGCGCTGGCAGAAACAAACATCCGTCCCCTCCATCAATCCCAATCTGCACAAAACATCACTCAACTCTATTGCACTGATAAACCCGTCTCCATTCTGGTCGAACACAGCAAACGCCTCACAGATCGCCATATCATCAGTCTCATAATCACCATTACTTACAAATTCTCCATTTTCTTCTTTGTCATCAGATATCAATCTGCGATAAAAATCCCTAAACTCCATGAAAGTAAGAAACTCATATCCACATGCAGAGACTGATTTCACAGATGACTCCACGTCTTCCATGGGAATCTCCAGATCTAATTTCTCCAGAAATCTCATTATCTCCTCCGTGCTAACCCTTCCATCACCATTCTCGTCCAATATTCTGAAAATGCTTGCAACGCACCCATGACTCTCTGCAATATCTAAGTCCTTATCATTCTTCTTCTGATCTTCAAAGTTGAGGTTGATCTCTTCCTTCTGCTCATACAGTGGATCCTTTGAACCATTCTCATGGTGTTTGCTATCGTCATCGTCAATTAAATTTATAAGATTTGCAGGATCATGAGTTGCTTTTTTGCAAGTACCGAAGAGACAACCATAATACCAGTTAAAATCTAAATCCATGAGAAAGTCATCCCCGTCCAGACTATTCTGCAAATCCTGATCTCTGATGGAAACCCTAATGACCATCTTTTATAAGGAAATCCTTTACCTTTGAAAACAATTACCAGAGCTTTCAATGAAATCTTTCTTATCAGGATAAACAGGCATCGGCCTATGGAAAATTTCATGATAAAGAATTCAGGCGAAGAAAGAAAATTTGGCCTGAAAATATGGGTTCGGTCAGCAGGGCGTAATAAATAATGATACAAGACGTGAGGGCGTCATGTTACTGATATCTCACGTCAGACATCTCACGTCAGGTTACCATTATTAGACTGAACAACGAAAATCCATGTGTCTTTGTAGCTATCGGTAATAGACAAACGAAGAAAGGATGGAACTTATTATCAATTTTTAGATTTTAATTATATAAAAATTCTAATTATATAAAGCTTTTTAGAATAAGTTAAAGCATGGAACTTATTATCTTTTAAAATTCTAATTATATAAATCTTCTTAAAATAAGCTAAAACATGGAAAAAGGTGTTCATAACGATTAGGAGTAACTTAAGTATTAAGTAGGTAGCAATCTTCCTTCTTTTTAAGTAAAAAAAAAATGGGCTTTGAGTCCAGTTTGATTTTCAAGGGTAGCTTGAGTTTGGCATGAATCAAAATTTTATGTATTTCAAAACCATATTCCAGAGGTTTTGTCCCATTTTAAACCAACCCAAATGCTTAGAAAATCGATCTAAATCGACCAGAAATTCAAAACTGCAACACCAAAAAACATGCTGAAAAAATAACTTGAGAAAAAAGATTGCTCCCAAGTTAACCCACTCCAAGAATTAATGCTTGAGTAAATTTGATACTTGTCGACTGTAAATAATGATACAAGACGTAAAAGCGTCGTGTTGTTCCTGAGTTTATACTTTAAGACTTTAAAGTATATTGTCAAGTCATCTGAAAGAAACAGAGGGAGCTAATAAGAAAAAAGACTGATAAAAAGGTAAACGCTATTGTCGGTTTCTCAACAGTCTCTGTTGAAATTCTCAGTTTTCCTGGATACTGATATCTCTCTCAATTGCTACCCATGAACGTTCTAAGTCAACCCGGTTATTTGTTGTTTGTAAAATAGTGTTAAATAAATTTAGAGCAATGCTGGTTTGATCCGAGAGACCGGGCTCGATGTTAGGTTGCCTTGCAACTGGTACTGTCATGAAGGAGGAAAGTAAAGGAGGATAAAGTTTTGTGTTTTCTTTTTAGGCTGATTATCTCTATTCCACAATGTAACGAGAATGATGTTAAAACGCAAATACGCAAATAAATAGTATGATCAAATTGTAGGCCTTTTCTTGTATCTGAGTTAAATTTTAAAGAAAAGAAACATGGATGATATAAAGGAAAACATAAAGCTATTAGCAAAGTGAGGCATCAATTTCAGAGGAATCTCACATTTGTAACATAAGACTATGAAATGGGAAAAATATTAATGAAGCATATGATGTTGAAATATAACCATCTACAGGTTTTGTATCTGTTGATAACGGATACAGAGGAAAAACTGTAAATGATTTGAAATAACGAGAATAATAATTTCCACAGTAAAGGTCGCACTAAATTGTGGCCAAGCATTCATCAATTAAACATATATAAGAAAGATGAGATGACAGGGAAACACATAACTCAGAAGTGACAAGATATGGAATCTTCAATTTGCATTTCTTTTAATTTAGAGTTTCTTCAAAATTACTTCGTCAACAATATTTCTCAGAGAGATCAAAAAGCCCTTTTTTAGTCTTCGTTCCCTGTATTTATACAAGGTCATCCATACTTGATAGTTAACAATCTCCTACTTCCTAGGAGAAAAGTAGTTACAAAATTGCAACCTTAACCGTTGCACGATTAACTTTTGTTTATCTATCATTCCAACAATATGAGTTTCCAAACGATACTTTATTGCTTAGTTGAAGTCTCTCCCTCCTTTGATGCTACACATTCAATACATTTCTCTAGAAAATGGACAAAGTTTCTAGGAGGTGTTGGAAGATCTTTAGTCTCAAACAGATAAAACTTTCTTTGTACCTTTGGGAACCATTCTTCAAAATCTTGGTCAGAAAACTTGATCACTTGTAATTTTAAATTGGGCTGCACCAACCATTTGTTTATTAGGTTGACATCGATTTATTTCAAGTGTAAAATTTCAGTCTGAATCTTCTTCAAACTTTCTTTGCAATCCAACTGCTACTTTTCAATGTTTATCTGCCCCAGTGACTCGGAGCAGTCATCTTTTTCAATCCCTAATGCTTGCTTATCCAAAGAATCGAAGATTCATTCACAATCATCTTTGATTTATTTGACTATCTTCTTGCTCTCAGACATATTTGTTTCCCATACTTTGAGCATGATGTCTCCTTTTATTTGTTCCATGACAAAGAGATTTATATTTTTCGTCGCCTCTTTATTCCCTGAACATGCAACCGCTTTCTGGAAAGCATTCCTTGTTGCTTTAGCTTCCTTTTCTAGTAAAATAATATTATCAAGAGATTTTCTTACCTCTTGAAGGTAATTCTAGACGATCCCTCTCTTGGAGATCACTCCCTGTTGCTTGGCTTCTATCTTTGTATGTGTTTCCAGCGAGAGGGTCTGGAAATCCTTTAAATCTATAACTCGTCCTTCCATCAAATTTAACTTAGCCTGTAACTGTTTTGCATGCTCCTTTTGCTGAGCAACCTGCACCTGACTTGCTTGTATCCTCTGGTTCATTTCGTCCAGGCTTGATTTGACTGATTGAATTTCTAGCCTTTCGGCAGCCCTGGTCTGCTCCAAGCTTTTACACACCTCTTCTCTGATGTTCTTCTCAGCATTCTTTAACTGATCTTGTAATTGAGCTATAATGTTATTACTCTTCTTTATCCTCGTTCTCATGTTTCCCATAGTAAAAAAGTTTGTTGTTGCCATGGCTCCCATGGAACCTGCTATCTCTGTAGCGAAATCCTCCTCCTCCAAATTTTGTGTATCTATCAAGACTTTATGTTTTTTTACCATACTCCCCTCCTTCATATACATCTCTTGTTTCAGAACAACCTTCCTTTTTCTGCTGAAATAATAATCAAAAGGAGGAATCTCATCTATGGAGATAGAGGTGAGGTCATCAACAAATAGGGCTCCCATCTGTGGGAATCCAAAAGCAAACTGTAAGGGGGTTAAGGAAGCTATGGGACTTCCTAGATCTGTAGATCATTTCCCTCCTATCGCCTTAGGTGTATTGACATAAACACCAGGTGATGAAGGGGGAGTAAGCTTACTGGACTCAGGAGGTATCTCGGACCTCCTCTCTGCTTATGTCTCTGGGTTTTTTGTCTGTAAGGCCTCTTTGTTTTGTGGGGGGATTTTCGTATCCTGTGGGACTTTTTGGGGATTGCCCTTCTTCTGTGCTCCCTGTTCAAAGCCTGGGGGAACATTTTCTTGCTCCTAGGGAAGGGTGATTTCTTCTCCTTGCAGTACTTTGGGCAAACCACTCTGTCTATGCTTCTAAAAGGTCTGAAAACTAGCTTGCAGGTCGGACGACATTGTATGTACTCGTTCTAACACCTCTTTATAAGTCTTAGTCCCTTTGAACATGTCATCCCAAGGGGACTCCTCATGTTCATATGCTTTCATATTGCAGTGGGCCATGTGTTTCTCCACTAACTGGTAAGGATCATGCTTCCTGTGCTCGAGGTCTATCAATTTGACCCCCTCCAGTGCTATCGCTTCAACCTTGGAATGACCCAAGTTGAGAAGTGAAAATTTTCCAATCAGAACGGAAAAAACAGGCCAAGATTTCTTTTGAGTTATCTTTAATTCTATCCCGATTCCACCCGTTACTATTTGATAAGCTACTTCCCTGCACACTATTCTGTTAGGGAGGAATTTTGAGAGCGCATGTGGAGGAATCGAACATCCAAAAACTCTGATGTAGGTTAAATTCTCCTCTATAAACCAGTCAGCAATTGCCCGAAGGCTCCCTATGACCAACTCTGAAATGCGGGGGAGTGCACAGTAATATAGCATCTGGTGTAGTGGTATTACCATGAAATGACAAATTTCATAGAATGAATCTTTGGCATTCTCTTCCCAAAGTTTAGAATGATATTCATGAATAGGATCTGGGTAAGTCGGATTCCAACTCCAATTCATCAAAGGGAAAGGAGTTGAGAAGCATATAGCATCCATGATGTATGCGGACATATAAAAGGCTAATGTTTGGACTTTTGATCTTGCAGTCTGGTATTCCATAACCTCCCTCGCTATGTTATCGGATAAAATCTTATCCCAATTGAAGTTGTAACCTTATGTGGCCTCATGCAAAAGAGGTACCCATTCCGCTAGGAAGTGGGTAGGATTTTTTTTACCAAAAAGCCTACATAACATTATCGCCACATAAACCATATACTCATTTAAGGATGGCGTGGCGTAAACACCATGTGTGTCAACCCTGAATTTTGCTTTGTTTTTCCATCAGTCCTTTATTATGTCAAGATACATTTGGTCTGACTCAAAACATTCTTTCCTCTAAAACTCACTAACGAAATCTTTATTATAGATGTATTTGGGACAAGAAGAAATTTTATACATTACTTGTATATGTTCTAGTCTGAAGGAGCCACGACGACCCCTTGGTTGTCTCAAATGCTCCTTGTCTGCACGTCCGCTCTCTCTAAAGCCCAACTGATCATGTCGTTGTAAGTCAGGAGTCTTGGCCGCATAGCCACCTTGTGAAGTTCAGACTCCGCTATATCTCGGAGTTTGTTGTCGTCGTCATGTGGGAAGTTCTTAATCTCATAATCAAGAGTTTCGAAAATCTGTCTCCATGATTTTATGGAATCGATGGCATGCGGTATTGTATCAGATACAACATCTCCATCTGAGCTTGATACCTCTGCAACTTCTTCGTTTTTCTTGGTGGCCTTCTTGGGTGCCATGGTAGTTACACTAGACCAGAAACTGTTTACAGATAAAAGTGTATAAATCTGGACAAATGTGACTCGCTATAGGGGTAAAGGTTAAGAATGAATTTCGACACACAGGACCTTTATTAATCTCTACATTTATGTTGTAGCGAGCGTACTGATACCATCGGAAAAATAAATGCTTTAATTTGAAAGATATGCTTAGAGATACGAATTCACGTCAAAAATATTTGCATTTACCCATTATTAATACTGTCATATATCGGCGATTTCGAAGATGAAAACCTGAAAATAACTACCTTCCTTAATTCCCGAAAAGCAAAAGAAGCTTAGTCATCATTAATCGTATTTTGAAAACAATTTAATCTTTTAATCTTAGGGTTTGTTTAAAGAAAACATGATTTCACATTTCGGAACTTTGGGGATCCTGGCGACAGGGGATATGTCACAAGTAAACCCTGGATCGCGAAATTGCGATGGGATTTGCGAGGCGCGAAACACGATTTCACATTTCGGAACTTCGGGGATCCTAGCGACAGGGGATATGTCACAAGTAAACCTTGGATCATGAAATTGCGATGGGATCAGCGAGGCGTCAATAATTCGTATTAAAACAAATTTAATTAAACATGATTAGTGGACAATTACTATTTAAGTTTTTACTTTTCGAAAAATCGATGTGGAGTTCGAAGGAGAAGAATTTGAAAACGTTTTAGTAGAGAGAACAGCGAAATACAAAAAACTGAGGGAGAGATAATTGGGTTTAGGGATTTGATTAATTACGAATTAAAGAGTGCTTTGTGGTAAACATCGGAAAAAGTAACGTTCATTCCTTCCCCCTTTTTACTTTATACTTCTTAATATTTTGAAATGGCTTCGGGATTTCGGCGTCGGGAAAAAGGGACAAATGAAGATCACACCTCGAGAAGAATCCAAATTTTGAAACCCGAAAAGGAACGGGTGATTCTGACACCTTTCTATTTCAGACTAAGGGCGACTCCATGGCTCAGGAAAAGATGAAGCTTTATTTTTAAAGGGTGGAAAAATTAATCTTCGTGTCAACATTAGGCTCCATCTAGGGATCTCGTCTCCTTGTGGGACGAGAAGAACATGTAGACCAAGTGCCTTCATTGGGTAATGGAGTCAAATATTTGGCTCTGTGAGACAAATAAGGAGAAAAAATTGAACAAGATTAGGGTCTCAACGTCAACCTTGAAAACTCTACAAAAAAAAAAATTATGACTATCTCAAGCCAGGTTTTCAATAGATTTCTTATCCTAAAGCTGACCTCAAAACTGTGTAAGATAATCAAAACCCAATTAATCAATCTTATCAGGATTTTCATGATTCTGTTTGCATCAAGGCAAGTATTTATGCTGCGTCCAATAAGGATATCTTAGAAACCTATGATAGAATCCAGCTGAAAAGAAGATAAATTACCAGAGTATCTTTTAACTCACGTATAACATCTTTTATCAGATATGAGGATATTGCTTCACTGCCAGCGAGCATGTTCAGTACCCCGATGAAGTTATCTGACTTCCCACATTGAATTTCCTTTCACCACTTCATTTTTCACAAGAATTTAAATGCTAAGATGAGGGAAATCAATAAGTATGAATTTCCTTTCATCTCTTTGAACTAGATGGGGGCAATCAATAAGTATGAATTTCCTTTCACCATATGTCCGTAAATTTTTATTTTTATTTTGGTTGTGAAGTGGGGGAAATCAATGAGTATGCAATACACTCGGGAAGATATTTGTTTTAAAAAAAATCAAAGTCTGTAAACTCATTTAAATCACTCTGGGTCAATCTTCTCACCTTCTTTCAAAAATCAAGGGTTTCAGAGGACTTCTTAACGAAAACTTTTTGACCTTTAGTCTAGGGAACTTCCTTGAGAAAAAACAATCAGTTATTCCTGTTAGGATAACTAATGAGGTTGGGATTAACCTAGACATGTTTATGATCCAGCCAGAGTCAAAAAACGAAAAACACAACCTGCTCTCTTTCTTGAAAATATCTTCAAGAGTTTCCAATGACCGAAGTGAGACCCCTATGTTCTCAGGAAATTGCATTGATTAGATGTCTATGATCAGGTGAGAAAAGGTTTTATTGTGGCCAAGGAGGAGGGTAAAGGGGTTTAGGCAAGCTGTTGTACATATGGTTGTTCTTAGATTTTTATTTTTTTTTTCAAATGGGATTTCATACTTTTATAAGCTCTTATATTGTCAGTCCAAAGATTATTCGTTCATTACCTTTTCCATTGTGAGAGGCTTGATATGAGTACCTGCACATTTCGGTACTTTCAATACCTCAAGTCCGTTGTCTCGTGATAAACTTTTCCTGCGAATAACACAGCATTGCAGTCCTTAGGAAATGACATGAAAGAAACTTTTGTTTATTTTATTTTATATACATGTTTTAAAATATATATATATATATATACAAAAAGCATGAAAACAAACCGATATATACAATGATAATTTAGAAACACATTATTGCATGAAGTGTTTGAGATGCCGCCCATTTACAGGGGCATTAAGAATGTCTCCATCCAGGTTTTCTAATAACCAAGCATTTTTTCCTTCCAAGGCCGAAATTATGTATGGACCAGACCAGATTGGATCGAATTTGCCATGTTTTCTCGCGTCTTCCTTTCTAGCTTCCCATTTTAAGACTAGTCTCCAGGGAGAAATTCTTTATCTTTCGTTTTTTTATCGAATAAGGCTTTCATTTTGTCCTGATAACTTTGCAGCCTTTCATTTACTTCATCCCTATTTTGCTGAACTTCGACCAGCTGGTTTATTCTCCTGGTAACGTCATTGGGCTCTTCATTGGAATCTTTCCAGAGTTTCATTACTGGCAGAGAAAGATTTATTGGCAAAACGACATCAGTGCCATATACCATCTGGAAAGGGGAAATCCCGATTGATCTTTTGGCACTTATTTTGTTGGCCCATAAAGCATATTTTAGATGGGTATGCCACGCTTTTTTGTTTTCATTAGAAACCTTTTTTATCACAGTAATCAGGCTTTTGTTGGATGATTCAGCCAGGCCATTTCCTTGTGGGTAGCAAGTTGTGGAGTGCCCTAGTATGATGTTATATTTTCAACAAAAATTTATCATGGCCATTGATTTAAATGCATGCGCGTTCTCAGTGACTATTTTTCGAGGGAAACCAAATATGGATAAGATATTATCTTCCAAGAAACCGATTACTATTGAGTCAGTTGCATTCCTTATGGGGATAGATTCTACCCACTTAGTGAAATAGTCAGTAGTAGTTAGGATCCATTTGTGTTGCGCACTAGAGTGTGGATGAATTTCTCCGATGAAATCAAGTCCCCATTGTTGAAACGGGGCTTCGGTTTTAACTGGAATCAGGGGTAAAGCTGGGACTCTCTGTTTGCCTGTGAACAACTGGCATGGGACACAATTTCGAAGTTTAGTGTTCACTTATGTAAACAATTTGGGCCAGTAGTATCCGGCTCTTAATATTTTATACATTATTGCTCGCCAAGCATGATGTCCTCCACATACCCCGACATAGAATTCAACTATAACCCCTTATGTTTCAGTCTCAACTAATCACCTCAGTAGAAAACCCAAGGGATCTTTCCAAAACAACTTAGCATCTATGATACAGTATTTTACCGCATGTAACTTTAGCGTCCTAGTTTTTGATGGGGTCAACTCACTAGAACATTGAAGCGTGAGTAGGTAATGGACAATGTTGCGATACCAAGCTGAAGCCGAAAACTTATCTTGGATTTCGGTTGTAGCTGCAGTGATAATAAGCTCGTCTATTTCTAGGAATCCCTCATCCTCTTGCAACCGATTTATCCCAAGTGCTTTTAAATTTGATTCGGCAAGTAATTTGGCTAAACCTTGACCTTTGATAATTTTAGTTAGCTTGACTTCTAGATCAAACTCCTGAATCTTAGCTAACCACCTGCCTCTTCTTCCATCGTTGTCTGGTTGCACCACGATGTCTTTAACAGAGCTAGAGGGTACGTAGGCTATGACCTTTGAATGTAACACATAAGTTCTGAAAGCCTTCATAGCTTTCACCATCGCGTAGGCCTGTTTCTCCATTATATCATATTTCAACTCAGCGTCTCTGAGGCTTTTGCTAAAAAATGCAATAGGCCGCTCAAAACTTTCTTCGTTTTTTTGTAACAAGATAGTTGCAATGGTATGTTCTGAGGAAAAAGAAAAAATCAAAAACTCTTTCATGTAATCTGGACTTGCCAAGACCGGTGCTTCACTTATTACTTTCTTGATGTGTTGAAAAGACGCTTTGGCTTCGCTAGTCCATCTCACCTCGCTGTCCTTTTTGAGCATATCTGTTATCAATTTCACAATCTCAGCGAAGTTAGGAATGAATCTCCTCAAGAAATTTATTTTTCCTAAAAAAGACTGGATTTCTTTTACATTTCTAGGAAAATTTATAGTGTCTATTGCTTCAACCCTTTTTGGATCGATTTTGATTCCTTCTTTAGACACGATATGGCCCAAGATATTACCTTCTCGCATCGCGAAATGAGATTTCTTGGGGTTGAGTGAAAAACCAATTTTTTGGCATTTCTCAAAGGTTTGCCTAAGGTGTGTTAGATGTTCGACATCGGATTTGGAGAACACGGTTAGGTCGTCAAGGTAGATAACAAAAAATTTATCCCTTTCACCCATGAAAGTGATATCCATGGCCTGCTGAAAAAGTAGCCCCTGCATTCATCAAACCAAAGGGCATTTTATCGTACATAAAAGTACCCCACGGGGTAGTGAAAGCAGTCTTTTCTTTATCATCTTGATGCACTGCGGTCTGATTGTAACTTGAAAAACCATCAATCATAGACATTTGGTTAGCTCCAACTAATTTTTCTAAGACGTGATCCATCTTAGGCAATGGGTAATTGTCTTTGAGTGATGATCGATTCAGGTTTATGAAATTGACGCATAGTCTGATCTTGCCGTTTTTCTTTCTTACTGGGACCAAGTTGGCTACCCACTTAGAGTATCTCAGTGGAACGATGATTTTAGCATCCAGGAGTTTTTTGACTTCCTTTTCTATCATTGGTAACAGGATAGGGTTAATCTGCCTAAGTTTTTGTCTAAAAGGTTTGACGCCTGGTTTTAGTGGGATTTTATGTTCCAAGACGGTTGTATCATAAGTTCTCAACTCGCCATAAGACCAAGCAAAAACATCTTTGTATTTTCTAAGCAACTCACCATATTTACTCTTGATTTCGGGAGATAGGTACCTGGACAGTTTCACTAGTCTTGGACTCTCATCGGAACCTATATTGCAATCTTCGACTTCCTCCGGTTGAGGCTGTAAGGTAGTCTTCAAAGGGATGTCATCATGACTAAAAATCCTTTCTAATGGAATCAGGCCCTTGGGTATTTGATTATTTTTTAAAACCAACATCCAGTGATTTGCGATTTTATCTTGGAACTCTTGGGGGTCCTCCCCTTCCTGCATGATCCAAATAGGATCATTTTAGTTCTCTTGGTCAAAATGGGTTTCGGCGAACTCGTCTACGTTTCTAGAAATTTTTGGAGTTGTTCATCATCCTCAAAGACTTGCCAATGATGTATGTTATTGGGTATGGAAAGTCTATGTCTCATTTGTCTATGATATTTAAGTTTGAAAGCAGTGGGAGGTGTGAAAGTAGAAGTTTCTTTAGCTATAGCATCCGCCTACTAATTTTCGGCTCTCGGGATGAAATGAACATTAACGGAGGAGAAAACATTTTCGACTAGGTCCCAAACACAATTTTGATATGACCTTAACCTAGGATGTTTGGCCTGATATTGGCGATTAACGTGTCTCACGATCAACTCGGCGTCACCAAAAACTTCCAAGTTTTTAATTTTCATTTTCCTAGTGGCCTCTAACCCTAACACTAGAGCTTTGTATTCACATACGTTATTGGTGTGGTCTATGTTCCATTGAAGCCTATAAGAGAAAGGGATAACGAATTGGTTATCAGGTGCCACAAAAATTACTCCAGCCCCAACTCCAAGACAAGATGAGGCACCGCCAAAAAACATTTTCCAAACACCAGTGTTATACACATCATGTTCTATCTGTTCTTTTTCTTTTTTATTTTTTGTACAATTTCTTCTATACACGCATCCACGTCATCATCAATAGATAATATACAATTACCTAAATCCTGATCAGCAATATAGACAAGATAATTGTTTGGGTTGAGAGGATCACTGACCCTAAATGCTAACCTAGTTTCCTTGTACAACCGTGTGAACTGCCCCCCGAAAACTGGAATTGTTGTGTATGCCATATCAAGTTGAAGGGAACCTCCAAGTTTGGCACCCCAAGATCGGGACAAGAGAATTCCATATTTTGGGGGTATATCTGCGACAACTACATCCATTAAAAAAAAAATTGAAGGTACTTGTGCAAGGTTTACAACTAAGTCTTTTATCATACCTATGCACTTGACTTTTCTTGAATCGAAAGAATATAAATCTCCATAAGGCCTGGTGATTTCAAGGCCGAGTCTATCCATGATTGATTTAGGCATCACATTGTGAGATGCCCCAGAATCTAACATGCAGTTATGGAGCAGATGGTCGAGAACGGTCAAAGTATTGTAGAAAGGGGCAATAGTGTCTTTGGCACCTTCGAAGTGTGGGCCAAAAATTATGTTAGGTTTTTCATCCTCTAAGTTTATAACGTCGACCTGAATTTCATTTTCCGAAAAATTAATCATTTTAGCAATTTGTTTCTGGTATATCAGGTTTTTAGCCAGTTCTACAAGAGGAATAGGAATTTTGATCTTATTGATTTCATTTTCTAGGTTGAAACTTCCAATGGTTTTGTCGATTTCCATGTTTTGAACCTCCGACCCTTTCTTTTCATTTTTCCTTGGCTGAGGGGCCTTTGTTTCGGTAACAGGGGTATCTAGTTTTTGCATGCTCAAGGGTGGCGTTTCCGCTGCCTTTGTTTTAGTAAACTGGATGTTAGCGGCCTTAGTCCCTTCAGTCTGTTTCTCAGTACTTTTTGAAACTGGTTCATCAATTTCAGACCTCAGCAGTATTTTTTTAACTAGAACCTTTGCGGAAACCATGTTTCTAGGTCTCAGGTTGTATTTCTGGTGAAGTTCAGCCATTATCCCATCTGCTATTCCCTGATAGGTCAAATATTCTGAAACACTATCGCTCTTGCTACTCTCGGTCCCATACTTTGTATTCAAAGACTTTTCATAATCATGTCTTGTTATGTAAGGTTGTAGGCAGTCATCGCCAAGATTGTTCATATCTTCTTCTAACTCCTCGAAACCCTCCAAGTCTTGTCCTCCTACAAATTTTTCACTTTTAAAAGGAGTTTGGATCTTTTGATCTTCATTCTTAATTTGTTTTTGGTGGTTTTGAGGGTTAGGGTTCTTTCTGAAATCCTTTCTAGGGTAATGTTCATTCTTAGCTTGTTCTAGTTCCATTCTTGATATTTTGTTTGACATTTCTTTGATGATTCTATCCATATCGTCCATTTTGTCCTCTGAAGATCTTCCTGATCTAGAGGGCGCTCCTTGCTCCCTGTATCTCTTGATTTCTTTGTTTCCCGCATCGAATTTGGATTTCAGCTTTCCTGATGCCATCATATTAGATTCGATTTCGAGGGCATCATCTTGCATCTTGGTAAGATCTACTGATCTTCTCTCCCTTAATAACAGGGTGAAGTCGGGGTCAAAAGCTCCAGCGAAAATCACTTTCGCTACAGGTTGTGAGGGCTTGACCTTGGTTGGGATCTTATTGTACAATTTGTTAAACCGTTGTGTAAACTCGAGGACCAATTTGGAGTTTTTCTTTTAAAGAGCTCCAAATTTGGTCAGATAATAAAGATGGTCTTTCCATTCACCCCATTGTCTGATAAAAGTGTTTTCAAGTTCATCATATGACGGTATAGATCCGGCGGCTAGGCCTCGAAACTAGGTTCTTACTTTCCCTTCGAAAGTTTGAACCAAGATTCTAGAGTAAACATCTTCATGTTCCAATCCAAGAATGTCTGTGAATTGATCAAAAAAAATTATGTGTTCGGTTGTTGTCAAGTCGCCTTCTCCCGTGAACTTAGGCAGGGTTTTCATGAAATTTTCTGGTAAATCATGGAGAGGGGTCGGTAGAACCAGAGGGGCATATCTTGCAGCAACTTTAGCAAATATCCGAAGAGACAGTGCTTGGCCACCCGCTCCTCCTCCTTGACCACCCGCGGTAGCACCTCCATCCCCACCTCCTCCGGTTGTGGCCATTGTGGAGTTAATGGTTAGATTCTGGGGGTTGTAGGGACGGGTTTTGAGAAACTGATTATCGAAGGGGAAGAAACTTGAGAAAGAAGAGCTTGGGGAATGTGGGTTGGTTCCTTCAAAACCACAGGGTGAGAATACAGGAGAATCAACAGAAGTTGAATCAAGATATATAGGATAATTGTTTGAGTTTTGAGATGAAGGAAACCAAACTTTGAGAAGGGAGGGAGAATGAGTCACTACAGGAAGCGAGGCATCTCTTTGTTTTCTATCGGTGTGGGAAAAGGCTGAGAAATCCTTGGTCTCAAAGACTGGAAGAACCAGATATGATTCAGGGGGGGTGACTTTATCAATGGGGTATTTCCCGTAAAGGGGTGGAATACTTGATTCACCACGATGATCTTCTGAGTCAGACTGAGTAAACTTAGGTCGAAAATTTTTATTTGTGGATGAGACAGTCTGGTGGAAGTATCTTCTTGATTTTAGAAATTTTTCGGGGTCCGAAAAAGGTGAAATTTGCTTGTTGTCTGGATTCTTTCTGGTGTTTTTCTGGTTAAGATCCATCTTAAACAATGTGGAGTCGCCAAGTGAAATATAAAGGTAGACTTAGAAGGTTTTCAAACTTCTTTCACTATCAAAGAAAGAAAGTGTCAATGTCGTTCTCCCCATGGAAGGAAAAAAAAAAACTTTGTTTCTTCGTTCCCCAACAACGGCGCCAAAAAGATGTTGTTCCTGGGTTTATACTTTAAGGCTTTAAAGTATACTGTCAAGGCATATGAAAGAAACAGAGGGAGCTAAGAAGAAAAAAGACTGATAAAAAGGTAAAGGCTATTGTTGGTTTCTCAATTGTCTCTGTTGAAATTCCCAGTTTTCCTAGATATTGATATCTCTCTCAATTGTTGCCCATGAACGTTCTAAGTCAACCAAGTTATTTGTTGTTTGTAAAGTAGTGTTAAATAAATTTAGCACAATGCTGGTTTGAACTGAGAGACTGGGCTCGATGTTAGGCTGCCTTGCAACTGGTACTGTCATGAAGGAGGAAAGTAAAGGAGGATAAAGTTCTGTGTTTTCTTTTTAGGCTGATTATCTCTATTCCACAATGTAACGAGAATGATGTCAAAACGCAAATAAATAGTATGATCAAATTGTAGGCCTTTTCTTGTATCTGAGTTAAATTTTAAAGAAAAGAAACATGCATGATATAAAGGAAAAAATAAATCTATTAGCAAAGTGAGGCATCAATTTCAGAGGAATCTCACATTTGTAACATAAGACTATGAAATGGTAAAAATATTAATGAAGCATATGATGTTGAAATATAAGCATCTACAAGTCTTGTATCTTTTGATAACGGATACAGAGGAAAAACTGTAAATGATTTGAAATAACGAGAATAATAATTTCCACAGTAGAGGTCGCACTAAATTGTGGCCAAACATTCATCAATTAAACATATATAAGAAAGATGATATGACAGGGAAACACATAACTCAGAAGTAACAATATCTGGAATCTTCAATCTGCATTTCTATTAATTTAGAGTTTCTTCAAAATTACTTCGTCAACAATCTTTCTCAGAGAGATCAAAAAGCACTTTTTTAGTCTTTGTTCCATGTATTTATACAAGGTCATCCATACTTGATGGTTAAAAATCTCCTACTTCCTAGGAGAAAAGTAGTTACAAAATTGCAACCTTAATCGTTGCATGATTAGCTTTTGTTTATCTATCATTCCAACAGTATGAGTTTCCAAACGATACTTTATTGCTTAGTCGAAGTCTCTCCCTCCTTTGATGCTACACATTTAATACATTTCTCCAGAAAATGGACAAAGTTTCTAGGAGGTGTTGGAAGATCTTTAATCTCAAATAGATAAAACCTTCTTTGTACCTTTGGGAACCAGTCTTCAAAATCTTGGTCGAAAAACTTAATCGCTTGCAATTTTCAATTGTGTTGTACCAACCATCTGTTTATTAGGTTGACATCGATTTCTTTAAATTTTAAAATTTCAGTCTGAATCTTCTTCAAACCTTCTTTGCAGTCCAACTGTTGCTTTTCAATGTTTATCTGCCCTAGTGACTCAGAGCAGTCATTTTTTTTTTAATCCCTAATGCTTGCTCATCCAAAGAATCAAAGATTCATTCACAATCATCTTTGATTTCTTTGACTATCTTCTTTCTCTCAGACATATTTGCTTGCCATACCTTGAGCATGATGTCTCCTTTTATTTGTTCCATGACAGAGAGCTTTATATTTTTTGTCGCCTCTTTATTCCCTGAACATGCAACCGCTTTCTGGAAAGTATTCCTTGTTGCTCCAGCATCCTTTTCTAGTAAAATAATATTATCAAGAGATTTGCTTACCTCTTGAAGGTAATTCCGGACGATCCCTATTTTGGAGATCAGTCCCTGTTGCTCGGCTTCTATCTTTGTATGTGTTTCCAACGAGAGGGTCTAGAAATCCTTTAAATCTATAACCCGTCCTTCCATCAAATTTAACTTAGCATGTAACTATTTTGCATGCTCCTTTTGTTGAGCAACCTGCACCTGACTTGCTTGTATCCTCTGTTTCATTTCGTCCAGGCTTGATTTGACTGATTGAATTTCTAGCCTTTCGGCAGCCCTGGTCTGCTCCAAGATTTTACTCACCTCTTCTCTAATGTTCTTCTCAGCATTCTTTAACTGATCTTGTAATTGAGCTATCATGTTATTACTCTTATTTATCCTCGTTCTCATGTTTCCCATGGTAAAAAAGTTTGTTATTTCCATGGCTCCCATGGAACCTGCTATCTCTGTAGAGAAATCTTCCTCCTCCAAATTATGTCCATCTATCAAGACTTTATGTTTTTTTACCATACTCCCCTCCTTCATATACATCTCTTGTTTCAGGACAGCCTTCCTTTTTCTACTGAAAAATTAATCAGAACGAGGAATCTCATCTATGGAGATAGAGGTGAGGTCATCAACAAATAGGGCTCTCGTCTATGCGAATCCAAAAGTGGATTGTAAGGGGGTTAAGGAAGCTATGGGACTTCCTAGCTCTGTAGATCCTTTCCCTCCTATCACCTTAGGTGTATTGACATCAACACCAGGTGATGAAGGGGGAGTAAGCTTACTGGACTCGGGAGGTATCCCGGACCTCCTCTCTGCTTATGTCTCTGGTTTTTTACTCTGTAAGGCCTCTTTGTTTTGTGGGGTCTTTCCATATCCTGTGGGACTTTTTCGGGATTGCCCTTCTTTTGTGCTTCCTGTTCGAAGCTTGGGAGAACATTTTCTTTCTCCTGGGGGAGGGTGATTGCTTCTCCTTGCAGTACTTTGAGCAGACCACTCCGTCTATGCTTCTGAAAGGTCCGAAAACTAGCTTGCAAGTCTGACGACATTGTTTGTACTCGTTCTAACACCTCTTTATAAGTCTTAGTCCCTTTGAACATGTCATCCCAAGGGGACTCCTCATGTTCATATGCTTTCATATTGCAGTGGGCCATGTGTTTCCCCACTAACTGGTAAGGATCGTGCTTCCTATGCTCGAGGTCTACCAATTTAACCCCCTCCAGTGCTACCACTTCAACCTTGGAATGACCCAAGTTGAGAAGTGAAAAATTTCCAATCTGAACAGGAAAAACAGGCCAAGATTTCTTTTGATAAGCTACTTCCTTGCACACTAATTTGTCAGGGAGGAATTTTGGGAGCGCATGTGGAGGAATCAAACATCTGAAAATTATGATGTAGGAGAAATTCTCCTCTATAAGCCAGTCAGCAATTGCCCGAAGGGTCCCTATGACCAACTCTGAAATGCGGGGGGGTGCACAGTCATATAGCATCTGGTGTAGTGGTATTACCACGAAATGAAAAATCTCATAGAATGAATCTTTGGCATTCTCTTCCCAAATTTTAGAATGATATTCATGAATAGGCTTCCGGTAAGTCGGATTTCAACTCCAATTCATCAAAGGGAAAGGAGTTGAGAAGCATATAGCATCCATGATGTATCCGGACATATAAAAGGCTGATGTTTGGACTTTTGATCTTGCAGTCTGGTACTCCATAACCTCCCTCGCTATGTTATCAGATAAAATATTATCCCAATTGAAGTTGTAACCTTCTGCAGCCTCATGCAAAAGAAGTACCCATTCCACTGGGAAGTGGGTAGGACTTTCTTTACCAAAAAGCCTACACAACATCATCGCCACATAAACCATATACTCGTTTAAGGATGTCGTGGTGTAAACACCATGTGTGTCAGCCCTGAATTTTGCTTTGTTTCTCCACCAGTCCTTTATTATGTCAGGATATGTTTGGTCTAACTCAAAACATTCTTTCCTCTGAAACTCACTAACGAAATATTTATTATAGATGTATTTGGAACAGGAAGATAGTTTATACATTACTTGTATATGTTCTGGTCTAAAGGAGCCAATGACGACCCGTCGTCTGTCCCAAATGCTCATTATCTGCACGTGCTCTCGCTCTAAAGCCCAACTGGTCATGTCGTTGTAAGTCAAGAGTCTTGGCCGCGTAGCCACCTTGTGAAGTTCAGACTCCGCTATATCCTGTATTTTGTTGTCGTCATCATGGGGGAAGTTCTTAATCTCATAATAAAGAGTTTCAAAAATCTTCCTCCAAGATTTTATGGAATCGATGGCATGTGGTATTGTATCAGATACAACATCTCTGTCTGGGCTCGAGACCTCTGCAACTTTTTCATTTTTCTTGGTGGCCTTCTTGGGCGCCATGGTAGTTACACTGGACCAGAAACCTATTTACAGAGAAAAGTGTATAAATCTAGACAAATGTGACTCGCTATAGGGGTAAAGGTTAAGAATGAATTTCGACACACAAGACCTTTATTAATCTCTAAATTTGTGTTGTAGCGAGCGTATTGATACCATCGATGAAAAATAAATGCTTTAATTTGAAAGATATGCTTAGAGATACGAATTCACGTCAAAAATATTTACATTTACCCGTTATTAATACTGCCGTATATCAGCGATTTCGAAGCTAAAAACCCGAAAATCATTGCCTTCCTTAATTCCCAAAAAGAAAAAGCAGCTTAGTCATCATTAATCATGTTTTGAAAACAGTTTAATCTTTTAATCTTAGGGTTTGTTTAAAGAAAACACGATTTCTCATTTCGGAACTTCGGGGATCCTGGCGACAAGGGATATGTCACAAGTAAACCCTGGATCACGAAATTGTGATGGGATTAGCGAGGCATGAAACACGATTTCGCATTTCGGAACTTCGAGGATCCTGGTGACAGGGGATATGTCACAAGTGAACCCTAGATCGCAAAATTGTGATGGGATCAGCGAGGCGCCAATCATTCGTATTAAAACAACTTTAATTAATCATGATTAGTGGACAATTACTTTTTAATTTTTTACTTTTCGAAAAATCGAGGACCGGGAGTTCGAAGGAGAAGAGTTTGAAAATGTTTTAGCAGAGAGAACACCGAATCTCGAAAAACTGAGGGAGAGATAATTGGGTTTAGGGATTTGATTAATTACGAATTAAAGAGTGCTTTGTGGTAAACTGCGGAAAAAGTAACGTTCATTCCTTCCCCTTTTTACTTTATACTTATTAATATTTTGAAATGTCTTCGGGATTTCGGCACCGGTAAAAAGGGACAGTTGAAGATCACAACTCGAGAAGAATCCGGATTTCGAAACCCGAAAAGGAACGGGTGATTATGACACCTTTCTATTTCAGACTAAGGGCGGCTCCATGGCTCAGGAAAAGATGAAGCTTTATTTTTAAAGGCTGGAAAAATTAATCTTCGTGTCAACACATCCTGTGACGGATATCTCACGTCCAATTACCGTTATAATGTTGATCAATGAAAGTCCATGTCTCTATATCGTTATTAGTAATAAACAAACGAAGAAGAAACGTAAGGTAGTGAGTTATTAAGTTTTTTGGTGAGACAGTTGGTAAGTTATAAATTTTCTGGTTAGACAGTTAGTGAGTTATTAGTGCCGGCCAAAAGAAGGGAATATTCTAGGTTAGTTTTTTACTTTTTTAGTATTGTAAAATTAATATTTTTTAATATTTATATATTAATTTAATATTTTAAAAAATATAAATAATTTTTTTAATATTTAATATTTTTTAATTTTGTTTTATGATTGATTGAAAATGACGAAGTTACAGTTCGTTTTTGTTCAGATGTGAAATTGTTAAAAAAAAAATAATAATAATGTTTAAAAAAATTGAAATATTGTTATCTACGTTTTACACGTTTTACTGTTGGACTCTCTATCTTAAAGTTATTTAACAAGTTGATCTCTGTTGTTTGTTGTGTATTGCACTTATTTACTTTTTATTTGGGATGAGTTTACTAGAACACAATCGTTAATTGTTGGATTACTAAACACTAACCACTACAAGCAAAAAAGAAATGTAGTTTGGATTACTAAACACTAATCACTACAAGCAAAAAAAACTCCATGTTCATTATATTAAGACCTACAAACATTGCACACCTTGACATACTACAAGCAAAAAAGAAATGTAGTTTGGATTACTAAACACTAATCACTACAAGCAAAAAAAACTCTATGTTCATTATATTAAGACCTTCAAACATTGCACACCTTGACATACTACATCGGGGTCAACAAAAATCCATGTTCATTATATTAAGACCTTCAAAAAAAACTCCATGTTCATTATATTAAGACCTTCAAACATTGCACACCTTGACATACTACATCGGGGTCAACAAAAATCCATGTTCATTATATTAAGACCTTCAAACATTGCACTAACACCTTGACATACTACATCAGGGGTTGAATGACTTTTTTATTTATAAAAAAATATAGAACAACTGTAAACTTTGGGGGAATAACCTCACACTAATACTCTTTGTCCTCCACATGTATACCAATTAGCTAATCAAAATTTGCACACTAATACTCTCCAAAACAATAAAATTAATATAGTTTTGAAAATTTTCAATAATAACAAGTTTTATATTTAGAAAAGTTATTCAATTTCCTACATCTTCTTACCCAAAATACAAATTCATTGTCTGGGCCTCTCAAAATATCTATGCGGGTCTAGAGATGTCTATATTTTTCAAATTCCTATTTCATCTAAAATGTCAAAACAAATTATCATTAGCTTGCACCCACCCTCTTAACATATTTGTCCCCTTGCACACTAATTATTTTGAATCATACTCTATACATATTGGATATTTCCCTAGTTGTGTCACTCTATCCTCCTTTATTCCACCATTGTATCATTGACAATATCTCTCAGTGCCCACATTGGAGGCAATTACCTATCTCCCTAGTAACCAACACTCAAATTCAACTCAAGTTTTTAATTTTTATCCAGATTGATCATTTTTGTGAGCAATCCTAGAATAAATTCCCTTGCTTATGTAGTGTCATTTGAAGGGTAGGTTTTCATAATCGACCATTTCGGTCCAAGTCTGTTTTCCCCATTTGAAAACAATCTCCTTTGGCCTTCCACCAGAGATTGGCATCATAACGAGGAGACATGGGATGCCATTTCAGTCTAGGGTTTCTATTGCCACACTCTGGAAACACCCCAACCTATCTCCAGATTTTCAAATCTCATAAGCGCATGGGAAGTGCAGGGAGGAAAACCCATAACAACAATTCCTCTTTTTGAACCCTCATTGAGTTAAAAGAGATGGAACAACATGATAAAACTAAACCCGAGGATTCAAAACTCCATGGCCCCCTCCATACACAACCTCCTTATCCTTTGGATTTTCAAAGAGAAAAGTGAAAAACCTTTATATGAAAGGGAGTGATGTGAACCTTACCTTTGGTTGTCATCACCTAAGAGGAATCGATTGAGTCCACCATTTTGGTCTGTGTGGCTTTGGTCCACAAAAATAGTTGATAAGTGTTGTTGGATAGGCATTTTGGTTAAATTTAGGGATATGCATCAGAACAAGTCAAAGAATAAAAGGCAGTTAGAATACAGACCAAAGCGCGCAACGAAAGAGGACTCTAAGGAGTCTAAGTGCGCAACATGGGGAAGTGCGACAGAGCAACGTGCAATAGGCAAAAAGTAGTTAGGATCTTGGGAAATTTTTTCCACTTTGTAACGATCTTATTCCTATTTTGATGTATAAATATGTAAAGGTTTGGGGTAGATAGGGGGTATTTTTCGACAGATAAAAAGTTCTTAGTGATTTTTTGGGTTATATGAGTCGAGTTTTGGAGAAGTTTTGAGGTATGATTGAGGAGTGAGATTCAAGCTGCTACAGAACGGCTAGGCAGGTTTGGGCAATGTTACTGTTGCATCTTTTGTAGTGCAGTGTGCAGCTGTAAGAAGATTATAAATGACTAATATAAGAATTCAGTCGTTGTGGACATATCCCAAGTTGGGTGAACCACATTAAACTCTTGTGTCGTGATGTGTTGACTTTTCATTTTTTGATGTTAACTGTTACTATGCAATGATGATAAATGCTTAATTATGTTGAATGTGTTATTCATATATGATGTTATAATGTCAAGCACTGAAGTAACTGGTGAATGAATGAATTTCAAGTCAAGCAATGTCGCACATAGGGTATGTCGTGCAATAAGTAATTGTTAACTAATGGAAACTATGCACATCAGTAGATGGATAGTAAGAACATGTTAAATGCCTCACTTCCCCTCATCACTACAAAACATTGCCTCATATAGCCCCTCTAGATGCCTCGGATGAGACTTCACTTGCTTGCAGGTGATGCCGAAAGGGACAATGTCTAATAATTTTGTTGGTATTTTGATGATTAACCCAGGGTATACCCAGTGTGTGCCAACAAATGGTTATGTTGTGAAGACTGAGATTTGTAATAGAGGGGAATATTTTAGAGGATGAATAAGGAAGAAATCATAGAATGGATAGAGAGGAGGCAGCGATAATTTTCCAGAGAACATAATAGGAAGCCACAACTCAACGATGAACAATGGTTGCAAAGGTATGTGTTCACTACACTTCATGAAATCTTATTTGGTGAATTTCCGATAATTTTGAATGAATGGTTAGAAATGCCAGTGGAGAATGTTGGAAGATATCGAGCTGAGGCTTCGAGAAATTGGCCCCCTGAATTAACCAGACGTTTGAATACAATAAATAATAAGGTTTCTCGTGTAGTTGATTTTTGGTTGAATAGTGTACTGGGGGGTTAGATTACATAGTTTTCAATAGATTGTACCCAGTCTTATAGTGTCATAGAGAGGGAATTTTTCAAGGGTCCGCATGTAAGATATTTGAGCACACTGTCCACCTGGATAAATGTGTTTTTGTGTGACAATAATGTCATGAAGATGGAATCATATTGTTAAGCGCCTTAACGCACATAGGGGGAATGGGAGAGGACTAGAGGATGGTCTAAGAGAAATGAAAATGATGAATAAGGATCAGATGGACTGAGGATGTCGATAGAGGAGGAGAGTGATTCATACATAGATATTGGAGTATTGTGATGTGGGAAAAATTTTAGGTACAGTAAGAAGGAGACTGTGGATAAGAGAGAACAGAAACATAGAGTGTTTGAGAAAAAAGACTCCTACGCAGTACTTCAGATCACACTGTATAGACAAAGGAAAGAGAAAGAAAAGGATCCTCAGTACAGTCCAACAAAAGAAGGAATTCCATCTCATATCAGAATCTATGTCGAACCCACGACCTCATGTGCATCATCAATATCTGAAGAAGAAAATAGAACTATGTTGAGAGCAATTGTAGTTAGTGGAGGAAGTCAGAATAGTGGAAGTAGCTCAGCGAACAAGATTTAGTCTGCATCACTGAAGGTAAGCACTACAAAGATATAATGGAAGGAATAGATCATACATTGAGAATGCCATAATTCCATGGAGAGGGGTCGGAAGACCCAGAGCAACATATGTTTGTATGCGACATGAGATGGACTATGAAGAATGTCTAGGATGAGGCAACAAAGATTACAGAGTTAGCCACAATGTTCAGAGGTTGTGCACTGCTATGGTAGATGAAGTATCAAACTACTACATTGGCAGGACAGTCTAGGACATTGGTAGAGATTGGACAAGCGTTGTTAAAGGAATTTTGGATGCTGAAATCCGAGTTGCAGTATCTCACAGAGCTGAAAGAAATTAAGCAAGTACAAAATGAGATAGTTTGGGATTATGAGCAAAGGTTTAAATATGTGATGGGTAGGTTAAAATTCCAGATATTTGATGAACAACATAGAGAATGGTTTATTGCAGGCCTTTTGCCACACATTCGTTGTCCATTGACACAATAGAAGGTCGCATCGCAGCCAGAATCATTAGAAATTGTGATGAAGTTATAAGCATCTCCTATAGGAGATGGTGCAGGAATGGCACAGGTTCAGTCACAGTTAGTTTCACTAAGGACTCAGTTGTCATACATAAAAGAGGAAAAGGAAAAGCATGAACAAGTTTGGTGTATTACATGTAAGATAGAAGGCCCCCGTAAGGAAGAATGACCAACATTTGTGTAGTATATGGCTACAGGAGCACCAAACCCATTGGAAGGAGGAGTGGGATATTGTGAAATATGAAAGACATGGGGACATATTCTAACTGCTTGTACATTATTGCATAAGTACCAGCGTACGCCCAGGAATTTGTTCTATAATTTTTTCAAGTCTGTAGGACATGATGAGAAATATTGTTGCACATTTGACTTAATGAGAGAGTGCACTTCAGATGCGTACATAATCCAAGAAGAAAATTCCACAGCAGATGGGGGAGTTTTACAGTATAATACTCTAAGAGGATTTAACCAGGGTGGATGAGGAGGATTTGACAAAGGTCGAGGACAAGAAGGATTTAGTCGAGGAGGAAGAGGACCAATCATTTGTTATAATTTCAATTAACCGAGACATTTAGCAAGAGACTTCCCGAATCCTTGCATGACGTGCACGTACTACAGAGAATTAGACCATCCGACAGTATATTGAAATCAAATAATAGAGAAATGGCAGGAAAGAGGTGATCAAAACCAGAACAAGAATCAGAATATACAAATGATAGCAGCCAAGGAATGTGATGATTACCCGAGAGTAGCAGTTGTTAGGCAGAATGGAATGAGAAATGGAGAAGATGCGACGAAAAAAGGAAAGGGGGTCCAGCAATGGATAAGGAAATAGGTTGAGCATATGCCAACATTTAATCCATAGAAATAGAAAGAGACATATCACCAAGCCAGGAAAGAAATATTAGGACCAGATTAGATAGTATCAACATCAAAATCACCACTAGTATATGATATGTCATTAGTCTATGATCGCACCATTCCAGAAAAATCAATTGAGAAGGTAAATACTTTAAAAGATTTTATAAAGAGTTGTTTAGAGTTGATGAAGGATGAAGCAACATTGAACACACTGCATGAGATGACCGATCATTGCACCCAAGAAAGAGGAGTACCTACAACACAGAGAGAAGTAAACCAAGTATTGTTCAAGAAGAGGACAAAAAAATAATTCATATTGAGTGCACAGGTAGGAGAATATGACATGGTTAATGTCATTTTGGACTTAGGATCAGATGTAAATTTTCTTCCAAGATAGATGTGGGAAATGATGGGGAAACCGAAGTTAGTTTGGTCAATTGTTCAGTTGAGATTGGAAAACAAGCATAAGATAATTTTTATAGGGAGACTGGCAGGAGTACCTATTAACATAGATGGAGTATTATGCAACATAGCCAGATTTGAGGTCATTAAGATCCTGGATATCATCCAACTGTATCTAGCATTTCTTGGACTCGATTGGGCCTTTGACAACCAGAAGATTATTAATTTGAAGAAGAACAAAATTATTTTTGAAGGAGGGGACTTAAAGGTTATTGCACCATTAGACCCTATAGAAGCAAGAAGGTATGTGGAACCCGTAAGAAAATAAATTGATAACTTGTATAATATGACCGCACGCATGGATGACTACATCAATCCTACTACAGATGGTGCACTTATTTGGAGAAGCACTAGCTCTTGTTCATCAGATTCAGAGGAAGGACTTGAACATTGGCAGCACAAGTTACACGAAGCACTGACTAGACGATGTGCTCGCATTACTCACTCTTTGCACCAGATCGGAATAGAGGCATGTGATAGACCAAGGTTTGATGAATTAACTTATGTAAGTTCTTTTGTAAAAGAATTTGATTTATAGATACCCGAACAACAAATATTGTTGGCATTAGATGTCACACTGAGAAAAACCCCAGAGAGATGGTGGGCTACACATGAGGAAGGAATAAGGGATTGGAAACACTGTAAAATGTTGATGCAGATCATATTTGGAACAAAATAAATTATTCACAAGTATAGAGGTATGAGCAATATGTCAAATCATTTTGCACAGTGTATGACAACTTGGAGATAGATGCCAAAGAAGGAATGGATGCACAAGTTCATTCATACACTTGAGACGGTTCCTAAGAACTGGTATCTCAAACTAGAAGTGCACAGAGGGACAACATCTTGGGAAGAGCTCACCCGGAATTTCAAGGTAAGATTTAGTTTTGAAGCCAAGTCACCTATAGTAGATGCAACTCTACAAGTCATTAGAAGTAATGCTTTTATGGAAGAAGATCAAATAAAAATAGTACATGCATGTAGTGCGCATAGAGAATCTGCAACAATCCATGAACTAATGGAAAGTTACAATGTTATTGAAGAAGATCAAGAGGAAGAAGATCCCATAAATGTTTAAGTACCAGAGACTGAAGAGGAGCGTGCAGTATTAGGCCCAGAACTCAAATATGATGCATATGCGAATCCATTAAGAGTGTGCAAAGTGAATATTGGCACGAAAGAGAAACCAAAGTTTTTGAATATTGGTGACTATTGGAACAATGAGACTATTGAAAAGATTGCAGATCTATTGCACAAGTATCAATATCTCTTTCCAAAGAAAAAAAATCAGAGATGAAGGGGATAGTTGGAGTATTAGGCGAGATGAAGATCCCATTAAAACCAGATGCTAAGCCAGTAGGGCAGGGACCTTACATATTGAATCTGAAGTACAAGGAAAAAGTGAAAGTAGATCTTGACATAATGATAGAATCTAGTATCATTGAGTCCATCGTAGAGTCTAAATGGATAAGTCCAATGGTAGTTTAAGATAAGAAAACAAGGGGTATTAGAATTTGCATAGACCTAAGGAAATTGAACAATGCATGTTTACATGACCCTTTTTTGACCCCCTTTACAGACGAGGTGTTAGAAAACATAGGAGGGAAGGAGGCCTACTCGTTCACTGGTGACTTTTCAGGATATCACCGGATAAAGGTTGTTCTGGAAGACAGACATAAAACAAAATTTGTGACAGAATGGGGAAGCTTCTAGTACACATTGATTTTGTTTGGGTTAAAGAACACACCTATTGTTTTTTCTAGAGTATTTGTCGCAACCTTTAAGGAATTTATTCATAAGTTTCCTGATTTTCATGTTTTTTATGCAAAAATATGGGGTTTTGGGGCCAGAGTTCTCAGTTTGAGGTCACAGTTCTCGTTAAGTCAATAACTTTGTTTGAATTGTAATTATATGATTGAAATTTGTTTATCTTATTAAAGTGTCACATAGAAACTCTGTGGTTGATGCTTATTAGATGTAGACAATATCAAATATCATTAAATTTGAAGAAATGTATTTTGTTTGCAACGTTTGGGATATTGTTTGGTCATGTGGTATGCAAGAAAGGTTTGTTGGTTGATCATGCCAAGATAGAAGTGATTTTTAATTTACCACCACCTAAATCAGTGAAATAATTGAGAACAACGTCGGTTAATACAAGATATTCCAAAAACTTTATTAAAGGCTATGCACAGATTACAACTCCGATGTAAAATTTATTAAAGAAAGAAGGTATGTTTCAGAGGAATGAAGATTTTCAGCAGGGTCTGGACATATTAAAGTAGAAATTCATAATTGTTCCCATTTTTTTGTTCCTAGATTGGAAGAAAGAGTTTCACATTCATGTGGATGCATCATCGATAGCTCTCGGTGCAGTGTTAGCCCATCCATGAGAGGGAGATATAGACCATCCAATTGTCTTTGCTAGCAGGAAGTTGACGACTCTTGAGAAGAATTACATGACGACAGAAAGGGGAGGTTTGGCCATGTTTTATGCCTTGAAGAAGTTCAGACACTACTTGTTAGGGTCCCATTTCAATATGTATACAAACCACTCTTCACTGAGATTCCTAGTGAACAAGCCAGTGTTAGGGGGGAGAATCTACATGTGGTTATTGTTGTTCCAGGAGTATGAATTTGAATTTATTGTGAAGCCAGGGAAAATGAATGCAGGACCAGAGCATCTGTCGTGAATACTAACAAGAGAAGATGCAGGGAACTTAGACAATAGTTTACCAGATGTGCATTTATTATCAATTCAAAAGGTAGACGACCACTTTGTAGAAATTGTCCATTCTTTTAGTACATGAATCGCTCCATCTGACATGACAGTAGCACAAAAGAAGTGATTAGTGGTTAAAGAAATGAATGATGAGTTGATCGCAGAAAACTTATATAAGTTAGGAATAGATAGGGTACTACGACAATGTGTATTAGAACACGAAAGACCAATGATCCTAGAATAGTTGTGTGATGGAATTGCAGGAGGTCATTATGCAAGAAAGGCAATGATGTAGAATATCTTTCACGCAGGGCTATGGTGGCCCACCCTCCACAAGGACGCTAAGGAATATTGTCATAACTGTGATGTCTGTTAGAGAGTAGTAAGTTCATTGCCAAGGGATGAGATGTCCTTGAATCCGCAAGTCACCTTGCAAGCATTTGATAAATGTGCAATGGATTTTTTTAGACCAATTAATCCACCAGCGAGGAGAGCATGCTCCATGTACATAATTATCGTGACATACAACTTGAAAAGATGGGCAGAGGTAGAACCAGTTACAGATTGCAGCATGAAGACATATATGCGGTTCTTATTTGAGAACATAGTTACAAGGCATGGGTGTTCTAAAGTACTTATGAGTGATTAGGGGACTCACATTTTGAACAAGACAATTGCAACATTTACATAAGAGTTCCAAATTTAGCATCAAAAGAGAACTTCATATCACCCTCAAGCTAATGGAATTGTGGATCCCTTCTAGAGAATGTATTAACAAAGGTTTGTAATGTACGACAAGATGACTGGGACTTGAGGATTCCTATAGTTCTATGGGCTTATACAACTACATGCAAGATGATGACAGGTCATACACCCTTTCGATTAGTGTATGGTCAGGAAGCATTCATGTCCATGGAGTTTCTTGTACCAAGTCTGTGCATTGTTGAGATGACAAAACTTATGGATTCTGGCGCAATAAAAGAAATACTATCACAGATATTTATATTAGAGGAAGACTGATTTGTTGCAGGGTTCCATCAGAAAGTACATAAGGAACATGAAAAGTCCTGGCATGACAGACACATCAAGAAGAAGAGGTTCTAGAAATGAGATCTAGTATTGGTCGATGACAGTAAGTTATTATAGCACCCTGGAAAGTTTAGGACACATTGGCTAGGGCCATACGTGATCAGACATGTAACAGAATCAGGTGTTGTTCAACTGGAACAATTAGATGGACAATTCGTGGAACGACTAGTGAATGGGAGTCAGTTGAAACTATGGAGGGATGGTTTCCTTTCCACGCACTAGCCGAATTGCACAAGCTAACTTGTATCATAGTGTACTGTAGAAATAAAAGGTAGAAAAAGAAATAAAAAGAAAGGAAATGGTTTAGGGAAGAAACTAATAGTTGACGAGTCCAAGCAGGAAAATTTTGCAGAAGAGAAAGGAGCAGGAAGAAGAGCACACAAATCGAAGATGGAACGAGAAATGGAGAAGATTCGACGAAAAAAGGAAAGGGGGTCAAGAAATGGATAAGGAAAGCGGTTGAGCATATGCCAGGATTTAATCCATAGAAAGAGAAAGAGACATATCAGCAAGCCAGGAAAGAAATATTAGGACTAGATTAGATAGTATCAATATCAAAATCACCACCAGTATATGATATGTCGTCAGTATATGATCGCACCATTCCAAAAAATTCAATCGAGAAGGTAAATAGTTTAAAAGATTTAATAAAGAGTTGTTTAGAGTTGATGAAGGATGAAGAAACATTGAATTCACTGCATGAGATGACCGATCATTGCACCTAAGAAAGAGGAGTACCTACGACACAGAGAGCAGTAAACCAAGTATTGTGCAAGAAGAGGACAAACAAAGAATTCAGATTGAGTGCGTAGGTAGGAGAATATGACATGGATAATGTCATTTTGGACTTAGGATCGGATGTAAATGTTCTTCCAAGACAGGCGTGGGAAATGATGGGGAAACTGAAGTTAGTTGGGTCAATTTTTCAATTGAGGTTGGAAAACAAGTATAAGATAATTTTGATAGGGAGACTGGTAGGAGTACCTATTAACATACATGGAGTATTGTGCAGCATAGCCGGCTTTGAGGTCATTAAGATCGTGGATAAAATCCAACCCTATCCATCATTGCTCGGACTTAATTGGGCCTTTGACAACCAACAGATTATTAATTTGAAAAGAAATAAATTATTTTTGAAGGAGGAGACTTAAAGGTTATTGCACCATTAGACCCTATAGAAGCAAGAAGGTATGTGGAACCCATAATAAAAGAAATTGATAAATTGTATAATATGACCGCACACTTAGATGACTACATCAATCCCCTACTACAAACAGTGCACTTAGTTGGAGAAGCATTAGCTCTTGTGCATCTGATTCAGAGGAAGGAATTGAAAGTTGGAAGCACAATTTGCACAAAGTACCGACTAGACGACGTGCTTGCATTACTCACTCTTTGTGCCGGATCAAAACAAAGGTGTGTGATACACCAAGGTTTGATGAATTAACTTACGTAAGTTATTTTGTAAAATAATTTGATTTGTATATACCCGAACAAAAAATATTGTAGCATTAGACGTCGCATTGAGAGAAACCCCAACGAGATGGTGGGCTACACATGAGGAAGGAATAAGGGATTGGCAACACTGTAAAAGGCTAATGCAGATCAGATTTGGAACATAAGAAATTATTCACAAGTATACAGGGATGAGCAGTATGTCAGATCATGTTGCGTAGTGTATGACAACTTGCAAACAGATGCCAAAGAAGGAATGGATGCACAGGTTCATTCATACACTTTAGACGGTTCCTAAGAACTAGTATCTCAAACTAGAAGTGCACAAAGGGACAATAGATTAGGAAGAGCTCACCCAGAATTTCAAGGTAAGATTTAGTTTTGAAGTTGAGTCACCTATAATAGATGCAACTCTACAAATCATTAGAAGTAATATTTTTATGGAAGAAGATCAGATAAAAATAGTACATGCGTGTAGTACGCACAGAGAATATGAAACAATCCATGAACTACTGGAATGTTACAATGTTACTAAAGAAGATCAAGAGCAAGAAGATCCCATAAATGTTTAAGTATTAGATACTGAAGGGGAGCGTGCAGTATTAGGCCCAGAACTCGAATCTGATGCATATGTGAATCCATTAAGAGCATGAAAAGTGAATATTGGCACGAAAGAGAAACCAAAGTTTTTGAATATTGGTGACTATTGGAATGATTAGACTATTGAAAAGATTGCAGACCTATTGCGCAAGTATCAAGGTCTCTTTCCGACAACTTTTTTAGAGATGAAGGGGATAGATTGAGAATTAGGTGAGATGAAGATCCCATTAAAACCAAATGCTAAGCTAGTAGGACAGGGACCTTACATATTGAATCTAAAGTACAATGAAAAAGTGAAAGTAGAGCTTGACATAATGATAGAAGCTAGTATCATTGAGCCCATCGCAGAGTCTGAATGGATAAGTCCAATGGTAGTTCAAGATAAGAAAATAGGGGGTATTATAATTTGCATAGACCTAAGGAAATTGAATGATGCATGTTTACATGACCCTTTTTTGACCCCCTTTACAGACAAGGTGTTAGAAAACATAGGAGGGAAGTAGGCCTACTCATTCACTAACGAATTTTCAGGATATCACCGAATAAAGATTGTTCTAGAAGACAGACATAAAACAACATTTGTGACAGAATGGGGAAGCTTGTAGTACACAATGATTTTGTTTGGGTTAAAGAATGCACCTACTATTTTTTCTAGAGTATTTTTCGCAACCTTTAAGGAATTTATTCATAAGTTTCATGATTTCCATGTTTTTTATGCAAAAATATGGGGGTTTTGGGCCAAAGTTCTCAGTTTGAGGTCACAATTCTCATTAAGTCAATAACTTTGTTTGAAGTGTACTTATATGATTGAACTTGTTTATCTTATTAAAGTATCACATAGAAACTCTATGGTTGATTCTCAATAGATGTAGACAATATCAAATATCATTAAATTTGAAGAAATGTATTTTGTTTGCATCGTTTGGGATATTTTTTGGTCAAGTGGTATGCAAGCAAGGTTTGTTGGTTGATCATGCCAAGATAGCAGTGATTGTTAATTTACCATCACCCAAATCAGTAAAACAATTGAGAACAATGTTAGGTAATACAGGATATTATAGAAAATTTATTGAAGGCTATGCGTAGATTACAACTCTGATGTAAAAGTTATTAAAGAAAGAATCTATGTTTCAGTGGAATGAAGATTTTCAGCAGGGTCTGGACATATTTAAGTATAATTTTTTAATTGTTCCCATTCTGGTGTTCCTGGATTGGAAGAAAGAGTTTCATGTCTCTCGGTGCAGTGTTAGCCCATCCAGGAGAGGGAGAGATAGACCATCCAATTGTCTTTGCTAGCAGGAAGCTGACGACTGTTGAGAAGAATTACACGACGACAGAAAGGGAAGGTTTTTCCATGGTTTATGCCTTGAAGAATTTCAAACACTACTTGTTGGAGTCCCATTTTATTATGTATACAAATCATTCTTCACTGAGATGCCTAGTGAATAAGCCAGTTTTGGGGGAGAGAATATACAGATGGTTATTGTTGTTCTGGGAGTATGAATTTGAAGTTATTGTGAAGCTAGGGAAACTGAATGCAGGACTAGACCATCTTTCATGAATATTGATAGGAGAAGGCGAGGAACTTAGACGATAGTTTACCATATTTTCATTTATTATCAATTCAAATGGTATACGACCACTTTGTAGAAATTGTCCCTTTTTTTAGTACAAGAATCGCTCCATCCAACATGACAGTAGTGCAAAGGAAGCGATTAGTGGTTAAAGCAATGGATTATCAGTTCGCCGCAGAAAACTTATATAAGTTAGGCATAGATGGGGTAGTGCGACGATGTGTATTAGAACACGAAAGACCAATGATCCTAGCAGAGGTGCGTGATGGAATTGCAGGAGGTGATTACACAGGAAAGGCAATGACGCAAAATATCTTGCATGCAAGGATATGGTGGCCCACCCTCCACAAGGATGCTAAGGAATATTGTCATAACTATGATGTTTGTTAGAGAGTAGGAAGGTCATCGTGAAGGGGTGAGATGTCTTCTAATCCACAAGTCACCTTGCAAGCATTTGATAAATGTGCAGTGGATTTTGTCAGACCAATTAATCCACTAACAAGGAGAACATGATCCATGTACATAATTATCGTGACATACTATTTGACAAGATGGGAAGAGGTAGAACCAGTTACAGATTGCAGCGCGGAGACAACTATGCAGTTCTTATTTGAGAACATAGTTACAAGGCTTGGGTTTCCTAAAGTACTTATGAGTGATCAGGGGACTCACTTTTTGAACAAGACAATTGCATCATTGACAGAATAGTTCCAAATTTAGCATCGAAAGAGCACTCCATATCACCCTCAAGCTAATGGAGCTGTGGATGCCTTCTAGAGAATGCAGTAACAAAGGTTTTTAATTTAGGATGGGATGATTGGGACTTGAGGATTCCTGTAGTTCTATGGGCTTATAGAATTACATGCAAGAAGATGACAGGTCATACACCCTTTCGATTAGTGTATGGTCGAGAAGCATTCATGTCCATGGAGTTTTGTGTACCAAGTCTACGCATTGTTGCGATGAAATACCTTATGGATTCTGGTGCAATAGAAGAAAGACTATCACATATACTGATATTAGAGGAAGACTGATTTGTTGCAGGGTTCCATCAGAAAGTACATAAGGAACGTGAAAAGGCCTGGCTAGACAGACACATCAAGAATACAAAGTTCCAGACATGAGATCTAGTATTGATCTATGAAAGTAAGTTATTATAGCACTCTGGAAAGTTTAGGACACATTGGCTAGGGCCATACATGATCATACATGTAACATAAGCAGGTGTTGTTCAGATGGAACAATTGGATGGACAAGTCGAGGAATGACTAGTGAATGAGAGTCGATTGAAACTGTAAAGGGATGGTCGCCCTTCCGCACACTAGCCAAATTGCACAAGATAACTTGTATCATAGTGTACTGTAGAAATAAAAGGTATAAAAAGAAAGAAAAAGCAAGGAAATGGTTTAGGGAAGAAACTGATAATTGACGAGTCCAAGTAGGAAAATTTTGCAGAAGAGAAAGGAGAAGGAAGAATATCACACAAACCAAAGAAGCAATATCGAGCAGAGATAAAATGTTGCGCAAAGCGAAGAGATCGCGCAGATAACAACTAAGATAATTTAAGACAATCCATGATGGGAAGTATAATAAAGAGAGACCATAACGACGAAGTAGTAGCTTTTCATAACAATAAATGCAGGTTGGAAAGAATATTTTGACAGATTGCAGAATCTAATGGATAATTCACCGAAGATACGGAGTTAATGCAACATTAAGGCAGGTAATGAATGCAAGGAACTAGTGGATTAGACAGAAATTTTAAGCGCGAAAGGAAGTTAAAAACCAGTAATGAAGTATAAAAATGAGCAAAGGGTCGACAGGGGAAGGTTATTTTCATTTAGAATTTGCATAAAGAGTCGAGTTGTAGAGCAGAGTTGCAAAGATGAGTTTCAAAACTAAGTTGCAAAGCTGAGTTTCAAAGCTGAGCTGCAAAGCCGATTTTTAGAGCCAAATTTCAGAGCCGAGTTATAGAGCCCAGTTTGACATAGAGAACAATCATAGAGGAAGATGGCACCACCTAAGGTAGAAATGGTTTTAGCATCAATACCGAAGAAACAGACCAGTCAACCAGTTACGACAACTGTAGTTGAAGAAACCACAGAGGCATCCTCCTCAGCATTGAGATTCCACAGAGACTACATAACACCGAGAAATCCATGTGAAAAATAGGTCAACTTATAGAAAGATGCAAAGTACCCACTTGTGGAACTAGAGATTCCATAGGGAGTGATTGTGGAAGGGGACATGTTAGGTCTGATACCCACTTTAAAGTATGTCGACCATGACATTAAATATGAGAAGAAGTTTCCAGAGTTAGTGCCCAACAGGCTATTGAAGAAACACATTAGTTTTGAGACTCAGATGAAAATCATAGAACCACTAGTGTGGGATATGAGGTTGTAGAAAGTAGGTCTTCTAAACATGTTCGACATACCACACTTTGGGAGGAGCCCATATATTAATGCTTGTGTAAAAATGTTGCTAAGTTGCTTGCACGGGGGCTACATGTGGCTCGACAGGCCAGTGTCCATTGATATATATTTGATCATGCACATTACTAGTCTTCCATCGTAGGGGGAGGACCCCTCTCTATTATTTTTCGACAAAAATAATGAAAAGGCTCTAGTTGAGAGAATGAAGGAGAAGTTCCATACATTCTAAGGACGTCGCGGATTGGATGTCACAAGAATATGAAACCTGACAAGAAGTTTTTCGATGCAATCCTTAGCCTGTAAGTTGTTAAGAAAGTGCAGAAAATACCAAGTCCCAACAACAGTCATAGCGGTAGTGGAAAGGTGTGTCAAGGGCGTCCAGAGGAACCGAGCAACGTTTTTACTAAACCAATTCCTAATTGATTGTAAAGAGGCAAAAAATAAGGTTATTGAGTTCCATTATCTCTGGTTATTAATTCTAATTGCATTATCATCATGGAAGGAGCCAAACAACATACACTTTTTGTGTTTCAAGGAGAAGCCATGTCTAGTTGCGTGATATTAGAACCTATCGTATACCATGCACAAGGCACAATAGATGGAAAACAATGATGCATTTGACATATATAAGGAAAATATTAGGGACAACATCGAGAGGACATTGCACATACTACCACAGGTGGTCGAAGCATATAAGGCAGTGGTGTTCTTTAAGGCAGGGTGTCACCATATGTACGTACAAGCTAAAAGGGAACTAGATCATCAATGGATTCCCACCCAATACAAGTTTACTAAGGAATAGATGGGCCATATCATGGTCGATTGGGATGTTGAGTGGAAAATTACACCAACAGAAACTGGGTCGTCCAAGAAACAAAACCCAGAAGTCCAAGAGATAGGTGATGAGGAAGAAGAAGGAGTCGAACAAGAAAAATGTAATGGCATAGAAGGCACGATGCAGAAGAAAAAACCACTCATAGAAAAGAAGAAGAAATAACTAGAGACATGAAGATCCATCCCACAACAAAAAAAACACAAAGTCGTTAAGGAAGTCGCTATCCAAGCCTTGACAAATGAATATTTGGACAATATAGGAGATCAAATGAAAGAAGTCATAGGTGACGCATTTCAACATGCAACACAATATCAGGATGAGATGCACAGATGAATACAGGAGAATATGGTCGAGTTGTGACAATTAATAGAAGCATATAATATCTCGCCAATACAACACTGGAGGATGATCAAATGACTACAAATAATAGGGAGGTAGGGTCGGAAACCTCTTAGTCGTTAGCAGTAGAAACTGAACGATGATTGATCAAGCTAGCGACAGGGGCAGTAGATTTACCCACCACAGAGATGCGGGAATAGGAAAGGGCACTAGGTCGCATTGACTTAGTGTTATCTCAACTGCCAATATATTTCTTATAGGAATTACAGTTGAGAGTGACACAAGAAATGAACTTGCACGTAGAAAAGACATTGATCAAGTTGGTTAAGGTTATGGACGAGAATGTATCCTTGGAGATGGAGTTCAGCAAGGTCAAGAAGGAGTGTGATGAGGATTCACATAAGGTTGAAAGGATGCAACATGCCTTTTAAAATGTTTATCAAGAACTCCCATAGGCTTAGACATAGATAGAGGCCTCGGTCAAAGAACAAGTAACAAATATAAGTGAAGCTATTTAGGGCTTATGTGCACGAATAGTCGACCTAGAAGAACATATGACATCAAGCACTCCACTTGAAGAAAGAGATAAAAGGGAACAAATAATGACAACAACGGGGGAGAGCATAAAGAATCTTGAAGTAGAATGTGCTTAGCTTTATAGAGAAACCATGGGTGTCTGGACACAAATCAGTTAAGATAGGGAGTAACAAGAGATCAACAAGAAGATCTAGGCACAAAAGTTCAAAATAGTGATCGGCACATTACCGCCAGCCGAGATGGTAACGACAATGGGTGAGAACAAAAAGTTGTATTCAGAAATGAATCAGCGAAGGGAGGGGCAGCATGCCCATACGCAATAGATCAAACTACTACAAGAATAAGCATACATAGTGACAACAACCTTAGCAACAACTCAAGGTATACTCAAACAGGCAGTTGAAAAAAGTTTCGAGAAGATGCAGGCTCGGATCACTGTCGACACAATTTTACATAATAAAATAGAGGTAAAGTAAAATTTTACGACAATGAAGGAGACCTTTGAAAAATTCATGTTGCATTGGAAAAAGGCATGAGTGGCTCAAGACAAGCCACAAGTGAGTGTTGGGGGCCTTTTAGATAGGCGTTATGGTTAATTTTTGGGATATGCACCAGAGTAAGTCAAAGAATAAAAGTTAGTTAGAAGATGGGCCAGAGCATGCGACGGGAGAAAACTCTAAGGAGTCTAAGCGCATGACAAGGGGAAGTGGGACAGAGCAACGCACAATAGGCAGAAAGTAGTTAGGATATTGGTACATTTTGTTCACTTTGTAACGGGCTTAGCGTATTTTGATGTATAAATATGTAAAGGGTCGGGGTAGATAGGGGATTTTTTTTTATAGATGAAAAGTTCTTAGTGATTTTTGGGGTAAGTTGAGTCGAGTTTTGGATAATTTTTTAGGTATGACTGAGGAGTGAGACTCACACTACAACAGAGCGACTAGGCAGGTTTGGGTAATTTTATTGTTTCATCTTTTATACTACAATGTGCATGTGTAATAATATTATAAATGACTAATATAAGAAGTCAGTCATTGTGGACGTAGCCCAAGTTGGGTGAACCACGTTAAACTCTTGTGTCGTGAAGTGTTGATTTTTCATGTTGTGATGTTTAATGTTACTGTACAATGATGATAAATTCTTAATTATGTTGAATGTGTTATTCATATATGATGTTATAATGTCATGCACTGAAGTAACTAGTGAATGAATGAATATCAAGTAAAGGAATGTCGTACACAGGGCATGTCGCATGATAAGTAACTTTTAACTAATGGAAACTACACACATGAGTAGATGGTTAGTAAGAACATGTTAAATGCCTCACTTCCCCTCATCACTGTAGAACCTTGGTTCTTGCAGTCCCTCTAGATGTCATCCCCTCTAGATGCCTCGGGTGAGACTTCACTTTCTTGTTGGTGATGTCAAAAGGGTTGGTGTCTAAGGGTTTTGTTGGTGTTTTGATGATTAACCTCGGGTCTACCCACTACGTGCCAACAAGTTCTTTGATCGTTAGTTCCCTTGCATCCTGTAATATCTAGTCTGCTTGAAGATCGATCCATTCAATTGGATACGTTGTTTCTCTTTGCAGAAACCCTACATTTCCCTTTCACAAATTTATCTTCTTCGTCTTCAAATTCCATATTCTTCCTTTTATATATATATATATATATATATATATATATATATTTGGTGAATTATTTTTTTTTCATTTATACCAGATACTTCCAAAAAAAATCATATTTTTTAATAAATATTACTCCCATGTCTTCACAATGTATCTAGCTACTCTAAATGCAACTAAAAATAGTTTTAAAACAAAATAGTGTGTTTAACATTTTGTAAAGTCAATAATTGTACTAAGAGTGTGGATCTATTTTCTGTTTCTATATCTTTTTAATCTCTTTAATTCTTAATAGATCACCAATTAAGATAAATACATAATGATTTAAAAGAAAGATCCATGCTACACAATTATTTAAAAGGAAGATTCATGCTCTGTCACTATTTTTTTTATTAGTATTAAGTAATATTTTTAGATTACAAAAATGTATAACTATTTTTACAAATAAGTACTACAATTTTTTCCACCCAAATAAAAACCTACAATGGAAGCAAGATAACAATCTAACTTTTGTTAAACAAACTATTTTTCCCACCCAAATAAAAACCTACAATGTAGGCAAGATAACAATCTAACATTTGTTAAACAAACAAATAATGATTATATTATTTCCATCTACAATTTCCCTTCAACTTCTATTTATAAATAAAACTTTCAAATCATTATATAATAATAATCATATACATTAATCCTTCATTCATTTTTTTTAATATATAATGCACAACCATATATACATTTTCAAGATTCTATACTTATAGAAATTGGAAGATCGCAACCACTAAACCAAGCCTAATTAGCATTCATCTACCTAAATACCTAAGATGTTGGAGGAAAACAACAACAAACTAGGAGGACAATGATATGGACTACCACAACAACATACTAGTAATATAATATAAGAAGTAAAGTATGTAAATCTATGTAAATTTTATTTGCCAAGGAATCTCTATTGAAACAAAGGTTATTGTACACAATATTTAAGGGTATTATATATTAATTTAGTGTAACAAATTTAGGGTATTGTACCGTTATAATGTTGGTCAACGTCCTTCGGATCAGCTTGCATCAATATAGGTTTCAAAATCACAAAGAATCGGTGAATATAGTTAAAATCTCAAGAGTACGATGAAATTATTTGCCGACAGGGAAGATCTCCCATATGTGCCTGGTGGAGAATAATGGTAGAATGGTGTTCCTTCTAAAATATGAAAGATTATAATTTCACTAGTGGGTGTTTTATTTCTTGGATCAAATTAAAGAGCAAATGACCTACGGAGGTCTTTGAACATTAAAATGACAGCCTATGTTACTTATTTTTAATATATTTTGTTTTGAATGTTAAATAGTTAAGATGGACTGCTCATTTCTCTTCTTCTAACAATGTCAGAAAATTGATGGAGATATCTTCCTTCTAAATGAAAGCAACAATAAATCAACAGGAATTTTTCTTTTGAATGGTGGATGAAAGGAGAAATTACGGAGGTTTTTTTTTATGAAGAAAACAGTTCAAATCAATAGTTAATTTCTAATTTCTTTCTCATTAATAGAAAATCCAAACAAAATAATTTCTTTAACATGAAAATAGCAGTCAATAAGCTGAAATTTTTTGGTTGCAAGGTGATATACGGGGCAAATTAAAGGTAATTATGTTTTGAAAAAACTAAATTCAAATTTTTAGCTAGATTCTTCATCTTGCAATTACAGTACTTTTCTTTTGTATTTGTTGGAGTAACAAAATAGTTCAAATCTATTGTGGATTTTTGGATTCTCTTACATAATAGAAAATTGATTTGAAAAAATGTCCTATAATTCATGGGTTGATACGCATAAATTCATGATTTGAAATGATTTTTCTTTTATATTTCTTGGAGTAACAAAAATAATTCAAATCTATGATGGATCTTTTCATTCTCTTATATAATAGAAAATTAACCAAGAAAATATCCTATATAAGTGATAATACAAGTTGATAAGCATAAATTCATGGTTTGAAAGGTAAATTAACCAAGAAAATATCGTATTTAAGTGATAATAGAAATTGATTTAAGCATAAATTCATGGTTTGAAAGGTAAATAAAGTCACAAATTAATGATTGATCAGTATTTCACTTTATTCCATCTCAAATGGTAGATGGCAACTCCATCTTTTACTTTCTGATTCACATTTTCATTTCTAGTATTTCACTCTATTCCATCTTATTCAAATGGTAGATGGCAACTTCCTCTTTTACTTTCTGATTCACATTTTCATTTCTATTCTGATTCTGCTTGGATTTGTAGCTGAAGATAAGAAGCAACACTGGCTCATAGAAGAGATATCTATTAATGTGACTTATTTCCTTGTTTCTTCCCATTCTTCTAGATTGTTTGGACTCAATTCTTTGTTTACTTAGCTTGTATATGATGACACACATTGAATTACTTAGCACTTAATCAAAACTTTTTATTAAGATTTCTTAGTTTAGACCTTGAGATATTAAATATTCCCATTATCTATATTCTTTCTATCAAAACTAATAATTATTTATTTAACCATGTTATATTGATAACTCAAACACACTTTTATATTACATGTGCATCAAACACAAATTGTTGGCTAACATTCCTACTATTTTTATTATTGGCAAACATTTTTGGAAGTTATGCTGGCCATTTTTTTTTTTGTTCACAAGCATTCACATGTTTCTAAGATTTTACAAAAGTAACTTTGGCAAGCTCATGCACAAGCATATACATTATGTTTCTAAGATTTTAAAAAAGTAACTTTGGTACGCTCATGAAAATGTATTATGATAAAAGGTAAAAATAATGTTTTATACAACAAATTAGATTTAAATTAATATAGATTGAAAGAAAAAGATAAAAGAATGGTTTGAATCCATCTTAATTATGAAAATGCAATATTCATTTGCTATAAAAATATGTAACAATTTAAAAAACCAATTAAATAAACATGTTAGGATTTCATGATAAAGAGCTCAGGAAAAATGTAGATTTGATGTTTCTTTGGTTTTCAATGTTTGAGAAACATGTCTTTTATTTTTTTTAAACAAAATACATGTGAGAAAGTTATTTCTTTACTCAAAGACAGAAAGTGTTGTGTTGTTGGATATTGATGTTCACAAATTCTTTTTCCATTAAAAATAACAATACAATTAACTATTCAACACAATTAGGTTTGCTCTCTACAGTGAGGTGACGTATGGCTACAGGTACGAAGTCCGTAGGTTTGAGGAGTGCAGGCCTGTGGATCCACCCTTTTTAGGGAGTGGGCTAACTTAAGAGCAATCGTTTGGGCAGGTTTTTAGGTAATTTTATTTTAAATTTCCGATCAATTCAGAATTGTGATTTATTTTCTCATCTGGACTGGTTTAAAATGGGACCAAAACCCTAGACGAAAGATGAGTAAATCCATATAAAACTCAAACTACCCTGAAAATCCGATAGAAATCAGGCCATTTTTAATTTTTTTTCTCTGAAAAAACGGTCTAGCTAACTCCCCTTTCTAGCAGCTTAGGTTTTCTACGTTCCCGTATAGTTGCAAATCCTTCGTCCCGACGGTTTGTTTGAACGGTGAACCAGAAAGATCCCGTCAATATTTTTTTCAGGCCAGGTCTTGGCTAGAAGAGGTTCCACGTGGCGATGGAACGGTCGAACGATGAGATGGTCAATTACAAGCCTAGTCCGCATAAATGCCAAGCATTTAGAGCTCAGTCCGACTTCTACAATGGAGATTATCCATATTGGTCTCGGGCTTCTCCGCAGATCTCACATAAGGAAGAAGTAATGGCACATAGTAGCACGTCATTTCAGAGGCATTGGAAGGCATTCTGGCTGTTAATGTGGGGATTCTTTCGAAAGAAAAGAGAAAATGAGGTTACTCCTTCCTCCTTTCCCAAACCCTCCCTTCTAGTGTCTGCGGAAACGGGTGGTAAGGCGGGGATTTCTTTTGGTGCAAAGGCTAATGCGAACATAGGTGAAAGGAAATCCTGTAAAAAGTTTGTTAGGGTTTGTCCAGAATCAGTACAGATGGTGGTCGGTAGGGATGTTGCGGTTGCGGATGTCTGCAAGTTCTATGGCACGACATTGGTTGGGAAGTTTAGTGGAGATCGCCTAATCGACCAAGATTGGGAACCCAAGCTTGACTACATGTTCCATGTCCTTATGAGAGGATGATTGGTTTTTATTTTTCACTCGGAAGCAGATTGTGACGACTTGGGAACTATCAGGATTGATTCTCTGGAATTGGCATGTGGATTTTGACCTAACCAAGGAGCTCGACGCAGTATTTATAGTCTGGGCTATTCTTCCAGGGATTCCTTTGGTCTTTTGGTCTAAAGAAACCATGGAAAATCATCAATAATAAGCTCAGGGTTTTAGTAGGCTTGGAACCTAATTGGGAACACAAAGATGATAGAAGGTGGGCGTGGATTCAAATTGAGGTCGACCTTCGGGATGGCTTGGTTAGCAATGTGGATTTGATATATGGAGAACATAGTTGGCATCAGAAGGTGGAGGTTTCCCTTTCGTTTCGTCTCATGTCATGAGGTGGGTCGCCTATAATCCTAGTGCAATAGGGCTCCTGCTATTTTGAGGAGGTCGTTGAAGATGTAGGTTAAAAAATCAGTTTTTCCCAGGTAGAAGACAGTCGCTTGGCTCGGTTGATGGATATCTAGGCTCAATTGAATGGCTCTTGTGGTAAGATTACTCGTATCCCATCCCCCATGTTAAATTCATTTGTTGGTGTTGGTATATTGAATTCCTTGTCCCATGTTGATGTTTCCTTGAGTCTGATCATGTCCTAGTGTTGTGGAGGCCTTTCTTCCTAAAAAATAATATGCATTGAGGCTGAGATCTAGGTTAAAGGAAGACTCCTCTTTGCCTCAACCCCATTTAGCCCTGGTGGAGGCCTTTCTTCCTAAAAAATAATATGCATTGAGGCTGAGATCTAGGTTAAAGGAAGACTCCTCTTTGCCTCAACCCCATTTAGCCCAATTCTATTAGGCAAAAATGATATCTACTTAAAGCTCAATAATGAGTCATTTTGGACATTCTTAAATGCAAACAAGCCACCATTTCAAGGGTCCTTGGAGCATGGAAAGCCCTTAAAAATCCATTGTCATGATCATTCTCTCCTTTAATGTGAGAGATTTAGGGGTGCCCAAAAACAAATATCCCTCAAAAAGCTCATTTTGAGCCAAAATCTCGATGTGTTGTTAATTTAAGAAATCATGTGTGATGGATCAAAATCTAGAGCATTTTTAGAGCCCTAGGTGAAAGATTGGTCATTCTGTGTAGTCAATGCTTTGGAATAGAGGTCTGATTACTAGGTGGAGCCTGGCTTGAGCCTCCTCCTCCTCGTCAGTTCAATTAGCCATAGCGGTAAAATTGAAAGTCAAGGATGTTAGTATCAACTTCAATATGGTAAATGTATATGGACCTTATTCTAACATAATCTCCTTTTGGGAAAGTCTGGTTGATTATGGTGTATTGAATGATCCTTATATGATGGTTGGTGGTGATTTGAACCTCACTCTATCTCTGAGGGAATTTTGTGGGGCCAATCCACGCTAGGATCAACAGAGTGGTTTTTTTCGCCTTTCTTCGATAGGTACCACCTAGAAGATATAGGACTTCTCAAATTGGTTCCAACCTGGAGAAATTTTCGTATTAACAACGATGATCCAGGGGATATCGGTGGCCACCCACCTCTTCCAACTGGCTCACATATAGTTTTCATATTGGTAGTTTATTTTCTAGCTTTTCGGGTGCCAAACTTCTAAGGTCGTTTTGAGGCCCTAAACAACATTTTTTGGGCTCGCCACAGTCACACTATGGTCAAAGACAAAGTGTGACAACAAAATGTGTATTCCTCGGATACACCTTTCCAACGGGCCATCGTGCGCCTAAAACAAAGATCGTATGCAAAAGTTATGAGCCCGAGAAGTTGATGTACCAACATACCCCATTGGGGCCCACATGACTTTTTGCGCTTCATCTCCTAGGGTTAGATTTTTGGATGTCTATGTTTTTTCTAATTACTTTTTTATGCTAAAAAGTCTTGTAGGCCTCATTGTAATGGGATTAGGAGAATGCGCATAACCGCCATATATCTTCTCAAAGATTAGCTACCACCATTCAAGCAAGATTGTTTCATTTTGCATTTTACAGTTTCTATAGATTTATTTATTGAATAGAAGTTAAGTTTGATTGTATATTTGTTATTGTTCACTGTATCTTTGTTTTAATATTATAGATCTTTGTTTCAATTTATTCCACTCATAAATATGGATGAGTAGTATTAGAGCAGTCATCTCTTGATGTGTTTCTTTATGCATGTCCCCAACGAGGTCAGGATATAAGCAATTGGGACTCGAACTAGTTGAGCCTTTGCAAGATCGACCTCGATAAACTCGACAACCGCCCATGGGGGAAAAAACGAGAGACTATATGGCAGGAGATCCATTTAAAATGTTGCTCGAGGAAGCCCTCGCACGACAGAGGAACGAGATGATGGATAATTTTGTGCAAATCCTTTAGCGAATTCCAACAGGCGACGCATCTTATTCAAGCGGAGGAACCTCCCCCTTCAAGGTACAGATGAATTTTGATATTCCTATATTTGAAGGTCAAATAGATATAGATGCGGTAGACAAATGGTTAAACCATCTAGAAGGATATTTTTTTGTCCATAACTTTTCCAATAGAGAAAATATTACATTTGTGCTCCTTAAGTTCGCTCCCCATTTCAAACATTAGTGAGAGACTTTCTGTGAGAAAAAGCCAACCGAAGAGTCTACATTATTTGTAGTCGCACCCACTTGGGGTTCTTTCAAGGATGTTATTAAGGAACAATATGTTAGAAAAACAGGATCGCGGAGCAATAAAATAAGACAAATGCGGAAATAAGCATAGAAGATACACAATACAATAGAGACACAGGTATACGTGGTTCACCTAGTCTGGGCTACGTCCACTAGAGAATTTTTTAGGTCATTCCTTTATTATTATCCAACAAATGAAGGGATACAACCTACAACACACCTGTTGTACCTTCCTCTTCTTTCTCTCACAGTCTCCTCTCTCAGAATACAATATTCGCAATGATACATAGCCACAATAAATTTCCATCATAAAATAGGGTTGTCTTCTAGGAAAAAAAACCCTAACATAACTTCTACTGTCAGATGTGTGACCTTAAAATGATCAGTCTTGATTTACTATGAAATTACAATATACATTTACAATACAATTTTTCCTTTGGGGGGTCGCTTGCCCTGGGACCCCGCAGGGGAGCAAGCCCCCCTGCAAACCCCCCCCCCCCCCCCCAAACAAACCCCACAAGCCCCAGCGTGAGGGGTGTACAATGTCCAAGATTGTATATTCTTCGCGTAGAGGGGTGTACAATATTCCAGGGTGTATATTCTTCATGGGGTATAAACACGGTTGAAAACAAATACCTATGAAATAGGAAGATAATTAGGCTCCACAACCAACATCTCCCACTTGGAGACTAATCACAACAAATCCAGTTTTGTTGTACCTGCTGGAGTATACTCCATCTTAGACCTGAAAAAAATCTCATCTTCACCATCATGCTTGAAGACCAACTGAAATTGAGCAAGAACTCAGTTTCTCCCTTTGTAAACATGTTTGCAGGATTCTAGCTAGTGTGTATCTTTTCCAAATTCAAATGTCCATCTTCCAATACAGATCATATGAAATGGTACCTAAGTTGTATATCCTTAGTCCTTGAATGGAAAGTTGATTTATTTCCAAGATGAATGGTACTCTCATTGTCACAGTACAACCTACTATTCTTTTGTTTCTTTCCCAATTCCTCCATAAACTTATGGAACCAAATCATCTCTTTACTAGCATCTGTAGTTGCAACATACTTTGCCTCTGTTGTTGAAAGTGTAACAACCTTTTGCAGTTTCGAAATCCAACTTACTGTTGTTCCACCTACAGTAAAAGCATACCCTTTGGTGCTCCTCCTACTATTTTTATCACTTGTCATATATGAATCAACATATTCCTATAGAATAGTGTATGAACCTCCAAAACATAATGCATGAGTAGAAATATATTTAAAATACCTGAGAATCCATTTTACTGTCTCCTAACATTCTTTACCTAGATTGTTCATATACCTACTCACAACTCCCACTGCATGTGCAATATCTAGTCTTGTGAAAACCATCACATACATCAAGCTTCCAATTTTTGATGAATAAGGACCTTGGACATGTATTATATCTCCTCCTTTGTATTGGGACACATTTCTTTGGTTAATTTGAAATGGTTGGCCAAAGGTGTACTCACTGGTTTTGCATTCTGCATTCTAAACCTATCCAACACCTGCTCTATGTACTCACCCTGAGATGATGTCAAATTGCAATTTTTCATATCTCTTGTTATTCTCATACCAAGGATTTTCTTTGCAACACCTAAATCCTTCATCACAAATGAATTAGCTAATTTATTCTTGAGCACAATTATATCCTGCATATTAAAACCTGCAACTGTAATATTCCAGATATAAAATAGTATGCAGAACAAAAATAATTAGCTAGAAATGGCAGATAAATAATTATATAATAAGAACAACACCACAATAATACTAGAATAACACCAGAAATAGCATTTTGATTACTGAGAGCAATGTTCACTTGCCTCTTCGAGGGGGAAACCTCCAGCAGAGCAGAGCTCTATTATAATAATATCCAAGACAAAACTTCTCATACCCTCTACTCCTATTTATACTAAATATGTATATCCAAATAACAATCTAGAGGAAGATCCTTCTAGAAGCGGAAGCTTCTAATAGGTCTTCTTACATTTGACTTATTCTTCCTTAGTTATAGGTCTTATTAATATTGACATTTATTACATGGAAATATATAATTCTACCTACGTGAGGGGTTAGGTCCCTAACATGTTGTCCCCCTTAAAAACAACCGTGTCCTCAAGGCTTGAGATGAATAAATTGTTTCAAAATGGTAGCGGGTTCTCAAGTGGCATCTGTTGGAGTTGTATCTTTCCATTGGACTAACACCTCTTTGATGGTGCACTGACGCAGATGACGCTCATGTTGGTCCAAAACTGCTTATGGTTGTAGCCAAATGGAGCCTTCTTCATCCAACTCGAGAAGGTTGGTTTGAGTTTGGAACTTAGTTCCAATCACTTTCTTTAAGCATGAAACATGAAAAATAGGTTGGATCTTAGAATGATTGGGAAAAAATAATTGATAGGCCACCTATCTCACACGCTTGAGAACGGTATAAGAACCATAAAATTTGGGTGCCAATTTTTTATAATAGTCAACCTTGAGGGAATTTTTCTTATAAGATTGCAGTCGAAGAAACACTTGATCTCCTTCTGCAAATTGACATTCAGAACGACCTTGATATTCATGTTGCTTCATGCGATTCTGGGCCATGACAAAATTATCTTTGAGGGTATGAAGAATATCCTCTCGAACTGTAAGCGTTTGGTCAACTACTTGGACCTTTGAGACACCTAGCAAGTATGAGAGAACTGAAGGTGGATTTTTTTCCATATACCACTTCAAAAGGAGTCATGTGGGTATTTGTATGGTAAGAAGTGTTGTACCACCATTCAGCTAGTGGTAACCATTGAGCCCACTGATTTTTTCGTTCTGATGCAAAACACCTCAAATATGTTTCCAAACACTTGTTGACAACTTCAGTTTGACCATCAGTCTGGGGATGATAAGTTGTGTTGAGATGCAATTGGGTACCTTGTATCTTGAACAATTCTTGCCAAAAATTGATGGTGAAAGTTGGGTCGTGATCAGAAACAATAGAATGAGGGATGCCATGAAGATTGAAGGCATGATCCATGAAGAGTTGAGCCATAGTGGAGGCTATAAATGGGTGTTCAAGAGCACAAAAATGAGCATACTTGGAAATATGATCAACTACCACCATGATGACTGATTTATTTCTCGATTTAGGTAAGCCTACAATAAAATTCCTAGAGATATCCCTCCAAATAACAGGTGGAATTGGAAGTGGTTTTAGTGTGCCAGGAGCTTTGACTATTTCACCCTTGTTGCGTTGACAAACATCACATTTTTCCACAAAATTTCTAACATCCTACTCCATACCATCCCCCAAAAAAAACGTTTGACCTAGTCATAGGTTTTGGTAAACTCTGAGTGTCAAGCGATGGGTGTAGCATGAAGCTCAGAAAGTACCATGGATTTAAGTTTTGAATGTTTACTTAAATAAAAATATCCTTTGTATCAAATATCATCATTGTTCCAAGAGTACCCTGGGGAAACTGGAGAATTGGCCTGCAATTGTCATATCAAAGGTGAAGTTTTGGGATCATGTAGTCATTCCTGGCAAACAACTTGAAGCCAATATGGTACAATGAAGGAGATAGAAAATGGGACCCTTCATCTTCATATTTTCTGGAAAGTGCATCAGCAACCACATTGTATTTTGCTTTGTTGTAAATGATTTCATAATCATATCCAAAGAGTTTAGTCACCCATTTTTGTTTCTCTAGGGAGGAAAGGAGTTGTTCTAGAAAATACTTGAAGATTTTATGATGTCTTAATTTGGAAGTGTTGCCCCAATAGATAAGGGTGTCAAAGATCCACAACATGCAGAATAGTCAACATTTCCTTTTCATAGATTGATTTTCCCAAATTCTGCTCTGATAGTTGTTTGTTGGTAAAGGCCAAAGGTTGATCCTCTTGCATAAGGACTGTGCCAATTCCTTTCCCAGAAGCATCACATTCCAAGACAAAGGTCTTTGTGAAATCAGGAAGGGCCAGGACTGGAGTGGTGCACATGGCCATCTTCAAGGTCTGAAAGGCCTGAGCAGTTGCAGGAGTCCAAGTGAAAGAATTCTTTTTAAGGAGAGAAGTGAGAGGTGTCGCAATATTTCCATAATTATTAACAAACTTGCGATAATAACCTATTAAACCCAGAAATCCATGCAAGATTTTGAGATTCTTTGGGTGAGTCCAATCTTTCATAGATTCAATCATTTTAGGATCCACCCTGACACATACCTTTCAAACAAGATGACCCAAGTACTCGACTTTTGAGGCGCCAAAAGCACATTTAGATTGTTTGAGAAAAATTTGGTGATGAGAGAATAGATGGAGAACTCGATCCACATGAGAAAGATGAGTTGTCTAGGTTTTACTATAGATGAGGATATCATCAAATAAAACTAAGACAAAATGACGAAGAAAATGACAGAAGACATGATTCATGAGGCTTTGGAAAGTGGAGAGAGCATTACACAAGACAAAGGGCATGACCAAAAACTCATAGTGGCCCTCATGAGTTGGAAATGCAGTCTCAGGAATGTCTGCCTCATTCATATTTATATGGTGGTATCCAGAACGAAGATCAAGTTTAGTAAAGAACTGGGCACCACTCAATTCATCCAAGAGGTCATCAATGATAGGAATGGGAAATTTGTATTCAATGTTGAGTTTCTTGAGGGCACGGAAGTCAGGACACATGCGCCAAGAACCTTATTTATTAAAGACCATGACCACATGATAAGAGTAGGGAGCTCGTACTAGGGGGGATAACACCGTCATTGAGAAATTCTTGAACAATTTTCTCAATTTCATTTTTTTGGTAAAAGGGATGACGATAGGGATGGATATCGGGAGGAAGGTTGTTGGGGACAAGGGGAATTGAATGATCATGAACACCATGAGAAGGAGGGAGTCCCTGGGGAGTGGAAAAAACCACTTGATGTTTAGAGAGGATGGATTGGAGGTCATGTGGCATAGAGAGTGTCTCAGTGGCTTGAATGGCATGGAGTTGCGCAATAATTCGAGAATGAAATTTTTTGAGAATATTTTCCATGCGATGGGAACTGATGTTCTCCGGGGAACCGGTGGTGATTCCTTGGAACTTATATTGTTGGCCATCCTGATCGAATTGCATGGTTAATTATTTAAAATCCATGAGAATGAGACCCAAATTCCTTATCCATTCTGCACCCAACACAATGTCACAACCACCCATGTTGATAGCAAACATATGATATTTCATGTGGTACTTACCAATTTGGAGATGCACATTTTCACAATGCCCTCCATATTTCATGGACCCACCATTGGCAATCATGATTTGAAAATTATTGACGACACGAAAATAATAATTAGTATTTTGGGCAATGCGGTGATGAATAAAATTATGGGATCTTCCTATCAACAAGAATCATGATCTTCCTATGCTTAATGTAACCAATTATCTTGAGGGTTTGGGGAGCAGAGAAGACAGTGAGAAAATTTAGGGAAATGACCGGTTCGACTTCAGGAGGGTCGGAGAGAGGGGTCATGTCAGTGGGTTCATGTGACACGTCCACAAGGGGAGCCTCAACATCGTCCTCTGAAACATCCTCCGAGATGGCCATAAAAATATTTTGTTCCTTACACTTGTGCCCAGGAAAATATTTGTCATCACAATTATAACAAAGGCCTTTGAGTTGGCATTCATCCATTTCTATCCTGGTCAATTTCTGGATCTTTAGTGGAGTAGAAGGAGGAGTGGGAGTGATTGGTTTAGTGTGAGGAATAAAGGAGGGTTTTTTTATTTTGAGAAGAGACAACATGTTGTGCTTCCTTATCTCTTTTAGTAGTGTCCACCCAACTCTAAGGTTGAGCCATGAGGACATTAGCATGAATCTCATCCTTGAGGTCGTTGATAAAACATTCTCATAAAAAATCATCAAACATGCCCTCTGTATGAAAATTCAATCGCTCAAAAGCAGCTATAAAGTCTTTCATTGTGTCATATTGTTTCAACTTTGTGAAACGACCTAAATGGTTGGTGTCAGTGTCAAAGCGTTCATAAATCTCTGCCATGAAGTGTGTCCAAGCCAGATACCCTTGGCAGACATTTTTTCTCCATTGCCAACGTTCTTTATCTAGATGGAGAACACCATATCGGAGTTTGGACAACTCATTTGTAATGCCATACAAAGAGAAATAATGTTCCATTTGAGTTACCCAGCCAGTGGGATCTGAGCCATCAAATTTGGTCACATCCACACGTGGAAGGCGTAAGTCACACTAAAAGTGATGGGGCTGAAAATTCTGGGAATAAGAGGAAGTTTCACCTTCAGTTTGCAAAGGTGGGTCAGATGAGGGAAGATCTACAAGGATATACAGCTTGGCGCAGATCATCATAGTGAAGGAGACAAACTGGGTATTGAAGGATTCAAGTTGGGTAGCGAGGTCTTTTTTGAGTTCCTCCATTTTGGCATCAATGGAGGAATGCATGTTTTTATTTATGGTGAAAACATTGATATTGATTTGTCTCACTTCTTGTTGGGTTTTTATGAAATTAGAGTGCAAGGAATTAAAGCGAGCTTCCAAGTCTTGGCTACGGGTGTGGGTCATGATGAAGAGGGAACACAAAAAGGGGCGGGTGGGACCACACAGAAAATGGGTTATGGGTGAAGTGTATCACAACGATTAGGGCGATGAGTGGAATCCAATGGGGTAAATCCCAAATAAAGGTGTTGGAAGGGGGTCAGGCCCATGAGAAAAGAAAATTTGCTAAAAAAATGATAGGTATGACTACGATAAGGGAAGAGAGAGGAATCCAACGAGATAGGTCTTAAATAATGGTTCCAAGAGGATCCAACCCTTTTTTTTACTCCTACAGAGTTATACTCTGACTTAAGAATACTACAATGACGAAATGCCCAAATGCTTAATAGGAAGAAATGTGTAGTAATTTTGTAACCTGAATGCAGAAGACACAGTTGCGCGGTAAGAGATCTTATCTGTTCGGTTTTTTTTTTCCATCCCAAGGGTTAGGGTATTCAAGAGTTATACAAACAAGGGTTTTCCCTGTGTTATAGCTCTATGATATACGCGCAGGGTCCAATAGAAGTACTCAACCCAGTATCTCAGAGAACCAACTAAGGAGGCTAGATTGTGCCCTTAGCCATACTACCCGACTAGCCAGGTACTAGAGAGTATCTTCTCGACTGTTGTTCTTGGCAACACTATAGCAGTGAGGTAACCGATCAGTTTATCTGTGGAGGGCTTCATGAGATCTAGGTTGATCTGTATACAAGTGTTGTTTGTTGCACTACCACTCGAAGGGGTACCAATAGGGGTTACAAGGGTGGCCAACATATGTGCGCTTAAGTACCACTTGTATTTTCTTCATGTATGAATACTCGACCGCTGGTTTATGTATGTAACGACATATATCTGTAGCTTTAAGACACTGGACTATGTCTCTACCCTGAAAAAAAAAAAATTAACCCACAATTTTCTGCTAAGGAAGGTGCTCTGATACCACTTGTAATATTTCAGATATAAAATAGTATGCAAAATGGAAATAATTATCTAGAAATGGTAAATAAACAATGATATAACCAAAACAACACAACAATAATACCAGAATAACACCAAAAATAACACTTTGATTATAGAGAGAAATGATCACTTGCCTCTTCGAGGGGGAAACCTCTAGCAAAGAAGAGCTCTATAACAATAATATCCAAGAAAAAACTTATCATACCCTCTACTCCTATTTATACTAAATATGTCTATCTAAAGAACAATCTATAGGAAGATCATTCTAGAAGCAGAAGCTTCTATTTATTAGGTCTTCTTACATTTGACTTATTCTTCCTTATTGCTAAGCCTTATTAATATTGACCTTTAGTACATGAAAATATATTATTCTACCTATGTGAGGGGTTAGTCCCTAACAACAATAAGCATGTCTTCTACATATAATAGCAAGATAATATAGTTTCCATTTTCTAGTTTTTTAAAATAAACAAAGTGATCAGAATGGCATATACTATAACCTTATTCTGTCATAAACCTGTCAAACTTCAAATACCACTACTTTAGAGCTTGCTTGAGGCCATACAAGCTCTTCTTCAACCTTCTTACCAAATTCTCCTTTCCTTTAACCTCATACCCCTATGGCTGCTGCAAATAAATCTCTTCCTCTAAATCCCCATGGAGAAAAGTTGTTTTTACATCTAATTGTTCAAGATGAAAATATTCTACTGCGACAAGACTTAAAATGTTCCTAATTCAATTCATTTTAACAACTCGAGAAAATATTTCATCAAAATATATACCTTTCTTTTGTCCAAACCCCTTTACAACAAGTCTAGCCTTGTATCGCTTTTTTCCTCCATCTTCTTCCTTCAACTTGTAAACCCATTTATTTTGCAATGTTCTTTTTCTTGTAGGCCACTGAACCAAATCCCAAGTCTAGTTATTTACCAGGGAATCCATTTCCTCTTTCATTCCTTGCTCCCATTTCTTTTTAGTGTCTACATGTATTGCATCTTCATAACATTATGGTTCACCAGAATCAGTCAACAATGAATAAGAGTATCGTTTAGGGGGTCTACTTAACCTGATAGATATTCTAACAACACTTGCAGGAGTTTGAGGTACCTGTTGCTCCTATTGTTGTACATTTTGATTTTCTGGTACTTTTGGAATTTCTTTTTCAGCGATCCCATCAAACACTGTGTATTCTGGTTTTGTTTTTTTCCTGTTTCTTTCCTTGCAACTGATCTTTGTGCATAACCTTCTCATTGAATATGACATCTCTACTCCTAATGATTTTTTTATTTTCATAATCTCATACGAGGTAACCAAAATCATTAACATTGTATCCAACAAAGGTACACTTCTTGGATTTTTCCTCAAGCTTTGTTCTATTTTCTTTATCAATATGGACAAATTCTTCACAACCGAAAGTCTTAATAAAAGAATAGTTTACCTTTTTACCTGTCCATGCCTTCTCTGGAATTCCACCATACAAAGAACTTTAATGTCCCCTATTTATTAAGTAAACAACAATATCTACAATATCTTCCCAGAACTGTATGAGAAAACTAGCATGCAATCTCATACTCCTTGCACGCTCCATGATTGTCTTGTTCATCCTTTCTGACACACCATTTTCTTGTGGTGTTCCCGGAACTATATTCTCTCTACGAATATCATGGTATGAACAGTAATCATCAAACTCCTTGCTTCAATATTCACATCCATTGTCTGATCTGAGACACTTCAACCTTTTTTCTGTCTCATTCTCAACCAAAGATTTTGATTTCTTAAAAGTATCAAAAACATCATATTTTTTTCGATTGCAATAAACCCAAGTTTTTTTATTTGCATCATTAATAAAAGTAACATAATAACGAGAGACACCAAAAGATGATACCTAAGTTGGTCCTCATACATCTGTATGCACAATCTCTAACCTTTCACTCTTCTTTTATTTTCTAACTCTGAGAAATCTGACTCTATTCTGTTTTTCATAAACACAATGCTCACAGAAATCCAAATCAATTTGTTTAAGATATGGAAACAAATTTATTTTGTGAAGTATATGCATCCCCTTCTCACTCATGTGTCCAATCCTATGATGCCACGGTGTTGTATCCACTCCTATAGAAGCTAAATAAATAGAAGAGTCAGTATTATCAGTACATAAATGCAATGTACCTACCTTCTCTCCTTTTGTTATCACCAATGATCCTTTGGTGACCTTCCACGCCTTATCTGTAAATATGGATATACAACCTTCATTTCTCAAATGCCCTGTTGAAAGTATATTTTTCCTTAGATCTGGAACATGTCTTACATCTTTCAACAACCATTGGTTTCCATTCCTTTGCTTTATTTTTACCTTTCTCATTCCAACAATTTTGCATGGTGCATCATCACCCAAATGAACCTGTCCAAAATCACCTTGAACATGATCTAGAAAATGTTTCCTATGGGATGTGGCATGAAATGAAGCCCCTAAATCTACTACCCAAGACTCAGAAATATTATCTATAGAAATAATCAAAGCATCTTGTAACACATCACATGTTACATTTGCTTCCTGATTTTTCTCCTGATGTCCATCTCTTTGGTTCTTTGGAGAACTGCAGTGTTTCTTCAGATGACATTTATTCCCACAATTTCAGCACTCTTTATTTACCAGTCTGTATTTGGACCTACCTTTCCTAGAATTATCGTGGTTCCCTGAGCCCTTTCCTCTATCATTTTTTCTTCCCCTGTTCTTCATTTTCAACGCATTACCTGATGTCTCACCTGTGTTTTTCCGTCGCATTTCCTCACTAAGGATAACATCAAAAACATCATCAAATTTTAAAGTATTTGAACCAGAGAGAGAGTTGCTTACATCCATGACCAAGTTGTTCCATCTTTCTGGTAATGAGCACAAGATTAGAAGAGCCATGACCTCATCATCAAAGTTCACTTTTACAGAACTTAGTTGACTAGTAACTGTATTAAATTCATTTAAATGATCTGCAACAGACCCACCTTCTGACATCTTCATATTAAATAATATATTCATTAGAAATACCTTATTGGATGTCGAGGGTTTTTCATACAGTTTAGCCAATGCATCCATCTGCTCCTTCGCTGTCTTTTTTTTTCGAAATATTGAAAGCCATTAACGTTGTGAGGCTCGGTCGTATTGTTCCTCCTTTCTATCAAGAACCTCCCATTCTTCATCCTACATGACCGTCGACTTATTTTCTATTCCACCTAATGGTAATAACAGATTCTTCTAATACAAATAATCTTCCATCTACATCTTCCATAACTGACAGTTTTGGTCGTTAAATTTCTCGACCTTAAATTTTTCATCTTTCGTCATTGCTCCCACTCGAACCAGGAACACTCTTTTCCTACAAGTTATCTTTCACTCTGATGACAGTTGTTAGAAACACAGGATCGGGGAGAAATAAAATAAAACAAATGCGGAAATAAAACATAGAAGATGCAAAATACAATAGAGACACAGATATACATAGTTCACCCAGTGTGGGCTACATCTACCAGAGAAATTTCCAAGTCCTTCCTTTATTATTATCCAGCAAATGAAGGGACACAAACTACAAAAAACCCGTTGTAACTTCCTCTTCTTTCTCTCACAGTCTCCTCTCTCGGAATACAATATTCGACATGATACATAGCCGCAATACATTTCCCTCATAAAAGAGGGTTTCCTTCTACGGAAAAAAAACCTTAACATAACTTCTACCATCAGATCTATGATCTTATAATGAATGGTCCATATTTACAATGAAATTACAATATACATTCACAAGGTAGGGGCCCACTTGCCCCTGGCCCCACATAGGGGGTAACTCCCCTCTTCACTCCCCCGCATGGATGATTGTACATTCTTTCGGGGTGTAAATTCTTCATGGGGTATAAACACAGCTGAAAACAAAGACCTCTGGATCAGGAAGATAATCAAGCTCCACAACCAACACAACAAAGGGACATCACTCAAGTATCTAGTTCCAATCAAGGATTGCTATCAAGAAATCGAAGCTCCTTTGGTTACTATATTTTTATGTTAAATTTCTTATGTGATAGTAATATCTTTGTTGAAAATCATGTACTATTGTTTTCCCATATGTATAAATGTGAATCAAATTCAAACTACAAATCTATTGAAGGACATTTCTGTAAACATTGGAGAATAACAAATTATGGTATAATATTGTGGTCGGTTTCCATTATTTATATTACGCATGAAGTTATTAGTATTAGTATATTTATTATTAGGAATGACAGACATGATATTACATATATACATATTTTCTACAGAGAAATCTGAATGTTATCATGTTGAAAATGATTTATTGATTTACTGTGCAATATTGATGTGAAATTTATATTTGTACACCCTTTGGAATAGTAGTTGAGAGTATTGTTATAGTTATAAATATAATGTTGAGTAGTTTGTTTATTTAAAGTTTTAAAGTTAGTTTTATATATTTATGAATTTAATTGATAGTCATTTGAGTTATTGGAAAGGATATCTGAATTAATAGTTAATATCCCAGTTGTCCTATAATGTTGTCTAAATGTTAAGCCTGCTACTACACTTGGATTGCTACTGTACTTGGATTCAAAATATGGGTTTAGATATTAACTCTAGTGTTAAAATTTTATTGTAGCTTCCTAAACCTTTAGAGGCCTCAACCAAATTGTAACTCGGTTTTTGTTGCAATGCCGACTTGTTTCCTCTTGAAATTCTTTCGATCTCTTAGACATTGTATTCTTGATTTTTAAAAGACCCTTGTTTGTCGAGAATTTTTAAAAAACTGCATTTTCACCACTATTTTGGTTAATCCTTTAGGAGATACTTATTTATTATTTCTTTGTCATACCTGTCGCTTGTTATACTCCTTTCAGAAGGGTGTTTTTCCGCTAATAAACGTGTTTCCTTGTTAGATATCTCAGAGTTTCTTCCACTCCAGATCTAGTCGAGTTGGAGCTTACAAACTTATCCAACTTGATTCCGTCCTTTCCTTAAGTGACATCTCGAAATCCATCAAACGTGTTGCTTCCTCAGTGAATGACCAACTTGAGCATTAAGTTTTGTTAGAAAGTACAGATCGTGCCAAAAGGATTCTGAAGGGACATTCTCGCTCTATAAGATTGTGATGCTGGGAGATTTACTTGTAACACGATTGTTGGGCCAGGAACTATTCATAATAAATACATGCATTGGTTAATAACCATTGAATTTCACTTTGAATCCAAGACTCTTTAGGTTACAGACCTGAGTATCAATTGGTACGAAATGGCTTGTTTCGCCGGAATCAAATCACTAGTAAGTGTGTAAGTTTGGAGAGTAGTTCCAGTTGCAGCTACTGCAACTAGTATTTTCGGTTTTAGGCTTGGACTTTCTCTTAGTTATGGTTTGGACTTTCTTCTTGGTACACTATCTCTGGAGAGTGGTACTTTACCTTGATTGGATTTTGGATCTAGGTTTTTCTTCCATAATTGTTCTCTCTGTCAAGGTTAAGGTGCTCGGGGGTGGCTTCGGCCTATGGTTGGGTGACAATATTGTGATATTGTCTATGGTTAAATAATCCAACCTATTATTTGTAACATGTTATGGTCCCACACTATCTTCAGACAGTCTAACCGCTGGAAGATAGATTGGGAGGATTTTTCTTAGTTACAGTTGCAGTTGCAGTCAAATTTTTTATTGCAGCAGCGAAACCCTAACCCTCTTGTTACGGAACCTTAAGTGAATAAATTGACCTAATTTATGGATAGCCTAGTGCTCCCTAACCTAGCGCACCTCCTAGTACTCTCAACAAGCTAAGACGTCAAGTTTGAGTTTTTTGTCAAAGTCAAAGGTTGACCAAGTCAAAGCAATCATGTCTTATTCTATGAAGTCAGAAAACAAGTTAGAAGGGGCTTCTTGTAATGTACCCCAAAATTTCCAACTAAAAAAAAATTGTTAGGTGCACTAAACTCCTTTACTCTGTTATACTTGATTGGTTTATAATTATAATCGTCGTTATCGAAATGCGAAGTAAACTTATTCGTAGTACAAGCGACTAATAACAAGGTAGTTAACCTTCTCATGAAGTCGAGCTTATGAAACTAAATCTATACTTGTCACAACAACTTGTCCTAATCCGACAAGAGTTTAAAACTATCCATTAAAGAGGTGTAATATGGTAATTTCCACAAGTTTATAGTAATTCTATCCTCACAGATTTCTACTTTATCAATGGTTCCAGGTAAGTGTTTCTTGCTAGAAGTTTTACCATTTAACAGGGCTAACACTTTCTACTTTATAACCCATATCAGAATACTTAGTTATACGCTAATCCCATACATTAAGTTTCTTATGGAATTCTTAAAGAGCACTTATCTAAGTGTTTCTAGAAAGGTCATGGAACCTACAAACCTTACCTTATAACAATATAGAGTATAATCATAAGTGTAATTCATATGGTGTATCGCAAGTACAACCACACAAGGCCTCTTATCTCCTTGAGGTCATATATGTGTGTAAGCCCTTATAAATATCTATACTACACTAGGCCCTTCTCTCTAAATCCTTATGTCCATGTACTTAGGCCCACTTAAATGATCCCACCACTACTATACATGTATTATAACCTATTGCAACATAGTAGTCATGTTTAGTCTAACCTCGTTAACCTTAACATAGCGGTTGTAATAACTTGGTGCCTGACAGATGTAACGAGAGGGTTTGCGATTGCATGCAAGGTTTAACGTTTTAATGGTGATAACTCATTAGCCATGTCGGGCCATAGCTCCAGCCTGGCCATATACTTGATTCACCCTAGCAGTCTACTATTCAAAAATGGAAACCCATCCGACTTGGTGACAAGGATGAGAATTAGTGATGTTATTGAGGTTGGTTGAATGTGGAGTTAAGTCTTGTCTGTAACCACCATTAAACCCTCTGGTCGAAAGTTATGAGGTTCCTGCAACGTACTGGTCACTAGGTTTTTGTGTCCAATGGGAACGAGCTATGCACGTTTATTCACATGGCCAGAGTATCGAGACATCCTCTCACCATTACACTACCATACGAGGGTTTTCTGGGTAAACAAGTCTCATTTCCTTTGGCTCTCTTCATTTGTAACAAAACTTGTTGAATGTTAAACTCTGTAATATTCTATGTGTGTTTAACTAGCTACATTGAGGTTCTTACTCTACGTAAAGCAAGAAGAGGCTACATGACTGTCTAGTTTTCCACTTTATTTGGTAAGTCCACACCTGACTCAACACTTAACTATTTGTAGTAATGTTAAAGTTTCAGAAAGGTTTGGATGTATTAGAGATTGTCTCTGTGATTTCTTTCTTTTACGGCTTTCGGGTTGAGGACCTCCCTTCATTATTCGAAATCTCTGTAGGTAACCCCAACCAAGCTCTGTGTAAAAAGGTAGTCCAACTTTCATGGCAGTTTCAACCCTATCTCTTCCCCGAGACCAACCAACCGCTATTCATAAATTTAAATAAACTTGTATATAAATTTTTACACATGGATTCGACTTCTCTTGAAGTAGGAATAGTCTCGTGTGCAATTTTTAGGGTTCTGTCGACAAGAAACTATCCTTAGACTTCTCAAATGCGGAATACTCTCATGGTTGAAACCTACTCGAGTCTCTTACAGTGACCCTAACATTTCATAAATAAAACATCCTGGTGAGTAATTGTGTATCATCACTCTCTATATTTTTTGTTAAATTATCTTTTACATTTGTGAGGGTTTGTCGACAGACCTGGACCTCGATCATCTCTCTGTCGCTTAAACTGGCATTTTAATATTCCTATTTGATTAGGTAAAGAGCCTTCGAGCTAAAGGTTCTTGAAAGGGTTATGCACCCAAATTTACTGTGGTTTATTACCTTCCTGAAATTAATGTTGTAAGGTCGTAACCAATTCCCCCTTGTGGTTGTGATAAGGTTTCCTTGTTGTTGTTACAGAATTTTAATACTAAATATATGTATCCTTACTTTTACTGGTACAGGGATCATGATAGCCATATTGTTCCATTGTGTGTAAACATTTCAAAACCTATCTTAATTAAAGTAATTACTTCAAGCTCCATGTTTCTATTCTCCTGTGTTTGACAACATGTCTATTTACAATTTCTTCAGCATAAATAGAATAGTAATAGTTGTATCAAATGGCCAATAAATGCCTCTACGCGACATACATAGCACTGTGGGAACTCCCTCTGGTTTATCAACTCTTAGATGTTGTTTTAGAAATATTTTATTTCTTCAGCATAATGAAAGGAAAATTAAGTATCCTGAACTTCGTTCTCGAATGTGTTTCTTTATCATCAATTGTAAGTTTACATCATTTATGAGATTGGTAACTCGCAACCCTATCTGTCATCCAAATTTGGGCAATTCTATGAGACATGTTTTCTACTGTGTAAATCTTTATTGTTCTGGTTATGCAATATATGTTGCATGTTCAATAATGTTTTAATTGTTTGATACATTCTAATCAATTGGTTATTATGTTCGGTTACAAGACTAATGATGGGACCCCTGTTTCCATTACGAGGGTACCCATCAGTCGATTCAAATTCCACTCCTCCCCTTCGCGCTATGGACCACTCGCTCATCGTTGTTGATGGAGAAAGAAAACACCCCACACCAACCTCAATCTAAGTACTTGCTCGTGTATTAAATCCATAATGTTTAATTTCATAAATTTGTCCTGAACATTACTCTATCTTTAAATTTCGTTGATTCATTTAATAATTTTGTTTACTAGTATTATCGATCTTTCGTCTACAGGACTTGATCGCTCTAAGGATGTGGATTGACGAGGTCACCTCACTCAAAAGGTATTCGAGTTCTAACTTGTGGTATTAAAAGGAAATAGCCACCCAATTATTTGTTTAAGGTGATACAGGTTCCACGCTAGAACACTATTGTTGTGGTAGTCTTATACCAAGCTCATATAGATAGTTTGTTACTTGTATCTTCCATTCTTAAAAGAAAATACAAAGGGGGAAACCCTCGATTGAAATACGATTTCACTATTTAAAGGTTATGATCGCATGGGTTATGTAAAACTTGAAGATTTGTTTTTGTCCAACTCTATAATAGGTAGTATGTGTTGAGATTTGTACCTTGGGAGGTGTTCCCCGTGTTCTTTTGACCTCCTTAGCACATGAGGGAAGGACATGACACTTTGTACCTTGTACTTTTGTCTATTTTCACTTTGACTTTGGTTAAAGTGAAATTTGGTCACTTTTGGCATAAAGTGAGTATTAAATCACTTTGGGGTGATTTTG